>LR751606.1:0-110000 GCA_902729485.2 Mus minutoides
AGTCACGTGGGAGGAATAAACTCTGATGTGCTGCCTTATTATCATAGACTCTGGAGCTAGGAGAGAGCTGAGTCTGGAGGCACAAGCCTGTAATCTGTGTGGGAGGTTGAGGCAGGAGGATGACAAGCTCAAAGCCAGCCTGGGCAATCCAGTGAGATCCTGTCTCACAAATGAAAAGCTGGGGGCAATGAGAAGGCTCAGTGGACAAAGTACGTATCACTCAGGCCTGGGGACCTGAATTCAATTCCTGGGAACCTATAGAGAGGTGAGAAGAGGGAACTCACTCACAGAGCTGTCCCCTGAGCTCTGCCATCTCTCTCTCCCTCTCTCTCTCTCTCTCTCTCTCTCTCTCTCTCTCTCTCTCACACACACACACACACACACACACACACACACACATACACACACACGCACACACATGCACACACTAATAATAAATAAAAATTTTAAAGATGCAAAGTAGAGAGGGCTGAGCACACGGTTCAGTGGTGGAGTGTTCTCCTAGCCCACATGCATGAAACCCTAGTTCAGAACCCAGTACTGTAAAAAGAACCAGAAAAGGAGAATTCAAAAGATTTCTGACATAAAGAAGTATAAGTGATCAGGAGTCAAGGAGATGGAACTAATTATATTTGCCTATGTGAATGAAATCTTTAAAAGGTATTGCATAAATAAAATTGCTGTGCGTATTAACATTTTAAAGGGATTTTTTTTTTTGAGACAGGGTCTTATATAGCCCAGGCTGGCCTAAAACTTATAGAGCAGAGGATTACCTTCTTACCTTCTCGCCTCTCTGTCCTGAGTGCCGAGATCACACACCTGTACCACCACCACACCCAATCTAATCAATGCTGGACTTAACCTCAGGACTTCACACTCTACCAAATGAGCTACATGCCTGGTCCCAAAGGAAGGACTTAACTTTGAAGGGCGACCTCCAACCCCCTTCAAGATATTCATGTCACACACACTGTAATTGGACATTGCTGTGGTGTCTGTCAGAATTGGGGAACAGGCACTCCATGACATTTCTTAGGGTCCCAAAGCTGCTCCCCCAGGCTAGGTGTCTGCTTCTCTTTTTCCCTGCCCCCACGTGGGTCCTTGCCCCATTGGCCTCCAGGGTCTCTGTCCAATGAGAGGGACCCAGAAGAGATTCTGGAGTGGGGACAGGTCCTCCTCCTGGGTCTCTCCCATCTCTCACCCATGCCATGCCCAGTCTTTCCCTGTACAAACTCTCAGGTTTGGGGGTACCGCACACGCCTTCCTGAGGCTCTTTCTGGCATCAGAAAAGATTGAGCATATCTGGCTATAACTACCTAAAACCTGAACCCAAGGGAAACAAGTATCTCCGGTGTAATAGTTTCATGGGAAAAATGACCCTGTCTCCTTTTTACCCCTGGTTCCAAGCTTTGGAAAATAATAGGGAAGTAGGTTAGAAAGCAAAGGTCCTTTCCTGGAGCCCCGGGGTATAGTGGCAGGGGTCACGACTGAGAAGGCAGCAGCCCCAACTCAGGGCTCTGCCATCCACAGCTGCGTGGTTTCGGTGTCCTTTCTCCCTGGGCCTCTGCTTCATCATAGTTAAGCAGGGTCGATTATCACAGCTCCCTGGTGGGTGTTTATGATGAGGATATAAAACAGTGATAACATATGCAGACTGCCTGGCAAGCCACCATGGCTCAGCGCAGGCTTGCTGCCGTGACACAGGCAGCAGCTGTCTGGGGTACTAAGTAGGAACTTGTCTCAACTTCTAAGAAAGACTGGTCTAGGTCACAGCCACCTGCCTTTAGCAAAGGGGGCTCAGAGACTCTACTCTGGGGACGGGCTATCTGGTCACTGCTGGTGCAATGTCCACATTGGGTAGCGGTACCTTGATTTGGTCCTGGGGTGGAAGGTGTCCGGCCAGTACCAGTTCCTCGAAGGACTCCACCTGAACAAGAGGAGGGAAAGAAGCAAGCTTGATGAACCCAGACTCCGTGGTGACTCTCACACACTCAGCCACACTGCTCTCTGGGGACAAGGGCTGCGTCTGCTTTCAGAATGCAAGGTGTCTTCCCAGCAGGGAGGTGGGTCCTGGAAGTGCATTCCACCTCTGGCCTTGGCCAGGACAGCCTTGGGAAAAATCTAGAAGGTGCACTCATGTGTAGGAAGACCTGTGAGGGACATTTCCTGCCATCTGACTGGCGGGAGGAACAGCACACGTGCTGTCTGAGGAACAGTATGAAGCCACCAAGGAGAAGGACACACGGGATATTCCCATTCACAAAGGCTCCAAGGCCTCATTTCCAGGGCCAGTCAAGATCAGTGTGCTGCCTGGGGTACGGTAAAGGGAATAACCACCAAAACACAGGGATGTTGAATCTCTCATATAAAACCACATTGTGTTTTCACAGAACCTGCTCAAGCCTCTGTGGGTGGAGAAAGACTTCAACTCTGGGAGTGTCTGTAGTGTCAGTCTAGGGATGAGGGTGTGGTTCAGTGGTGGAGTGTGTACTTAGAAACCACAAGGATCTGAGTTCTAGCCTTGCCACTGCAGACAAAAAAGGGGGGAGCAAAAATATTTAAAATAAAAATCAAAGCCAAGCATCGTGGTGCCTGCCTTTAATCCCAGCATTCAGGAGTCAGAGGCAGGAGGATCTCCATGAGTTCCAAGCCAGCTTGGTCTACAAAGTGAGTTCCAGGTCAGCCAGGGCTACACAATGAGAACCTGTCTGGAAAACAACAACAATAACAAAAACATCACAATGTATATTTATTGAGGGCAACTAGGGTAAACTGAAATAGGAATATAACTACATTTTATAGCATGTCACTGACATAGTATATAAAGTAGAAATGCAATATGAACTACATATCCTATACAATTAAACATGTTGTGGAAATTAAAATGTGAAAATAGGGAAGTCAATTTTAATAATATATATTTTTATTTTTAATTGCATTTAGTGTGTGTGTGTGTGTGTGTGTGTGTGTGTGTGTGTGTGTGTGCAGGTACATGCACAGAGTGTGGACTGATGCACTTGTGTACATTACACACCATGTTCCGTGTTGTGCATATTGAGGTCCGAGGACAATTCTTAGGAGTCAGGGCTCTCCTTCTACAGTGTGTGTCCTGGAGTTGAGACTTGGGTCACCAGGCTTGGTAGAAAGCCCCCTTTTCTGCTGAGCCATCTTGTGGTCCCTTCATACATTTTTTTGCTTGATCACAATTATCATTTCATATGTAATCAGTTAAAAAAAATTACCAGTGAGTCTAGTGAGAGATTTTGTTTTTGTTTTGTTTTAAAACATGGTCTCATTCAGAACCCTTAAGCTGGCCTTGAATTCAGCGATCAGCCTGCCCCGGCCTCTCAAATGCTGGGGTTACAGTCATGAGTCACCATCCTGTGAGATCACTGCGAGTCTCATTTTGACATGTCCTTAAGCTCCTGTGTGCTCTGAACTTCCAGCTCATCCTCCCTCAAACCTACCCAATGTCAAGAAGTGAACAGCCCAACAAAGGCCGGTGGCTCCCCAGTGGGACCGCCTCAGCCATGCCCCGTATCTGCTCAGTGTGCCCTGACTGCCGAAGAGAAATGCTATCCCAGGTACAGGACCAAGAATGGTGGCAGTGGAATGTCACACTGCTGGACCACAGAGGAGCCAGAGAACACCAGGGAAACTCCAAAAAAAAAAAAAAAAATCAGACAGGAAGGAGGAACATGGCTGATTCTACTTATATGACACATCCTGCAAACTGAAAAGACAAAGATGGCTGAGTGGCTGCTGGGCCCGAAGGGTGGGATGGTCAAGCAAGATAATGTAACAACTGTGTCAAAGCCCAAGGTGCAATTCTGGTTGAGAGCTCGGGGCCCAACAGAACATCTTGTTTACTGGCTTTGAGCTAGCTTAATTTACTTTTCTCTGTTTGGACTTCCCCTCTGCCTCGGCTCCCCCACTTCCGTTTTCAGAATGTGGTTGGGCGTTGTGTCTTCTTAAGTCTCTTTGGACACCTTTGGAAGAGAGCCAAGTGTGAAGGTAGATAAAGACCTGCAGAGGACTCTGAGCAGGAGTGCTGTCTGCAAAACCTCAACAGGCGACAGGATTGGTTTCAGTAATGAACAAACAAAGAAGGGACAGTTTGTCATAAAGAGGAAAATGTTGGGTGGACGGCAGAGAGTGAGGGTCTTCCCATGGACAACCACAGGAGGCCTCCAAGCCTTATTGGGGAAGCTGTGACGACAGACAGGTTGCCGCTCAATAACCAGGTTCAACCTTCTCCTGAGTGACAAGAAGGCTGGATCCTGTGGTGTCTGAGGGCAAGGGGGATGGATGGTTAAGTTCCTGAAAGGCTGTCAGCCCACACGGAGGTTGAGCAGAGACATCTGGGGCTGGTATAAGCATCTCACATACACAAAGGCCCCGTGCTTTTAGGATGAGCTGTCTTGTGGGACAAAGCTGGGGTTCACTCACCTTGGCCAGGAGCCGGCTGGCCTGAGAGGTCAGTGCCTGGGTCTGTCCTGTGGAGGGCTGGTCTATGGCAATGCCCTGGCTCTGAGGAAGCCGCCCTGGAGTGGCCATGCCGGGGGACGAGGAGGTACTCAGGTCTGTTCGTGGGAACGGCCACCCTGGAATACATAGCCACTGAACCCTGGGGCTTGGGACAGTCCCCCAGTCCGCTGAGGTTGAAGCCCTGAGGCACCTCAGACCACCATATCATCAACCATAGCTTGACCTTCACAGTAGCCTAGAGGGAGGGCTGGCCACTATGCTGCTGCTCCCCTACCAGAGTAAATGAGGTATGGATCTAGCCTAGATCAAAGCTGTAAGGGGATGGTGTCAGGCCTGGGGGATAGATCTCAGTTGTAAGTACGGACTTGAATTCATGGAAAAGCAGGTCCAAATCCTCGCCCTTTCCTTCCCAAGCTATGTGACCCTGGTATACCTTTGCCTCTCTGAGCCCCAAGTCTTCCAACTATCATGGCACTATAAAAGCTGGTGTTATAAATCTTGTGTTCCTCATCAGCTCTGTGTGAGGACTAACTCAGGTCATATGTGTCCATTTCGGGGTCTACAATGGGCTCAAGGAGAACACTGCTCACGCCACAGAACCAAGAGGCCAGATGGCTGAACCAAGGCTCTCCCAGGATGGTCCCCAGGGTGGGCCTAATGTCCTCCATGAGCAGGGGGATGATTAAAACCCCTGGCTCCTCCCCCAACTCACCGGTGGCCTCAGAGGCCTGTGGATCCTGGGCAGGGTCAGGCCACCACTCTGCTAATCTGGGTTGTGGGATAGAGAAGGATAAGACCTTGCTTCCTTGTGGCATTGACCCTGAACAGAAGCTCTGACTGGGCTGTGGTGGGTCTGAATATAGGTGCACCTGAGGAAGAGGGAGGGAGGGAGGGAGGGAAGAAGTCAGACAGGGAGGTCACTGCAAAGAGGCCACAACGCATCTGTTATCCAGGCTTCATCTTTCCTCTTTCCTCCACACAGGAGCCCCATCCTTAGCCTGAAAATCATGAACACCACTTTTCAGTGGGTCCTACACTGGGCGGAGGACTTAAAAGCCGCCTCCTATTGTCTTTACAGAGGTCCTGAAAATAAGGCAGGTAGAGATGACTTTCCCTGTTTTTCTTTTTGTAAATTCGTCTCTCATACTGACAGCAGCCTTCCCTCCCTCCCTCCTCCCAGTTCCTCCCCCAGTTCTCCTCCCCCACAGATCCACTGGTCCTCCATGTCCCTTCAGAAAAGAGCAGGCCTCACAGAGATATCAATGGAACACAGCTTAACCAGTTCCAATAATATAAGGAACAAACCCTCATATCAAGGCTGGCGAGGCAACCCAGAAAGAGGAAAGGGGTCCCAAGAGCAGACGAAACAGTAAGAGACACCCCCACTCCCACTGTCAGGGTCCCCACAAATACCCCAAGCTAAACAACCTCAACAGATATGCTGAGGACCTAGCACAGACCCACGCAGGCTCCGTGATTGCCGCTTCAGTCTCTGTGAGCCCCTACGAGCCCTAGACTCCCAGAAATTAAGTGCCACAAGAGATCACCAGCTAGATTTTACACTGGTAACAATAATGGTTACTAGTGATATTTATTACATATGTGTGTAATACATATATAATAATCATTAATGTTTTAGTTAAATATTTCCAATAATAACTACATTGATAATGTAAATGGCTGTTTGAATGAAGGAGATGTTATGTGCACAGACAGACGCTTCTAGGAGTTGTGCTCTGACATTGAAGATGGTGTGAGAAGTGTGTATAGAGGGAGGCAGCTGATGGGGGAGGTGGGGTGGAGGGGAGTACACTGGAGCTCAGCAGGAGGGAATCCAGGTTCCAAGCAGGAGTGTGAACACAGTTGGGGAGCCAGGGTCTGCTTTTGTATCCAGGGGCTCCCTGGCTTCAGGCACATCTGCCCCATCATATGTCACCAATGGCAGCTTCCACACAATAGCAGCCGAGCTGGGCGGCCCTGACAGAGGTTGTGGAAGCCACAGCTGAAAATACTCAGTCTGGCTAGCTTGGCTTAATGTGTGCTCCAAAGTCAGAGGCCAGGCGCCAACTCAGGCTCCGTTATGAGACACCTCAGTTCTGGAGTGGATGACACAGTTGACATCACCATGCATGAAGTAAGTGTCAGTAAATGGTAGCTGCCCCCTGCACAGTCAGCACTGGCACTGTGATAGTCTGAAAGAGACTGTGCCAGATAGCCTTGGGATTTGAATACTTGGTCCCAGCTGGAGACATTTTGGTGGGGAGGGGGCAGGACTAGGAGATGTGGCCTTGCTGAAGCCTCACTTGTATCACTGGGGTGAGCAGTGCTGAGGCTCCGAGTGCCACAAAGTCTCAGTTTGCACTCTCTGCTTTCTGCTTGTAGTTTATGATGTGAGCACTCAGCTTGCTGTTCAGACGCCATGACTGCCTGCTGTGCTTCTCCACCGTGATGGTGATGGTCCCTTGAGCCATAAACCCACGTAATTCCCTCCTTCTGTACATTGGCTGGTCATGGTATCTTATCACAGTAATAGGCGAGTAACTAATACAGTCACCAGCATCTCTACCATCGCCATCCTCCCTGTCGTCAGCACACCAATAGTACCATCACCACATCACCGCCATCACCCGCGTCAGCACCATCATCTTCACCATTACCTTAACCATCATCCCTGTATCTTCAACATCCTCCATATCCTTATGTGAATATGGCCACCGTGAAAGTGGACCAGTAAAAAAGATACACTCCTATGATGCCTTGCTACCCACTTAAGAGCTCAGGTGGGCTAACCTGACTGCTCTCTGCCACCCCATGACTGGGACTAAGCAGGTGAAGATAGGCCTGACTTAGGAGTTCCACAGCCTTCAGACAGGAAGCCCCTTTGCATAAGCTGTTCTTTGAAGCCTGGCTGTCTCAAGTGTAATTTGGTGACACTACCTCCCCCTGCCTGAGCCTCTCTAGTTGAGAACAAAGCTGGATTTTCATAATCCTCTGGGCCATCTGCTGGGCTTTGCCTGTGGGGGCCTGCCCATCAACACCCTTTTCTTCCTGAGGTGACCCAAATCCCAGGGGTGGCCCCGCCCTCTTGTGTTCCCTGCCCACTGTGCCAAGGCCCCACCTGAGGAGCAGAGAGAACCTGGCAGCTTCCAGATACAGAGGATGGAAACGAGAGAGACAGAGCCCCTGAGCCGTGAGACCCTGGCCATCCAGAGGAAGTAGGGAATGGGGAAGGCACTTAGCAACTGTGGAGCCATAGGGCCTGTGCCAGCCATGACCTGCCATTCTGGACAGAGTAGACCATGCAGTGACACTCAGAAGCCCTCGGGACTCTGTGCAGGGTGGATCAGCGAGTTTGGGAAACATTGGGTTAAACCCATGAGTATTCTGGGCACAGATGGGGTCTCAAGCCTTTAAAATGGTAATGAGCCCTATGAATGGGGCAAAAGGGGTGGGAAGGGAGCACAGCTGGCCCCCACATACACTGAACCCCATCAGGAGCTTCTGCTCCAGAGTGGCAGCAGAACACACTTCACGAAAGGTGGTGACATCATCCCCCAATTCCTTTTAAGGGTGGCTCCTGTCTCCTCAAGGTTTCACATCCCCCTAAAGCCGAAACAAAGGACAGGAGCTGGGAGGAAGTGACAACAGGACAGCCAGTGGTGACATCACCACAGATTCTAGAGTCAGCACGCAGAATAAAGCCCACCCATGACTCCTAATTAGTCTTGGTCCCCTAGCCCATGCTCCCCAGGCGCTGGTTCCTAGACATTCCTAGATCTAAGCTCGGCCTTCCCTGGGCAGTTTTTCTGGCTGCAGATTCGGTGAGCATTGCTGGCTTGGTTTTGGCAGAGTAAGGGAGCCAGGTACCCTGCAGCCAGTGTTCAGGGTCAAACCCTAGCTCTGGCACCTCTACCTTGTGTGACCCTGCTTAACCTCTCTGTGCCCAGTTGTAAATGACTTAGGATAGCAGTTAATCGAATCACCAGCAGATATTCCTATCACCATAGCCTGCCCGTCTATAGACTTGTCCCACACACCATGCTGGACCAGATCTAGGGAATCCCAGACCTGAGGAAACTATACCATCTGGGAAGAACAGACAGATCCACAGGGATGTGCCACCTTTGTGTCTCACACTTGCTCTAGGACACTCATGGCTTATCCTTGTGTCTGCAAGTGGAGGGAACACCCTTAGTCTGGGCCTGGACTGTGGCTCAGCCAGTGTTGGTCTCAGTTCTCCACCACAGAGGGTGTGTTCCAGCCTGGTTCCCTCCTGGGTGGGCTCAGCCCCTCCTGCATTGTTCTGGGCTCTGGAGTGAAAGAGCTCAGCTGGCCCTAGAGAAGTCACGTTCAAAGATCCCTGTGAGAGACAGGAAGCCCATGGGATCCAGAACCTCTCATCCAGGTTTTTCAAAGTGGACTTTGTGGGAATATCTTCTGGTAGAGAACATGGAGCTCAGAAATTGAAGCATCTGTGGGCCCTGACCCACCCTGTTCTCCCCTGCAAGTCGGGACCCTGAGCTGTGCCCCAGTCACTCCGAAAGTGGCAATGAGGCTGGAGTGGAGGGAATTATGGGCCATTTTTAGTGCAATCACTCGAACAGAACTCACTCTTTTCTTGGGCCAAAGAGTTATCATTCCAGAGAGCAGCAGAGGGTGGTGGAAGCATTCTCCTACAGTTTATCCTGGGAGCCCTTTCTGCAGCTCTACCCAGGCCTGTCCTCGGACTCCCTCTCAATGCTCAGAGCTATGGGACACCTACAGACATCAGTGGGGTTACTGTCTTCCAAAAGGTCTGCTCACAGCCCCACAGATGTAACCCAATAGATGTGTCCAGAAGACCACGTGGGAAGGGTCCTGCCTGCACCTGGCAGGGCCACAGGCGTGGAGACAGGCAGGCCCTTTTCAACTTCTTGCTACTTCAACTTCTGACTACACCTGTATTCCCCAGAAGTGGCTGAAGGCATGAGGTCAGCACATGACAGGGGACCTCGGAGTGGGAAACACTCTGCAGAAAGGTGGGGTGTCATCTTTCTAGGGCAAAAACCAGAGCGGGGGTGGGTGGGGTGGGTGGGAGGGGTGTGTATCTCTGTCCTGCCTCCTCTCTGCAGCCTGTTTGAGCAAACAAAGGTCTGAGGAAAACAGGAAGTCCCAGGGGTTGATTGGCTCACTTCCTGCCTCGCCCCATTCAGGGTTCTCAGCCTCCCCTGGAGACAGGTCATGGTGGGGGGGCTATGCTACTATGTTCTATGAGAACTCTATGTTCTCAGAGTGGATGAGCTAATCCCTTCAGCACCACACCGGGCTGTCCCACACGGGGGGGGGGGGGGGGGTGCTCAGTTCCAGTTGGATAAGAGGAGAAGGTTTTGAGGGAGACAGATGAAAGTATGACACCGGAAAAATGGGACACCAAAGAAAGACTGAGCAGTAAGTCTGCACTATAGCCTGAAAGTCACCCAGCTGGCTAGAATGGGATCAGGAGTCAACCTAGGTTACCATTCCGCACCCCGGCCCCCCAGTCACAGAGAAGGAGACAACTTCTGGTGACATTCTTGAGTACCCCAGGCTCCATCACTCAAAGACATCAACAGAGTGTGTGTGTGTGTGTGTGTGTGTGTGTGTGTGTGTGTGTGTGTGAGAGAGAGAGAGAGAGAGAGAGAGAGAGCACCCAAGGTCAGAGAGAGGCCTGGTGGTGATTCAAGGACTACAGTTCCCCAGTACACAGCCTCAGGATGCAAGAGCCAGTGACCTTTCTCTAAGACTCTGGGGTTGGCCATCTCTCTAAGACTCACCACCCCCTCCCTGCAGCCCCCTCCCCAGCTCTTGGCTCCACCCACACAGCTCAGCCTGCTCCAGGCAGTCATTACCTTGGCCCCAAGGCGAAGTTGGTCGATAGTGTTCTCAGCCTCCGCATACTTGGTGAGGAGCTTGTGATAGTCCTCCTGTAGAGAAAAGATGCAGTCACTCCTGGCCACACATGCATGAGGATCTGCGTTCGATTCCAGAAACCCAAGTGAAATTGCCAGGTGTGGTGGCACACATCTGGGGGAAGGCAGAGCCAGGTGAATTTCTTGAATTCTGGGCAGCCAGCCTAGCAAAACTGGTGAGTATTGGTAAAAGGGAAACCTTGTCTCCAGAACCACAAGTAAGGTAGAGAACTTAGGCAGACACTCAAAGCTGACCTGGGCTTAACAGGTAAGCATCCACACATACATGAGCATGTGTATTCACAGATGCACAAACACAGAGAAAGGACGGAAAACTAAAAGTTATATCTCTTCTATACTCTGGATCACTGGCCTTATACAAAACCCAGAGTTTTGTTACAGCAACTCACAGAGGGGAAAGAACAAAACAGATGCCATTGGTGCAAGGAAATGACACCTGAAAATGAGCCGCTGTTGTAAAAGTTGGGGTGGTGGGCCCGAGGGTAAAGTGCCCACTGTGCAAGCGTGAGCAACTGAGCTTGGATCTCCAGTACCTGTATTTAAAAAAATCAAGCACGAGGCTAGGCATGACAGTGCATGCCTGTAATCCCAGCACTTGGGAGGCAGGGGTGTGAGGACCTTTGTGGGTTCCAGGAGAGCCTGGTCTATATAGTGAGTTCCAGAAGAGCCTGATCTATATAGTGAGTTCCAAGAGAGCCAGAGCTATGCAAAAAAGGCCAGATCTTGTGTCCCTCACCCCCCCAAACCAAAAACAGACAAAGCCAGGCATGGCAATGCATGCCTGTAACTCCAGAAGAATCCACAGGCTCCATGGTCAGCCAACCTGAGTGAGGAGTTCCCCCCTCAGTAACCCTGGTACAATAGAATAGGGTGGAGAAGGATATAAGACCACCCAGGTGTCAGAGGAGGGGCAGGGCTGGAGAGATGGCTCAGTGGTTAAGCACACTTGCTGTTCTTGCAGAGGGTCCAGGTTAGGTTCCCAACACTCATAAATTGTTCAGGGCCATCTGTGGCCCCAGTGTCATGGGATCTGATGACTGCTTCTGACCTCAAGTACCATGCACACACCCAGTGCACATACAGGCAAAACATTCATACACATAGAACAAAATAAATAAATCTAAAAAGGAAGAATAAGAAGGAAGGAAGGAAGGAAGGAAGGAAGGAAGGAAGGAACTCACATGACTGTTTCATTTCTCCCATATTGACAAGATCTTGGTAACCTCGTGGTTGATGAGGGAAGGTGTTATTTCTTTAGGAGATTTAGAGCAATGCATATAAAAGGAACAATAATTCAATTTCACTTCAAGGGAAGGCCTCAGGGCAAGGCAAGGAATGCAGGGGACTTCACAGGTCAAGAGAGGCTGCAAGTGGCCACACCTGAAAGAAGCTCACAGCACCCTTACCAGCAGCTGATGGTCTAGTGGGGATAAGGGCACATAGGAGCCTACAGCCCCAAGGTTTGTCTCAGCCTTGTCCCCTGAGACAAGGCATATATCTCGGCAGGGTGCAAAATGTGGATGACTACAGGGAAGACCTGACTCCACAGTGATCATCTACCGAAAAGAGCAGAGGAGAAAAGGCAGACAGAAGATATTTGGAAAGAAGAAATGCAAGAAGGGCTGCAGAGACTTGAAGGGCACATGGGCCAAGTGCCACCCACAAGTTTCATCTGACTCCAGGGGACGGTAACAACAAGCCACTGCTGAGTGTGTGGGGGACCTGTTTCTGCCTCCACATGCGGCCCTGTGGGCAGAGTTCTTAGAGTTAAACAATAAACTACAAAATGACTGCATACCTGGAATTTTGCTTAACTCAGTGGGGGCTGTGGGAGTGGGGGAAGAGGCTGGCCATAGATAGAAAAAGGATCCGGGAAGCTGCTCCGTGTGGATGTGAGGAGGAGGGGTGCCCACTAGACTGCTCTCCTTATGTTAGATATGTTAGCTGTGCTTGAAAATAAACAGACCAGCCATGAGACAATGGACATGCTCACTGCTCTGTTGATCTGAGACAGGGTCTCTAGTCCAAGCTAGCCCAGAACTTGCTATTGTTATGTAGCTGAGGATGGCCTCAGATATCTGATCCTCCTGCTTCTACTTTGTAGACTGCGAGGGTTACAGACATGCACCACCATGCCCATTTATGAGGTACTGAGATTGGATGCTGGGCTTGGTGTATGGGAGGCCAGCACTATAATGACTGCGTCACACTCTCAGTCTCTCACGCTGCTCTTTTTTGAGCAATTGGCAGGGTCTAGCATTAGCGCAGAAACAACTCTCCTTTCACCAGCAGGGGTTCTATCCCAAGCCAAAGCTTCTCTAATCAACAAGCGTCTGGGTAACAGGGACACAAGCCTTGCTTACCTGGAGCTGATGAACGAGCTCAGTGGCTTGTTCGGGTGTCTGGAACTCCTGGGGCACCCTGGTGATGACATGAGCAAGAGAAGATTCCTTGGCCAGGGACGCCTCTCCGCTACTCAACAGTACATCCCGAACAATCTCAGCTGGCGACTTGAAGATGAGGGGTCTGGTAGAGCCTTGCTGCCTGTTGTGGCCTCTGGACTTTGGGGGTCGGTAGTTCTCATCTTTGGGAAACCTCACCCGGGGCCCCACCTTGGAGAAGTCGGGGAGTGGGTAGTTCAGGCGGCGCCCCCTGCCATACTTGGGAGCATGTGAAGAAGAATGACCAGCCAGAGTGGCTCCCTGCTTGTGCTGGGGCACAACTTTCTTTATTGCCCCGAGCTGAGTACTCAGGGGGCTGACGGAACCAGAAAACCGGGAGGGCAGTGGCTTAGGTGATATCTTAGTCCTCTTCCAGGTTTGGTCCTCAGGCCGAGAGCTGGGTAGGCTGGTGGTTTCTTGCCCCCACGTGCCTGCAGAGCACTCAGCATTCTGGGCTGGTGCTGCTAAGGAGTCCCGGAATTCTGTGGGTGTTGCCCGAGCAACGTCACCTCCATTTCCGTCACCTGGGTGTGGAAGGTTGTGGCACGGACTCTGTGGCAGGGCTTTGGGCAAGGTGGGAGGCTGAGGGACAGCGGTGTCTCCTTCCCAGGTAGAACCAAGGCTGTCACTAGGTTGATGGAGGCTCACAGTCCCACTGCTCCAAGACTTTGTGCGGCTATGTTCAACAGATGGCCAGGCCTCAAGATGCTCTGAAGGTCTGTAGTTACTGCCTTGTTTGAAAAAGGAAACCCAGCCTTTGGCTGGCCCCTGTCCTGGAGGTGGAGGGCTGGAATCTCCCTGGTCTTCACACTCCGGCTCCGTACAACTATCTCCAGCTAAGTCTACCTCAGGGCTCCGAGAGGCCTCATCCAGATCCTCTTCAGACAGATCCGGCTGTTGGTTGCGCCTGGAGAGCCAGGGCAGAGGCACGGTGGAACCCTCTGGGCTGCTCACATCGTCAGCTTCGGTCTCTGGAAAGGACAGGCAGGTCACTCACTGCTGAGCATGTGCCAGATCTATAATGCCACCTGAGTCACTTCATGACCTCATGATGCTGAGGAGGACAAGAACCTAGGGCCACCCCCACATAACCAGGTACTTGTGTAACTTTTCCCCTAGTCAAAGGTCCTCCAAACTCAAACCTTAGTGTGAGTCTCCCCAAAGAGTGCCCCATTTCTCCAAATGGCAATACCAGCCCACATAGTTGCATAAGGCAAATCCCAGGAGGCATCTTGATTGTCACCTTAGCCCCTGATCCAGAATGTCCCCTACCCTGTCCTGTTTTCCTCGCACAGAAGAACAAATGCAATAAGCATGTGATCTCCTCTTCTTCAGCCTCACCACCACCTGGAATCTCATCATGATTCCCTGTTGCTCACAGGTTGAAAGCAGAGACTTTCTTGGGGTCCTGGGGTCCCTGCTGCTTCAACATCCTAAGACCCAGGGACCCTGAAAAGCACTGTGCTTGCATTCATCTTACACCAGGGTCCCATCTCCTTCTTTTATCTTGTGTGCTATTGGCCCTTCGATCTACACTGCAGCCATCACCCATCTCTGCATATATAATCCACCCACCATCCATCCTTTCAAATATCCACCTATCCTTTTAAGGACCTGTTTATCTATCCACCTATCCACCTGTTCATTCTTCTATCCATCCACCCATCCCACCATCCATTTATCCATCCATCCACCCAGATATCCATCAACTCATTTATCCTTCTAAACATCCATCTGTCATCCATTCGCCCACCTATTCATTCAGGCACTCACCCAGCCATCAGCTATTCATCCAAAATGCATCCATCCTGCAGGCAGCCATGTTCACAAAGTGCCTAGTCTACTCTGTCTGGGATAGATCCAGCTATTCAGGAGACACCCTAGTAACACTGCACAGACTCTGCTCTTGATGGAGGTGCCTTTGTCATAATCCCTGTAGGATTTGCTGCTCTACACAGCTCTTCCTCCTTACCCATATCTCTTGGTTATTCACAATTGGCTTCACCCAATCACTCTGTTTCATAGCAGTACATCCAAAGCCAAAGCTCTGTGATGCTAAGTAACTGACAAAGGATCACACTGTGGTTCAGAGCAGTCCTCAACCTGGAACTCAAGCAAGAGTCTACCACCAGGGCTTGAAGGGGCTGCACTCCAGGCTCTTCTAATTGCTACCTGGAGACCACGAACAAGTCACTGGTCGCTGGTAGTTCTTACTTATGCTTGGGACTTGTTTCTCTTACCTGCTGAGAGTTGTGTGGAGGGAGGGAAGTGGGTCACAAGACACAGGGATGGCTGCCACTTAGTATGAAGTGTCTCTTAGTAAGAGGCACCTCTGCCAGTTGCCTTAAAGATCTCAGTCTCCATTCCCTCAGAAATTATTCTATCTCAAAAATACACTTTGGTTTTAGAGGCTGGGGATATAGTTCAGCCTTAGAGCATTGAATGGCTTATAGAATGCTCAAGCTTCAATCTCCAGTGAAACACACAAATACACACATGCACACACACACATACACACACACACACACACACACACACACACACACACACACACACACACACCAGCTCCCAGGCGGACAGCTGTGGCAGCCATGAAATACTTAGGATACTGGCACAACTGGTTTCTCTGTGGTCCAAGGGTTCTCTTGATTTCGGGGAGTCTAATATGTGATGTCTTATTCATAATCCAGTAAAAGAACCAACGCACATCAAGACTTTCCTGTTTCCAATGGTGTCATCATGCCCATTTCATAGATGGGGAAACCAAGGCTTCATAGATGGGGAAACCAAGGCTGGGTGAAGAAAGGGACTAGCTATAGGTGAAGCTGGGAAGATCCTTCATTCTGGTCTCCAGGCAGTGGGAGCCCAGCCACTGGTGAGGATGAAGAATGCTAACATCTCCTCTGCTGACTGGGGTTTAGAATAAGCCCAAGTCCTGAGCCAAGCAATTCAAGTTACCAAAGACAGGATGGTGGCAAGTATGCAGAGAGGGCTGGATGCATTGCCTCTGTGGTATTCACCACAGCACAAACCAGAAAGTGTATGCTGCAGGGCAGGAGAGACTGGATCAAAGGATTATGGGAGAGCCCCACTACATGCAGGCCCTGGGAGAGACTTGTGGAGGAATATTGGGAGGATGGGGGAAATATTCTTAGCTATTAAGGTAACAAAGCAATCAACAACAGAATATTCTAGCATATGTTTGTATATTCATCTGATATTTGCATCCTGAAAAAGGCCCCACCCGTGGAGGGGTATAATAATGAGCACTTTTAAATTTACCTCTTACTGCTTATATTTTCCAAAATGCACAGTATTATTATACAATTTAAACATTAAAAAAAATAGAATTTAAGTAAGGGTTGTAAAGATGCCCCTATTTCCTTCCTCTGGCAGAAGGTGGGCTCTTGGGGAAACACATTACTACTGTAGGCAAGAGAAGGCCACCTCACCTTCTCCAGAAGACTCTTCGGAGTCCTGCATGTCTGGGTCCCACTCCAGGGGTGGCAGGTGCTCCTGTGCCCGACGGAAGTCATCTAGGAGCTCAGGACTGGGGGCTTCAGGAAGAGACAGGTTGTTTCCCCAGCCCTGGTCGCTTCTTCCATCTGTATCTTGTTCCTCAGCCCAAGCCCAGCGCCGCCTTCGGGGCCCTTGCCCCAGGCTTGGCCCAGCGCGTTGTGCCTTTGTCCCTGAGCTGGCCATGGGACTTGGCCCGGCCTGGCTTCACCTGGGCCACTTCATCTTCAAGAGACTGAGCTGCAGCTGGGGATCCAAATCACAAGTGGGTCCTCTCGGCACCAACCATCCTGCCTGTGGCCTGTTGGGGTAATGGATAATGTCAATCCTTCGAGTCTTCCACCATCTGTCCGGGAACTCACCAGCTGGAGCGCCAGAGGCAGGCAGCCCTCTGCTATGTGACCCTGGGTGACTCACTCTCCTCATTGGTCATCAATGAGATGAGGATTCCTCTCCCTCTAGGATACAGGGTGAGTGCTAGCAGGCAGCATACTGTGTAACAAGTGTCCCCCAAATGCCACCTCCCGTCACTGCACACCTAGCTCTGTCTGCGGGCACCAGGCACCAGGCCCTGTCACTGCACTGACTGCCCAAGGGAGGGCATGCACAGAGTAGCCAGCAGTCACCATCCAGGTGGGAAGGGGTAAGGATTCCCTGGCGGCAGTCATTCCAAGCCCAGGAAGGCAGGCAAGGCACCACATGGTTTCCTTTGGGCATGGGATACAACTTCAGGTTGAAGGCTGGGGACGGCAAGCCACTTCCAATGCCAAAACTAATCGAAAGCAGGCGTGCAAGCAACACAGCTCCACACATGTCCCAGCAACCACACTCACGACACCCAGGCATCCATGCATCTGCATGGAGAAACCATTTGCGGTCTCTACATACAACAGAGTGTTACTCAGCTGCAGAAAGGAATGGGATTACGGCAGAAAAAGGAATGAAGTCCCAACATTGTGTGATACTGGGTGAACCATCGAAGTGATATGCTAATTGTGGAAAGGCAGGCACGAGCATCCTGTGAGTCTGGGCCTGAGGGTTGCAATGTGCAGAGGGTGAGTCCAGAGAGGAAGGTGGCCAAGTCCCTGGCTACTCAGCAGGCACTGGAATTTTTTTTAAGGGGTGAAGGAAATGTTCTGAAAGCAGAAGAGACATGATGTGATTTAAGTGCCGCTGAGTGCTTAGTTGCATGTTATATGAATTTTTGCCTCAAAAAAAAAAAATGACAATACAGTAGGCCAGGAGTCCTGAGAATACAGAAGATGGGTGACTAACAGCAGGAGGTGCTGGAGGGTGGGGAGGCCAAACTCTGCAAGCTTCTCATGACATCCTGAGCAGCTGTCTGTGACTCTCAGGCAGAGAGCCCAGTCAAGAGGCAATGGAGAAGGCCCTCGATATTGCTCTCAGACATTGTACCACAGAGCTTGGTCACAGAGGGACTGTGGGAGGGGCCCTGGTAGCAAGGGAAGTGGCCCAAGGAGGGGCCCCACAACCTTCCTCTTGCCCTCATTCTCTCTTCTCCCTTCACACTCTGCTTCTGACACTTTGCTGGTATTTCCTGTGTCAATCACCACAGTAAACTCAATCAACCCAGCCTCGATCAAGGCACAGGACCTAGGAGCTGCCAGCCACTCGGGATCAAAGAACTGTGGCTGCCCACACTTAGTGTCTATAAAGGTCGGCCCAGAGAGGGAGGGGCCTTTCCTGGAGTAGCACAGGAATGAAGACCAGACGTGGGTAGAAGCCAGGTTCTTGGTACCAGCCTGAGCTCTTCTATCAAGGCTAGTCTAGGACCCCACCCTCTGAGGTTGAGCAGTTGGAGTTCTCCTTGAGCCTCTGGGGGGCACTTGGGCGATGCTCTCACAGTGTAGTTGGGGAAAGTCATCAGTCAGCTATTTCTAGACTCAGTTCCCCAGAGACAGTGACTGCTTGGGAAAGCCTGGCTTCACAAAGACTAGGCAGCGCCATGGGCTAAGCCCTTTAGCTGTGACTCTCCCTGCTCCCCAGCCAGTCCTTCTGCCACAGGCCCTGTAGAACTCCTGAATGTCCTATGTATCTCCACACTGTCCCTTGCTCTGCTAGGCCAGCAGGAAGCTTAACAGATCTGCCTTCACATCTCAGTAGCAAGACCGAGGCTCAGAGAGAACAGTGACCGACTAGGCCAGGATCTGCTGGTCAGTAAGTACTAGGACCTGGCCCAGGGCTCTTGTCTGGTCAGTAACCACACATCCTCAACAGTGATAATCTGCATACCTATACCTCTAATACATACTTCTAACTGCATATCCACATATCCAAATACTACATTATTAGAAAGAGAATTTTAAAATGAAGCAAGAGAGGGCTGGTGAGATGGTTCAGCAGCTAAAGGCACTTGCTGCCAAGCCTGAGGAACTGAGTTCGATCCCTGGGACCCACATGATAGGAAAGAACTGACTCTCAAATGTGCCACGACCTTCTACATATGTACATACGGTAACACATGCACAAACATACCACAATGATTAAATGTAATGTTTTTTTTTTTAAAGGATGAATGGAAATGTTATTAAGTTGGGGCTGGAGGGATGGCTCAGCAGGTAAAATGCTGGCCTCACAACCCTAAAGACCTGAGTTCGAGTCTCCAGAACTCACATAAAAGCTGAGAGCAAACATGTGTAACTCCAGCATGCCCCTGCCAGGAGATGGACACCAGACAGGATGTTGTCAACCAACCTAGCATACGCAAGCCGTGAGTGAGGAACTGCCTTAAACAAGTTGGCAACTGAGACTCACACTCCAGGTTGTCTTCCGGCCTCTGGTGTGTGAGGTGGCACACACGTACTGCCCCAATCCCCACAAAATAGTGTAAATCTAAGCTCAAGGCTTCTCGTTCATGTACAGGCCCTGCATCCCTACTTTAAATCCATGGTGATGGGGAATCCTGGCCTTGTGTGTGCACTTGGTCGATGTCTGCAGGATCCTGGCTCAGAGGGCCCAGGTCAAGTCCTCAGAATCTTCCTTTAAGCAAGGCCTCAACAGGGCCTCTCCAGCTTCAGCCCCGTGCGGAGGCGTGGGCAGATAGAGGGGGGTGCAACCACACCTCCTGACATCTCTGCTGAGGCAGGGCTGCGACATGCGGTTTTCTGACTTTTGAAATGTTTTCCCCCCTAGCCCACCGCAGAGCAGCCTGCGCCATCACAGAGGCCCCTACGTGCAAAAAGAGGAACGGCCAGTTTGCCGCAATGACTCGGCCACAAAAATCTCACTGTTCTCCAGAGAGCCCACACATCCCAGTCAGTGGCTACAGTTTTGCACCCATTTCTCAAGTGCCTCAACTTGTGAGCTTTTCCTGAGAAAGACCTTACTCTTCTGTGCAAGTCACAGCCCTCAGTGTCATGGAGCCTGGAAATGGCCAAGTCAGGTAGTCAATCA
Source organism: Mus minutoides (assembly GCA_902729485.2). NCBI lineage: Eukaryota > Metazoa > Chordata > Mammalia > Rodentia > Muridae > Mus > Mus minutoides. The sequence goes on from LR751606.1 coordinate 19,808, forward strand.
ACAAACACACATCCACGTCAAACAGGTACCAACCTCAGGCAGAGATGAAGTTGCAGTAGAGCAGTAGGCTGAGCACCAGACAAGCAGATCCCAGCCCTGATGTTCCAGCCACTGGAGGCATGTGGCTGGCTGACTGCTCCTCTCTGTAAAGGGGAATGGTGGTCACCTAGGCCTGCTCCTGCTGCACCCATCCCTCTGTCTGGTGAGCACCCTGACCCTCAGAGATGCACCAAATGAACTCGGAGGTTCTCAGCCCCTAGGATACAGAAACACACACACTTGCCAAGATTCCCACCCTCCGTGGAGGACGCAACCCAGAAAAACCACCGCTGAAGAAGGAAGTTTGGTGACAGCTTTAACAGACCAAACACAACTAGGGGAGAAAGAGGAAGGGGAATCGGGACAGAGGAACAGCACAAAGGAAAGAGAGGTCTGAAAATACAAGCTGAACTTCAAGGATGTCTCAGGGCCTGGCCCCTGAGTGCCACAGACAGGCAGGGAGGTCTGGACAGCTGTCGGGGCAGCAGACGAAGCTGGGGATAGGAATTATGATGTCCTGACCCAGGAGGGCCAGCCCCTGCTAATGGTTGGGCCATTGGGCTAAGGATCTCCACCTGCCTCCACCTGCACCCCACCCCCCAAAAACATCAAACACTGCTTTCTCTATGCCCTTGCTTCTTACCACCTAACACCTGTACAGAACTGATCTCCATGTTGTCACACCCTCCAGGGAGTCTATTTAGTTCCTAGCTAGGCAATGCCCTGTTCCCCACCCACTGCTTTACNTCTCTCTCTCTCTCTCTCTCTCTCTCTCTCTCTCTCTCTCTCTCTCTCTCTCTCTCTGTGTGTGTGTGTGTGTGTGTGTGTGTGTGTGTGTGTGTGTGTGTGTCCAGGATGATCCTCCCCCACTGAAGTTTCAACTTTCAGCAGCCCTGGCATTCAGAAGCTCCATGCTACCCAGCCAAAGAGAGGCAGAGCATCTCCACCTTAACCTCATCCCGATGAGGAAACAGAGGCACCATCCTAATGAGAATAACCAGGAAGTTTAGAAGAACACCGTGGCTGTTAAACCAAGGCCAGGAGATGTATGGGAGGCAGGAGGATAGCAGGGGAAAGACCTCCATATCAAGCTGCTGGACCCTTCCTAAGGGCTGGACTGTGGGGCTCCAAGGCAAGTTTGGATCCGTGGCAGGGCATAGACTTGTTCACAGGAGTGGCCTTTTGCCTGCAGCAAGTGGAGATACCCACGTCCGGGGGGGATGGTCCCTGACTCACCCAAACAGCCTGGGAGGAACTAACAAGGGGCCAGGCTATTACTGACTCTCATCTTAGCTCTAAGCTGGTCTCCTGGCCCCCAGACTTTGTCCCTGCCCTTATTTGGGTAGGAGGGTGTCATCTCCTGGCCTGCTCCCCACTTCCGCACATCTCTTGAGACCCTCAGCAACCCAAGCATTAACTGGCCTTGAGATGAGCCCCCACCCTGGGCACAGAGAGGGACCAACACGGGTCCAAGTTCACCAAGTGAACCAAATCGGATCTGGAACTGGAAACTAGCATCTTGGGGTCCACTCTGTCTTAGGGGCCGCACTCCCAGAACTGGACAGGAGTGGCAGCAGCTGCGTAGCTGTGATTTCCTGGCTGGGCTGGGCTGCCTGCCAGGGTTGTCCAGAGTCTATGACTGGCCCATCCAGCGGGAAGGCGGCCTTCCCTCTGGCCCTCCTCCTGGCTCAGCTCCTTACCTCACTTGGACTACACCACCATCCTGCCGGCCTGGGCTCAGGGGAGCTGCCCACAAGGTCTTTGTTTCAAACCTGGTGAGCCCCCTGCCTCCACAACACCCTGGACCGCCTCCAGACTGCTCTGCCAGCCAGAACCGCCTCAGCTCACAGACGAGCATCGCTCCCCACTTCTCCCCGCCCCTGCAGCTGAGGCTTGCCTTGCCTCCTCCTCCTCCTTGCAGGAAGCGCCCAGCCTGATTTCCTACAAGTGTTTGTGAAAAGGAGGGGGGGGGGGTACTGTGCGGAGCTGGCGCCAAGAGCTTAACCCTTTGCTGGGCAAGTGTGGGGCTGCATTGATCGGAAGAGCTTACAGGAACTTCTGAGGCCTTGCGTTTGGAACCACCTCAGTCGCAACCGTGCTTGTACCAGCAGGAAGTCCAGAGAAGGCTTGGCTAAAGTCACGTTGCATGCTGGTCCCAGGAAGAGGAGCCTGCAGTTCCTCCAGTACCCACTCCAAAATTGGTCTCTTCCATCACCGATGAGTTTACCAGAGCCTCTGCTCCCACTGTGTAGGTCTCACTGCCCATCCTAACGGGAGGGGAACGGGGACCTCAGGCTTGGTGCTTGCTCTAGTGGGTCCAGCTTTGATTCTGTCTACTAATACAAGTCTCATGATCTCAGGGCGCATTGGGGATTTCTGCCCTTCCACTTACTGTCCGTGTCTGGAGATAAGATGTGCCTACGTTGGAACTGTCTAGGCAGGACACAGACATCACACCTGGCCTTTCACTCTATAGTGAAGCGTGTAAGATTTCAGGTGTGCCTGAGGCAGAGTACGAAGACAGGCTGGTGACCAACGTCCCCTGCTGCTTCTGGTACTTATGAGGCTGAGGTCTCGGATCCTAGGGAAACACTTTCTAAGAACCCGAGGTTTCAGGCCCCACTGGACCTGCTCTGGCTGAAGACAGGAGCCTGAGAGTAACAAGCTGAGGCAGGACTATCAGGAAGGTCTGGGTGGGGAGGCCACAGTCATACAAGCGACCGGAAGGACAGAGAGGCAGAAGCAAGCCACAAGCATGACTGATGAGAATGTTCTAGAAAGGCAGCTGCAGAGACCTGAGAGCAGCAGGAGGCCCTTGAAGACAGCAGGATATGATGTGAGAGGAGGACTCAGGAGCCGGGGCAGGAGGTACAGAATCTGACCTTCAGGGTCCAGGCTGACGGAGCAGCCAGGAGGAAGCGGGAGCCAGGTAGAAGGAAGATGCTGCAGGAGCCCTGAGTCTACTCCTGGCTCCCTACTCTGCCCCTGCTGACCCAGAGAGTCAGGAAACAGAAGAGACATGAGGTCAACCCTCTGCCATCCAGAAAGCCCTCGGGGGACTTCAAGGTAGCAGCCAGGCTGGGGACCACCCAAGAGTGATGGAGAGAAGGAATCTTAGAGTCCATAGGCCAGGGAGTTCAATGTCAGCTCTGTGACCTCAGTGACTAGAGCCACGGTTTTACTTTCTGTGGAGCAGGGCTAAACAGAGTGGCCACTGCACAGGGGCTGCTGCCAATTCCACGACAGAGGGCCTGCCCAGTGTGCAGTAGGGGACCTTAGGACCTATTTCATCACCATAGTTTCTGCCCCCAGGTCTCCTTAGGTGGGAGAGTCTGGTCTCCTCCAAGGGCTTGTGACTGACAGGTGAATGGAATGAATGAATGCTCTTCAGGGCCAGCTGCCAGGATCTGACTATGCCTGAGCTAGCACCAAGCACTTTGAACGGAGTAACCTCCCAACTCCTGCATCCCAGGCCCTTCCTTGTACACACATCTGGGGGCTGGGGCTCCCTTTGCAGTCCCCCAGCGACTATGGAACTGAGCCAAATCTTACCAAGACCCTGCCTACTGCTCTGGCGACCATGTGGGCCATTGTGTGGGTGGCAGGCTCCCCTGACATCCTGTCACTCACCCGCCCACCCTCCCGATCATTAACCCATCAACACCAGGTGGCTGCCGCAGCTGGCACACCCTCGGCCTTGTTGAAAGACAGCAGCCAGTATTTACTGTCCTTCACCCTGCCACTGGGCCTTTTCCTCCCCCTACCTCCTTATCCTTACCCTTGCCCACATGGTATTCCTTTCTGGAACACCATCCCTCAAGTTTACTCATCCAAAGCTACATAAAAACCAAGCTTGGAAACAGTAGCTTTCTCCCAGCTCCTGTCCCCAGCTGGGCCCATCCTTTATTTGGGGTCTCAAGCCAGACCTGGCCACTCCCTTTGTCATGTAATTCCTCTACCGCTGAGTCCCCTTTGCTGAATTTCCTAAACCTCACCAAACTCTGGCCCTGTCTGTCCTCACATATCTTTCAGAATCTTTCTGCTCTGGAGAAAACACCCCATCCCACAACAGCCTCATGGGATCTTCTCAAACACAAGCTTTCAAACCCAGCCGTACACAGGTTTGCCACTTGGGCTGCTCTGGAACCAGCACTAGGACAAACAGAGGCTGCAGCCTGGCCCTGCTCCACCCTCCCTCACTTCTCCCATCGCTTCCTCAACCTTTGCCTCAGATACAGTTAGTGTGTTTCCCCACGGCTCAGAAGAGGAAACTGAGGCACGGAAGGGAGATGGTAGTTCTTAGCCACCCAGACAAGAAAACAAAAGTAAGGCCTTGTACCCTGGCCAACAGGTGGGATCTGGCGAACAGCAAGTCATCTGCTGATTGCCCCAGTCTTGGGTCCAGAAACACTGCTGGACCTGCCCTCCCTTGGTTCTTCTAGAGGCTAGAGGTACGGCAGAGAGCTATGAGCAGCCCAACCATCTTGGGAGACCAGAGTGAGACACCATAGGAATGGGGCTGTCGTTTCATCGTGACCCTCCTGAGTCCTGGATCTCCTTTCCTGGGAAGGGTCACTCTCTCTTCCTGCCCAGGAGGCTGACCTTCCAGGTCAAAGTTCATAGTGCATCTGGGTAGGGGCAGGTGTCAAAGAGAACCAAGGAGAGTGATGGAAGCCTGGCTGGTCTGACTCCCAGGTCACCTGGAACCTGGGTTTTCCTCTTGATGAGCTTTGGGCATGTGGTATCAAGAGATGGTCACCAAAAGGCTGGACAGACAGCTCAGCAGTTGAGAACACTTGCTGCTCCTGCAGACAACTTGGGTTCAGTTCCCAGTGGTTATATGATGGCTCACAACTACCTGTTCCAGGGGACCCAGTGCCATCTTCTGGCCTATGTTAGCACCAGATACAGAGAATACATACATACATACATACATACATACATAAAAATGAGCTGAGAGATAGATAGATAGATAGAGAGAGAGAGAGAGAGAGAGAGAGAATCTGAGGTACTCGGAGGTCCTCTGAGCCTCCCGGATTCCATCCCATTTGCCCACCCAGGAAGCCTCACTGTGCTGATGGGTGGCCAGCGACCTCCAGGGCCCTTGGATGCTGAGTGACCTTGGAAAGATCCTTGCTGATAAAGACTCTCCTGGTCTTGGTGTAAGATGGGCACTGTTGACTTTACAAGATTCATGGGATGAGTTAAGAGGGATGGTGTTGGCCCAGTGCCTTAGCTGGCACAGAGCACCTGCCTGGGAGCGATGACCTTGACCTCAGTGTGGCCACAGAGTGTGCTGCCTGCAGGACTCAGTAGCTTCCCCTAGCATCCAACATCAGCCAAAGCTCTAATTTCAGATCCCTCACACAAAGGGGAGCAAGACCTCCCAAGTGTGAGGGGTACTATTGCCAGGTGGCTCCCAAACCAGCTCTGGGACCAGAGACCCAGCTAAGAAATGTGTGTCCATCCTTAGCTATTGGGGGGGGGGGAATAGGCCATCCTTAGCTAATAAAGATATAGGTTATAAGGAGGGTGTGTTCAACCACATAGATGGAAATCTCTCTCTCTCTCTCTCTCTCTCTCTCTCTGTCTCTCTCCTCTCTCAAGCTTTTATCAAAGTATAATTTTGAAAGTTCATGGTGTCAAGAATGTATTGCTAGCATGGAGGCTTTACTGAGCACCTGCTCAGTAAACACCTTGTAAAAGCTCTTCTAGAAATTAGTTCCTATCACCCAACTTCCATACCAATCCAAGGAGGCATGAATTCCTTCTCCTGCTTTAGAGTTAGGAAGCAGAGATTGAACCAGGATGTCTAATATTCAGTATTTTGTTACTGAATTATACAGTGAAGAGGTTGGAAACAACCTCAGTGTCCAACAATTGCTAAAAACAGATTGTATCTGTGCCCAGCTGGGTGGTGGGGGTGCACAGCTATAAACCCAGCACTCAGGAGGTAGAGAGAGGCAGGTGGATCTCTGTAAGATGGAGGCCAACCTGGTCTACAGAGTGAGTTCCAAGACGGCTAGAGCTACACAGAGAAACCCTGTCATGAAATAAAATTATATTGTTCTCAAAGGGAATAGGTCTTAGCTATTCAGAGAAGAGTACAGATTAGAATAATACATATTACAATGCTTACAATTGTAATATGTAAGCTGAGGGTGTAGCTCAGTGCAGTGGGCACAAGGCCCCGGGGTTTTGTCCCCACCGCCACAGACACACAGATACACACACACACACACACACACACACACACACACACACACAGAGAGAGAGAGAGAGAGAAAGACTGACACATAGATACACATACACACACATGCAGAGAGACACAGACACAGATACATAGACAGACAGACACACAGAAAGACACAGATAGAAAGAAAGAGAAAAAAAGAAGAGAGACAGAATGACACAGACACATACACACACACTCCCGCACCCTTGCATAGCAACACTCAGGCACACCCAGCTTCAGTTTCCCCTTCTCAGAGTTGATTGAGTGGCTGGGCCCTGAGTGTCTGCAGCTCTGACCCTCTGTGACACGCAACAGCCCCGGCACCTTCTTTTTGATTACCTGAAGCCCTGAACTTCCTCGATCCTCTGGCTACTTTGTAACATTTGAAAACAACACAATGAGGAAAAGGCTCCTAGCTCCCAGCCTTGGTAACTCAGCCTGGCTTCTCAGAAGCAAACCAGCCGTTAACAGACAAGGAAAGACTCAGAGAGGTCACACACCTTGCCCAAAACCACACAGCATATTAAAGACGTTCACAAAATATAGTGCATCCCTACCAGATGAGGCCCTTATTGGGGGGGAGGGTCCTCAACTTTGTATCCCCTTCCCTCAAGTTCTTGGTCCTTGGCTGTAGTCCCAGGACCCCAAGCAGCTGGACAGCTGGGCATGCTAGCTGGCTTTGATCCCAGCTCCTTTCAGGAATAGGCTCTGGGGTGCTGGGTGCTGGCGAGGGTCTAAGATGGGTGGGGAGGTCCTGGCAGGAGGGTCTGGCTTAGCAGTCCAGCTGGTTTGGCTGATGCTTGGCAGTGGGGATCATAGCCAAGATGGAGCTATAGGCTGGATGGAGGAGAGACTAGAGGCTAAAATGGGAGGCTGTGCGGCAGGAAGCCTTCGCTGCTCTGTTCTGGAACCTTTCTGACACCCTCCCCTCAGCCAGCGACCCTGGGTAGGCTGAAAAGTGCTAGCTCAGAAGATATTCTGGAGTTACCAGCTCTGTTCTCTCCAGGCTCCCCTGGACACTGTCCCACATCACCCGCCCATACCCCAAAGCTCTGTACAGGCTGCTTGAAACCCTTAGACTGCATGCACAACAGGGACAGCGGCGTCCACCTAGTGGCAGTGCTAGGAAATGAAGGGACAAAATCTAGCAGGGCTCGGTACTGGGCAGTGGGAAGATGACAGCCCCAGCCCACCACAGACACTTCACTCCTACAGTGAGACTCAGTGGTACAGTGGCCTGAAGTCAGTGCACTAGCCATTGTCACCAATGTCTATGGCTGTTGCTCTGTCCTTTCTCTGACTTCATCTCTAAACTTAGTTGGGGATGCTGTACAAAAGCTTTCTAAGATGTCATCCAACTGTACTTGAAGATGGTCCTGGAGGGAATACTACCTGCCCACTTTTTAGAGGGGTAAACTGAGGTGCTCAGAAGTAAAAGCCTGACAGTGATCTCCTGCTGCATCTCCTGCTGATCTTCCCAGGGAGGGGGGTACCTGGCGCTCTGACACACACAAGGTCTGTGGATTCTCTGAAATGCGGCCCTGCCCACAGGGGTCCACTGACTAACAAAAGGAAACGCAGTGTAGTTTCCAACTCCCCTCCCTTTGCAGCCTCAGGCCCTCTGGAAAGCCCGGCTGATGAAATCCCCTCTCAAGAGAGCCTGGATCACATGGTTCCGATGCAAACCAGCTGGCCTCTGGGAGGAAATACCCGCGTGGGCACTTGTCCCTCCTGCGGAACACGGGGACAGCCAAGGGACAAACACATACCGCCTGAAACACCCACAGACTGCTCCTCACATCAGCAGGTCAAACATACTTATTTAACCCAATACAACTAGTCTATTACCTCAACAAAACAGCCCCAGCATCAACCTCTACAACTCCCAAAGAGGAACCTTGGAGAGTCTTCTTGCAGTCTGTGGTATCTAGCATTAACCTTCATGCTTCAGATTCAGCCTATTTCTTCTGTTTTAGAGGGCAGAAACAATGCCTCTTTTCACTGGAGCCGGCTCAGCTTCTCTTTTCGGCTCTAAAACAGCTCGCGTTTGTTTTCATCAACTTTCCTTTCCAACTTTCTCAAACGCAGAAGTGCTTTTGATTCTCTTCGCCCTGTCCTTTCAACTAAAGCCCGGGGAAGGAGCGTCAGATCTCATCCAAGATTTCACAGCAAGCAGACGCTGACACTGCCTCTCGCTTCGCGCCTCCCTGCTGCGCGCCTTTGGCTAAGCCTAGCCACCTCTCTGTGCCTCTTGTGTACCAAGAAGGGACTGGCCCTATTTGGCAGCTCCTCCCACTGTGGAGAAGCCCCCCCCCCACGCTGCCTCCCCCAACCCCCTCTGGACAAAAAATAAAAAGGGAGGAAAAAAACTTGCGTTAGACATCCAGAGACAGCGAGGCTCCGAGGCTGCCTGGCGGCGGAGTTGTTGCTGGGTGACCCAGCCTCACACAAATCCTAGAACAGCAGCGCCCCACCTCCCCACGGTCACCAAGCAACAAGGACACGCCTGCTACCCAAACACCGCCAGCAGCCCTGCCAATGACCACCCCCAGTCCCCCAGGACCCTTGCCTGGTAGGGGATGTACTGGGGCTGGACACAGAAGCCCACGCCCCCACTGCGCGGAGGTGGAGACTGAGGCTGGATAGGCTGGACTAGGGCCACTGGGTATCGCGGCGTCCCAGGGTGCGGCTGGGTCCGTGATCCCGCGCTCCAGACTCCCAGAGCCACTATCCATCCCAGCGAGCGTGTGAAGCTCCCACGTGGAGATATCTGAAGCCTCGTGGGTCCTGCAGGGCCCAGTCCCGCAGCGCTGTCCGCTCTCGTCCCCACCCTCCCGAAGGGGAAACTGAGTCCCCAGAAGCTGAGTTTCACGCCCCCCTCGAGCTCCCATCCAAGTCTCACCTGCAGCTAGCACCGCGCGCCCTGGTTTCCTGGAGTTGAGCGGCAGACAAAGGCCTCCAATCCGCGCGCGAGGCGGGGCGTGCCTGCTTTGCATAATGCCCGCAGCTCATCGGAGACGACAGAGGGGCGGGCTTCTGGGGGCGGAGCTTCTGTGAGATCCACCAATCATTGAGAGGTTGGCAACTCCGTCCTGTCTCCCAGACTTTGGTGGTGGCGGGGAAACAGGTTCCAAGGCTAAGTGGGCCGAAATCTCAAATCTATTGGGTTGCATCAATCTATACGACCTTCCCTAGCTTAGAAGGGGAAACTGAAGGCCTGAAAGAATGATCTCTTTGTGAGGTCCACAGACAACCATGAGGACAGAGATTCGCAGCTTACTAACTGTAGTAATAAATTGTGCGCTCATTATGTGGTACCAGGCTCCCGTGAGATAGGCAGGGTTACCACCGGTCTTCTGGCTACAACACCCTGGAGATGGACCCGGAAATGCAAACCAGAGAGGAACGAAGTAGGAATAATGTTTTCCTCCAAAGCCACCTCGAACAATGGTGGTGTGGCATGTCAGACTGGCCTGGACCCCTGCTCCAGTTCTGTTATTTGCCAATGAAGAATGACAAAAATTCTAATTCAACCACTGGGATTTTTGGAGGTGTAGGGATGTGCAGACAAATGGCTTTAGCCCTTCCAAGACCTGTATCTATTTAACAACAGTCCTACTGCCAGATGTGTCTCTCAGCCAGATGTGTCTCCTCCTGCAGATGGCTCCCCTATCACCTTACTGCCAGATACTCCCCACACAGCCAACAGCAGCTAGCACTGCATTGGCTGGCCTCAGTCACCAAAGGACTACTTGGGTGTAATGGGCCTCCAAATTGTGTCAGCAATGTGCTCTGCAGATAAAGATGGCAAACAGCTTAGAGAGTTTAAGTGCCCTGCCCAAGGCTACACAGCTGAGGATCAAGAGAGGAGAATTTGAGGAAGTATAGACTCCTAATCAACCCTTGTGCTCCCTACATCCAGCTACCTCACTGCACACCCTGCTTTCCTCCACAGAGAGCTGCAGGCAGTTTACAGGTCAACTTGGCACTCCTTTGGGCAGGCCCACAATGCAAGAACCCCAATTTCTCCCTGTGCTAGCTTCTTCAAGCTGTGGCAGAAAACGCTGGGGTAGGAAAGGCCTGTGTGCACATCACCATGGAAGCTAGCTGTTTTGGTTAGTTTTATTGTCAATTTGACACAACCTTGAGCTGCCTGGGAAGAAGGAAGCTTTCTTGGAGAATTGTCTCCATTAGACTGGCCTATGGCCACTCTGTAAAGATTGTCTTGGGAGGGCCAGCCCACTGTGGGTGGCACCATCCCTAGGCAAGCAGGCCTGGTTGTAGTTGAACAAGATGGTATGAATAGTTTTTGTATCAAGATTCCTGTTTTGAGTTCCTGTGTTGGCCTCCCTTAATAATGGACTGTAACATGTGAGATGAAAGAAATCCTTTCCCCACTAAGTTGTTTTTGGTCATGGTGTTTATCACAGAAGTACAAATTACAACATGAGCTACTCTCCTGGTGTGGAAAGGTTCTGGAACAGAGGGGACAATGACAGACACTTGGTAAGGTTCATCATCTGCCCACTCCACTCCTCATCTTTGATACCACACACACACACACACACACACACACACACACACACACACACACACACACACCAGGGAACAGATACACATAGCCAAGGTGGACACCTGATTTCTCCATCCCCCATCTTACTGAAACTCCCCCAAAGCACTGATAATGAGGGTCTGAACTTGTTCTTCCTAAGTTCACTGTCAAGGAATTGGAGGTTTAAATTACTCTGGAAACTGGGCCTGGCTGCTGCAGGTACTGGAGAACCTGATACAGCAGGATTACAAATTCAAGGCCAGCCTGGGCTACAGCTCTATCTCAAAATAAAAATTCTAAAGAACTGTGGATAGATCTCAGCTGTAGTGTTATCTAGCCCTGGGTTCCATCACCAGTACTTAAAAAATGGGTGAATGTAAGTCGGGCAGTGGTGGAGCATGCCTTTAATCCCAGCACTTGGAAGGCAGAGGCAGACGGATTTCTGAGTTTGAGGCCAGCCTGGTCTACAGAGTGAGTTTCAGGACAGCCAAGGCTACACAGAGAAACTGTCTCAAAAGATAAAATTAAATTAAATTTTAAAAAATGGGTGAATGAAATCCCCCTGGACTTTAGAAGTAAAAATGGATTAGGAACACACCCGTGAACCCCTTCAACAAGAGCCAGGCTCAGGAATCCTGGAAGCATAAGAAACTCACTCTCGTCCTTTCATGGAGCAGTCTTAGGGCTTGGGGGCTCTGTCTCCAAGAGGTTGGACCAAGTAGCAAGCTGGTAAATTGGGGCCAGTACAATGAATCTGCCCTGTAGGACAAACAGCAGTCCAGTGACTAGCCTATGAACTCTCTGCCAGCCAGCAACAGCTTGGAAGCTGTGCATTCGGTGCAAACCACATGGCCCTGAGCTGGAGAAGGTAAGGAAGGCATTCTGTTATCCAGAATCCCATAGGCAGGGGTCCCTGGGCCTGTGGCTGTTACTCCATGCAATTCTGGATTCCACGTGTGTGCATCACCGTCGGGGGCCTATTGCTGACCCTACCCTGTGCATCCTACAGGCAGAGAACCCGAGCACAGGGCGAGTCACCTGCCATGCTTCCTCAGGAATCAAACTGATGAACGATGTCAGGAGCCCCGAACCTGTCAAAGCCCTATATAGTTGGGTAGGGGTTATTCTCTCACAGAGGTGAAAGATCTTACAGTGAAGGAAAGGAGCAGCCATAACCCTGAGAGAAGCTGAAGCCTTGGGTGGATGAAGGTGGGTACCAGCTGCCTTGGGAGAACCAAGGTTTTGGCTTCTGATGGTCTACCTGGGTTTGAAAACACAAATATGGCCACTAAGATTTGAACCTAAACCATTGCTAGAGACTTAGAAGCCAGCGCCCGGCCATATAAATGCTTTACCACTGAATTCAATCCCAGCCCCAGAGCAGGCTCTTCTGCACGTCAATGGAACGCACAGCCTCTGCCTACCTTGAACAGAGCCCTGAGCCTTCTGGTAAAGGGCTGACCACACCTCTTCTACCAGACACCATAATGTCAGGAGAAAATGGCCCTCAGGCTGGTCTTCAGGCAACAGGCCAGCTCAAGCTTTGCCACGGTTCCTACCCGACACTCTCCCTCTTGTCTGCTTCCAATCCCCGCTAGCTTTGGATGCTGAAGCAGAGGGGTCCCCTTGGAAGGGAGCGGGAAGAGCGCAGGTCTTCACCACCTTGGCGGTGGGCCTTGCGCTAATAGACAGGAAGGTGTGTCTGGCCCTGGCCCTGAGTGGAAACAGCTCTCCAAGCAGATCTTGGTCTCTCTGCACTCCCAGGACCCTGTGGGGCAAGGCCGTAGGGACCCTCTGGGAAGAAGCATCCAGTGCGGTGGGCCTCCTCTCCTTTGTGAATGAGTTGCTTCCTGGATTGTGCACAGGATGGCCAGTCTGGCACGTGTACGTGCAGATGTGTGCTTGTGCTCCTGTGTGCACGCTCACGTGGAAGCCTGAGATCAAACACAGACGCCATTCCTAAGGAGCCACTCCTTGTCTAGACAGGGTCTTTCACATCAGGCTTGCTGATTGGGCAATGCTGGCTGGTCGGTGAGCCCCAGGGATCACCCTGCTTGTGCCTCCCCGGTGTTTGGATTACAAACCTATGCTACAGTGTCTGTCCTTTAATACTGGTTCTGGGAATTGAATTCAGGACCTCAGGATTATATGCCAATTACTTTACTGACTAAGCCATTTCCCGGCCACAGTGTGTGTTTTTAAACACAATGCCCAAAGCATACTCTATCTGGGAGCATACCTGTGTGTCTCACTTTAAAAACATTAACTTTACATTTTCATAGTCATTATCCCCCTCTCAGCTTTAGTAAGGTCCTCCAGTGGGCAGGTGATGCCCAAGCCCTGTCTCCTCTCCTTCTCTATGTCCCCAACTGAACAGCTGGTGCTCAGGATTCAGTTGACAATGTATGAAGCTCTGGGTGTCCCACCTGTCCACCCCTCACATCTCCCCACACAGAGCAATCTAAACCCCAGCCCGCGGACAACAGCATAGAACACCGGCCTCCAACCTTGTTCAGATTTATTTATTGAAAAATTAAAGTCATAAGCTCTGTATATAAATACACTGACATTGCTGGTTGCCTGCAAGGCCTCTGGGATAGGCAGGGAGGTGCGAAGGGAAGCTGGGGCCTTGGGGGGGGGCTCCCCTGAAGCACAGGAAGGGAAATAAATAAATAAGTAAGTAAGTAAATAAATAAATAAATACCATAGGGGCATGGAGCCAGGAGGAAGGGGGTGCGACTGGTGTGAATAGGCGTGCTGGCGGCTCATTTGTGGCACTGAAGGTCCCCCTGGCAGGAAGCAGTCTGTGAACTCTCCTGTGTCCTCACAGCCAAAGGCCTAGGCATCTGGGGCACCCCTCTCCAGCGTAGAGAAATGTACTCTGCCTTCCGTCCCTTTACCTAACGTAGTTTTATTGAGCCCCTACTCTGTTTCTGGCACACAGGTTTTGACCTGACTTTCTGCTTGCCTTGTCTGGTCCTCTTCTTTTCCTAGTCTGGGCCAGGGGACCAGGCAGGGTGTATGTGTCAGGGTGGGGTGGGGGACTCTGCCTGTGACCTTGGCTGATAGCCCTGACCTTGGCCCCACCCCTAGAGCATCACGTTGAACTCAGTGACCAGAAAGTCGATGTAGTCTCTCTCCTTGGTCTTAAAGGCCTCGGCGATGATTCGGGCAGCCTCTCTGTGCTCCTTACCCCGAAGTGTCTGCCCATTCACTTCCAGAATCACGTGGCCCACCTTGAGCTGCCCACAGTTATGGGCAGAACCTCCTCGCTGCGCAGGGAGACACAAGCAAAGGTCATGTGGGTACATGGTTTTCACATCTGCTAAGCAGCTGGATGCTGCCAGTCTCGAGGCCACAGTCCTGGCAAAGTCGGGGCTTTGCAGAGTAAAAGGAAGTGACTTTCCAAGTTCTAGGCTAGGATGGAGTGGAGGCAGGGAAACCATTCGTGTTAGCCTCCCCAGGCAGCCCAACATATCAAGGGGCTTGTCATTCAAGAGGGTCCCTGTGTCTGTCTCCAGGTCTGTGTCACCTCAGGGAAGGCACATCTTAAGGGTGCAGAGGAAGAGCACTTTAACACAGGGAGACATACGCAGGGAGACATACCTGAATTGTGACAATCCTGGGCAGAGGTTGGCGAGTGTTGGCACCACCCTCGATGGCGATGCCCAGTGTGGCTGCGCTTTTCCTCACACGGACCAGGGTGGACGTTGGCTCCAGCAGGCCGGGCTGCAGGTAGGAGAAGGATGGCTTTGATGCTTCTCAGAGGAGGGCAGCTGAAGCCTCAAATATGACACCTCAGACTGCCTGAGCTAGCATGCTACACTAGAGAACAGCCGCCAGTCCTTGCCACCCCGGAGCAGGGCAAGGTGAGACTCCATGGTTCCTAGCACAGGGACCCTTCCGGATGAGCCTTTCCAGCAACACCTCCTAAGGGTCGCATGCCAAGTGTATCCTGATTCCCAGGCCCCTCCATCCTCCGTCAGGGCCCTGTGTGCAGTCCCGACTCACAGGCTTGTTGGCACCCTCCGCGGTCCTCTCCGTCCGGGGCAGCTCCTTGCCATTCTTGTTCTTAGCGGACGCTGTCTGCCTGCCTCGGCCTGAGGTGCTGGCCTCCGTCTCCCCGGCGTCCACGCCACTGTCCTCACTCAGAGTCTGCCCACTGTCTGAGAGCTGAGAGAGTGTGGAGGCTGCTGGGGACATGTGAGGAGACAACTGTCATGGAGGGCAACTTGGGGGGAGGTGATGGAGCTGGGGGTCGTGGGGGGGGTGAATGGCTGTGACAACTGACCATGCAAAGATGGAGGGAAGGATGAAGGGATACAGGGGCCGGAGGGCAGGGGATATTCCCTGCAACCTTCCCCATCTCTTGACATCCCAACCTGCCAACAGGGCTTGGCCCGATGGTCACTACTCCCAGGACTTCTGCCCAGACCCCCCCCCCCCAGGCACTGGCATAAATATGAAAATAGAGGTTAATGGGCCGGCTCAGCTCCCAGGAATGGGCTGCTGCTTTTGTCGTTTAAACTCACTTCATGTCACATTTTAATGAAAGATATCTGAATTAGGGGATCTTCTATAAAAAGGTCATAATTTCACAAGAAAAGCATGAAACGTCTGCCACCCTTTTTGTGACGACCCTGCTGTGAGCTGAGTGGTGGACACACACATCCTGTTCCCCGGCCAGCAAAACTGGGCTCTGGCCACTGGACTCTGAGCTGGGGGCTCTTGCTTAAGAATGTGCACTGTGGCCCCTGGTGTTTTGGGTAGGAACACTGTACAAGCCTGGGTGAGGGAGGAATCCTCCCAGAGCTGCCTGCCCTTGTTCTAATCCTGGAGAGTGATGCAGACGCGGGGTCGTCACAGAGACGACTGTGCAGGAAGGAGCAGTGTGGGGCTGTGCCAAGCTGTGAGAATTTACTTGGGAAATGGAGAATAACAGAATGCTGGCCCAGGGCTGATGGCAGGACTTCATCCTGAGTTAAGTACAAGCAAAGTGTCTAGTCATTCCTGGCTCCCAGCATGGCCCGTCTACAGATGTTGGCTTGGTCTTTTCACACATGCCAGCTTTTCCTTGGGGCGGGGACATCGTGTTGAGCATCCTGAGTATGGCCTCTAGTCCCTGCTTGCCCTTTCCTAGGCTACTAAGGCTTCCTAGGTTTTCCAGGGTACCACTTCAGCCACAAGATGGCAGTAGAGCCCAGCTAACTCGCTGGACAACCAGCACTTCCTCCATACCTTCACTGAGCATCCCTTAGAAAACAGGGGGGCCCAGTCTGGGGCTTTGCTGCACTCTGAATTCTACACACCATTCAGAGGTCCAGTGACTAGGATCAGCACAGCCCTGGAATCCAGCACCTGCTCTCTGCCAGACTGGGTGGTCAGGGGCAACAATGCTCTCCCCAGGCACAGTCTTCCAGAGAAGGCTGAGAGGTGATGGGTGCAGAGTGCAGGGGCAGGAGGCCCCTAACTCCATCCACACACAAACCCCCACTCAGTGACCGAGCTGGCAGTACTGCCTCTGTCTAGCCCACATGACCAGGGAAGGTGCCACTCATTCAGGCAACAGTCAGGGGCAGCGGTGAGATTCAAACTCAAGTCTTGGCTCCAGGCTATCTCCAGTCTGACCCTGAGCTAGACCTCATGTAGGCTAGCAGACCATCCTGCAGCAGCCAGCCCAGGCTGTCACAACAGGAAGAGTGAGTCTAGGGAATGGAGAGCCCTCCCTGTGTCCCAGAGCTGGACAACCATACTCACTGCGAGTCTGGGGCAGAGCCCGCACTTCATTCACATCGGGCTCACTGTCCGGACGGTGCACCTCCACCAGGACAAAGTGCTGGTTTGCACCCACGGCGTCAGGGTGTTCAGAGGGTGATGGTGGTGGAAGGCAGGCTCCAGCTCCTGGGGTCTCTGCGGCAGGGCTCTTCAGGTGAGGTGGAGACTGGACTCGAGGGAAGGGGCCGATGGGGTGTTGGTTAACCAGGGCCAGGTGGGTGTCCAGCGGCTTTCTGGAACTGGGGTTGGCATGGGAGATGGAGGCGTAAATGGGGGAGGAGGGAGAGTCCTGTGCTGAGGAAGGTCCTGGAGTGGGTGCAGTGCCCGGCGGCGGGCTGCGGTTCCGTGGTGCTGAGAAGACAATGCCTGAGTGGGCAGCAGAAGACAGAAGTGCGGGGTCCTCCCTCCCTGGCTTCCGTGGCTGGCCAAGCAAGCGGTCATGACCTTGAGCCAGGGGTGGTGGGGGAGGAGGTGGCTTGATGCCAGGCAGATCCTCTGAGGGGGATTTGACATCGTCCTGCCAAAAGACCCAACAGGAGTAGAAGTCAGAGCCCATGGTGGATGGAGAGGGATAGCAAGTGGTGCTGGACCCAGCAAAGACTGGGTCCCTGCTCCTCAACTCCTGGCCACACTGCTTTGAATAATGTAACGCTCAGTGGAAAACTGTTCCCTGCATCTCAGCAGCTGAGGAGCGCCAGGATCTCAGCAGGAGTCTCTGGGGACCCACTCGATTCCTTAGGGAACTGAAGTTCTTGGCATTAGCAGGGGCTCATCACAAGTGACAAGACTTAATTAGCCACGGGGTGGGACAGGAGGAGGCAGGGTGGCAGGGTGGCCATGGACAGGGTGCATCTCCAAGCATAGCGGACCTACTAGAAGTTTAAGCAGGGAGGAGAACAGCCGAGTGCATGATGTGCCAGCAGGGTGCCTGAGGTGCAGAAGTGGACCACGGCCACCAGCTCCTGGGAGCTCCTTAGGCCAGTGTCCACACTTGGAAAGCTCTGACAGCCACAGAGGGACTGTCTCCATGCTTTGACCAAACCACTTGACTTATTCTGGTCTCCAACTGTGAGCAGGGTGCGGGGCTTTCATGTTACAGATGGGAAAACACAGACCCAGAGGGTCCAAGAAGCTTGCCCAGGGCCACACAGGCAACAGAGCAGGCAATCAGCTGGGTTGGTGGGGTCTCGGCGGAGACTCTATCCTCCCACCCACACCTTGTTCTCTCTCTGTGGGTATCCCCAAGAAGAGCCCAGGGGTCCATGAGCAAAGAAGGGGGTACAGCAAAGCCGAGCCTTACCACAGACACATCCGGGAGAGCGTTGGTACTGCCTTGGGTGGTCTCACCAGTTCCTTCCAGGTCTAATGTATTCTAGAAACAGGTGGACAAGTGACACGCTGAGCAGGCGAGAGCTGAGAGGAGAGCTTGTCTGTATTCCTGGACCTGGAATCTAGGACCTTATGACACCTTCTGATGGCTGAGGCAATCCTGATACGCCCCTCTGTGGAGATTTACCTCACCCACTCAAAGCGGTATAGTGACTTTTTCTGCTAAGTCACTTTGAAGTAAAATTTTTAAAATTAATTTCTTGGGACAGGATCGCATGCTGCTCTCACTTGAAACTTGCTGTGAAGCTTAGGATGACCTCGAATTGATTCTCTTTTTGTCTACCTTACAGAGAGCACTAAGATTAGAGGTGTGTGTCAATTCATTCAGTGTATATAATGCTGGGAACTGAACACAAGTCTTTACATACTACAACAACAACACTCTATAACTGAGCTATGCGCCAAGCCAGGAAGTTGACTTTTCTACGGGGCTTCCTGATTGTTTTCAGGCCTCCTTTGAGCGAGCTCCCTGGAGATGCTTGGGGTGTCTTAGGCTTGAGCTTTAACAGATACAGCGCTGGGGTGGGGCACACAGAACAAGTGAGGTGTGGATAACGGTGCTGTTCCTGAGAAGTGGCTTCAACCCCAAAGGGGTTAGTGTAATGTCCAAGTGGATCCCATCTTTAAAACTATCCCTGTCTTCCTCCCTTCGTTCCATCCCGTGTGTGTTAGACAGAGCGGTGGAGGGAGGGAGAGAGGCACGCATAGAGATTAGGTCTCAGAAGGCATCACATGGCTAACAGCATCCAATACACTGGGGGAGCAGCCACCACGGAAGACTTCCTAGATGGGGCAGGGCTGGACGGGGCCCCAACTGTGGGCAGGGAGCCATGTTTCCGACACTGGGAACTATGTGTGCATAGCCAGGGAAGAACACAGAGACTGCCTGAGGACTTTCTGTCACCTCTTGATTATGCTTGGACCTGGGCCTGAGGGCAGTGGGGTTGTCTCAGAGATGAGGTTGAGTTTGCTTTCCACAAAGAAAATTCATTTTGTCCACGATGTCCCTTCCTGCTGAGCGCATGTACTGTAGGCACTGTGGCCAGCCCTTCTCACTCGCCTTGGCTGTGGTTTGACTGCAGACTTGCTCTGCAGGCTTCCAGGTTACCTCCTTCATGGGCGGGCCTATCTGAGCAGCCCACCCCTCCCCTTGCTCCACTCTCCTCCCTCACTCCACACTGCTCTCTGCCCAGGAGCCAAACAGTCCTTGGAAAAGAATTCCATTAATATTCATCCCCATCACCGCAAGCAAAGCCCAAACTCACATGATTGCTGGCCCTTTCTTGCTCCCATTCCTGCTGCCCCAGGGCCTTTGCACTAGCTTTCCTGGCACCTGCACCATTCAGGATTCACTTCCATCTCTCCTTTAGTTCTTGGTGCCTGAGGCCTCCCAGACCAGCTGTCTACATGGGCACCGTACATACCACCGGCTGTCTATCCTGACCCCATTCCACTTTTCTGTATACAGGTCGCAATGTGGCTTTATTATCTCTGACTATCTCTTATTCCTGCTGGATATAAACTCAGACAAGACTTGGACTACTGTGCCTGCCATGCTCAGTTCTGTGCCATCTACATGGTAAACGAATGAGTCTCTATGGGTGAAAGGATTGCTTGCTTTAGCTGCTGGAAGCAGGGGCTGAGCAAGCTGAACATTGATGAGGGAGGTGCCGTGTTCTTTGCAGGGGCCACAGTATAACAGCTGCAACAAGAGGCAAACACGAGTTGAAGGCAGGAGGCCCAGACTTCATTGCTCTGAAACATATACGGATTCCTTTCTCAGAAGCTTGGGTAACAGAGGACATGTCTGCAAAAGCTAGTGATGAAGCCATGTGCAGCACTCGGAGTCCTCTTCTTGGGCCACCCCTGAGCTTCTGGAGCTCACATCCTTGCTAGTTCTCCAGCATGATGACATCCTACCTGCCCCAGGGCCTTTGCACAAGCCCTTGAGCTCTGCCTCTTATGGCTGTGTGACAACAGGCAAGTCATAGAACCTCTCTGTAAAAACAGGTAGCCCATCAGGTCATACTGCTGATCTAGTAAGCCTAGGTGGCTCCCCCTACAGGCCCTGGCACTGTACTTTGGAAGCCTAGGATGTCTGGCAAACTGCCCCCCACAGTGAAGGGACTGCAAAATGTACCTTGGCCCCTAGGTGACCAGTTTCTCAGAGAGAAAGATCATGGAGTCTTCCCATAATCCCTTTCCAACTGCCATCAGCACAGTGCTCCCTGAAAATATCCAAGATGGGTGGGCATCAGAGACCCCCTCCTAGGTGAGGTGAGGGACAAGGCCAGCTTGTCCATGCAGAATCTATGTAGTGTCTATTCCAAGGACAAAAGAAGCTTCTACCATAGGCATGCATGGTCAGTGTTATCTGCTGCAGGAGATGCTGGGAGTTAGGGTGAGGCTCAGGCGACTGCAATTAGGTGAACCTGTCCTGTTCTGGACATCAGGAACCTGGAGCATCATTCAGCAAACACTGACCATGATTTAGGAAGAGAGGTGAGAAGGGTTTGAGGGTCATGAAAGGCCAGGTTGAGAACTAGGTGCCTGGCTCTTCTCCATCCCTTAGCATATGCCCCTTTTCCCTATCATCTGTCACCTCTCCTATGACTATAGATCTTAGAGGGGTGTGACAGGTCCAAGGTGGCATGGCCACTGTTCTGGCTAATTTTTTTAAAAAAGATTTATTTATATATTTAAGTACACTGTAGCTGTCTTAAGGCACCCCTAAAGAGGGAGGGCATCAGATCTCATTACGGATGGTTGTGAGTCACTGTGTGGTTGCTGGGATTTGAACTCTTAACTGCTGAGCCATCTCTCCAGCCCAGTCTGGCTAATTTTATGACTTAACACAGGTTAGTATCATCTGATAGGAGGGAACTTCAACTGAGAAGATTCCTCTGTAAGACGGACTGTGGGCAAGCCTGGAGAGCATTTTCTTAATTAATGATTGACAGGGGAGGGCCAGCCCATTGTGGGTGGGGCCATACTTAGGCTGGTGGTCTCGGGTTCTATAAAAAAGGTAAAGCCATGTGAGCAAGCCAGTAAGCAGCACCCCCCACCCCGACTTCTGTATTAGCTCCTGCCTTCCTATTCTGCCCTGTTTGAGTTCCTGTCAGTGATGGATGGGCTATGGATGGGGAAGCTCAAGCCAAATAAAGCCCTTCCTTCCCAACTTGCTTTTGGTCATGGCATTTCATCACAGTAACAGTGTCCCAAACAAAGACAGCCATTCTCTAGTAACTTGGGCAACTAAGCCACATTTGTGTCATAGCACCCTGGAATGGGACAGAGCCCTGGTGTTTCAGGTGGGAGAGAGGACAGAAGAGGAGTGTACAGGAGGCAGCTGGCCAGAGCACAGTGCGGGCTCCATCCGCCAGATCCAGACACGCTGGAGCCCCAAGTCATGTTCCTTGTACATCTGAAATGGCTGGGCTAAGAACTAGGGCAGTGCCAGCAGAACTCCAAGAGCAGGCTTCCAGGTCTGAGGCCACAGTGCATAGCTGCACGTCCTGGATACTGCATCCCAGCCCCAGCTGCCTACTGCTTTCCCTAAGCCCTGAAAGGGTTGTTGACACATGATGAACCCCCTTCTGTTCTACAGCCTAGCCTGGGGCTCAGAGAGGGTAGGTCACTTGTGCAAGGTCACCCTTCAGGGTTGGGTGACCCATTCAAGACAAGAGGTCTTTAAGACCATAAGGATACCCTGTCCTCTACTCTACCCGCCTCATAACTGTGAGGATGCAGAACCATCCCTCTCTTACATTTGAGATGGTCCAAAAAGGGTCCTGATTCTCATACATCTCGCTTGGGGTAATGGACGAGGGGAAGGGGGAGAGGAAAATGAACGATCAGGAGCATTCTTTGCCCTGTCTCTCACTCAGGTACCGAGGGGGAGGGGAGGTAATGTCTGGTTTGGATATTATCAAAGGCCAGGTGCAGCTCACGTGCCCAGATCCACCTCAGCAAAACAAGGTTCCTCCCCACAGCACTCTGCCCTCCCCAAGCCATTCCCGCTTCTGCCGCCTGCTCCTTGCTTACATAAAGGTGCTATTTTCAGCTTTCTTCTCTCAGCTTTGTTATTCCAAGTCAGGCCACTCCCTCCCCTCCCCCATCGCAAAATGCACCTAGGGTGGCCCATTTCCCATTCTGTCTTTATATGGGGAAACTGAGGCACTGAGTTACAAAAGCTTCCAGAAGGCCACTGTGTGTGTTGTGTAGGCATTAGAGTTCTGCATGACAGAAGGAGAAAGGGGAATAGAAGAGACCTTGTAGGGAGAAGTATGAATAAGATGGTAAGAGGTTCTAAACAAAGAGACCGTGGGGGGAAGGCAGACAGCTCAGCAAAGGGAAAATCAGAGGCACAGTGAGAAGGAAAGCAAGACTGCAGCATGAGCAGGGTTGGTTTGAAAAGAGCCTGTCACCTCAGGAGAGGTGGACAAGGGTGGGGTGAGTGGAGCGACAGAAGACCTGGCATTGCTTGGGGCAGTGATTTCTTCAATCAAAGCTGGCCACTGGCACCTACTGTGACTGACTGTTCATGAGTCCCCATCCCATCTCCCTAGACCAGGAGAGCAAAGCAAAGGGTTCTCTTGGAAGGACGGGCACAGTCACCTCTCAGGGCAGGACGCAGAGGCAGTCACATTACAACCCAGCAGGGATGCTGCTGGCCAGACCAGGCTTCCTTCTGCTGAGTGGACACCTGTCCCCCAGTCTCTCTAGTCTCTCTCCCTTGTCCTAGGGAAAAGGATGTCAGAGAAAGGAAAGAAAGCATGACCTCCAATGGCCAGGTCAGGAGGAGCTCTTAGGATAAGGGGAACTGGGGCTCTGGAGAGGGCACACTGGGTCAGAGAGCCTGGCTTAGAGCCTCCTTCCACCAGGAGTGAAGGCAACCAAACCTCTCATCGACTGTCACCCAGGGAAGTCCCAGATCTTTCCTGTCACATGGGTCCTGACTCAGGCCTCCACTTCCTTACCAGGAGAAAGCAACCCAGTTGCCACTATGATCCCACAGTTTGAGACTCATCTGCAGGACATCTAACATGTTTTGTCAGCCTCTGTACGAAATTCCTAACAGTTAAAGTGGCTATCCTGAGAAGGGAGTCAAGGCTCCACCAACCTCAAAAGGGCCCAGACAGTCAAGCACACTGCCCAGTTTCCCCATTTGTCAACTACAAAGCGCTTACTTGGGACCCCAGAGCTCAGCTACACTCAGAGAGGAGCTGAGCTTGGCTGCTGCTGCTGGAAACAGCTCCTAGAGCCCAGAGCCCTCATACAGGCAGGCAGGTGTTCTGTAAATCCTTGGACAGGATAGAATACCAAGGGAAAGAAGGGACCCATCAAGGTGGGATGACATAAGAAAAGCCCTGGGGGGGGGTGCTAATGCTTAAGGTGAAGGGATGGTTCTAGGGTGCTAGGGTGAAGTGATGTTCTCCGTGGAGGACACATCCTGGAATTATGGTGGAATAGGCAGCTTCCTGGCTTGGGGAGCTGTTACAAGTTTAAATATGAAATGTCTCCCAAAGCCCCATGAGGGCTCTGATCAGTGGATTCACTCCTTGATGTATTCAAAATAACATGGCATAATTGGGACATGGTTGAAGAGAGGAAGCAGGGTCTACTTGGAGGGAGTCATGTCACTGGGGGTGTGTCCTTAGGGAGTCATGTCACTGGGGGTGTGTCATTAGGGAGTCAAGTCACTGGGAGTGTGTCCTTAGGGAGTCATGTCACTGGGGGTGTGTCCTTGGAGCTGTATCTTGTCCTGGCTTCTTCCTGTAGTCCCTTCTCTCTGATTCTTAACCCCCTCCCCACAAGGTAAACAGTTTCTACTTAACACGGCCTGGCCAGTATGATGGTCTGCCCATGGGCATGGTGTTGAGCAACAGTGGGATGACCTCACTAGGCCCACGAGCTAAAATAAGTCTCTTCTTCTTAAGTTACGCCAGGTAGTTTGTCACAGCACAAAAGGACAAGCTAACCTGGCATGGTGTGTCAGCTCACGGGGGCCTCCACAGTGCCCACTCCTCTGGCCCTCCGCACCCACAGGTACCTCTTGCCCCACACCCCATTGTCCCCAACAACACTCTTTATGTGACCTTCAGCTGAAGTCAAAGTTCCTAAACTGCTTGCCCCATTTAGTGTCTGACCTGATGCCAAACTCTAGCTCTTAACCTGACCGTCTCTCTGCGATGCCTGGGTCTTCCAGGCTAGATCCATCTTCTCATAACTTCAGGCGTTAGATGAATAGATTATTTGCATAGGGTGCTACAGAGAGAACTTGTACAGAGGGGGCCTGGCACGTGCTAGCAATACTGAGCTACAGTCTCAGGCCTTATGTAGGCCTTATTTTAAGTCAGAATCTTCTTCCTCCGTTGTGCTTGTGAGCTCCAGGTGGGAGAGCCTATACTGCATGCATGAGCGGCAAGGACAGGCTGAACAGACAAGTGAATGAACTGGGTTCCTCCTGAGGGAGTCTTTAAACCCAGCAGGTCATTCCTGGGTCAGAGGGAGCCAGCCCTGCTTCCTTGAGCCCTGTCTCTGAATCTGTCAGGAGCAGCTGTCGCTCAGTCCTGAGGGATCTGAGTCTCACTCTTTCACTGCGGCAACGGGAAGGGAGGCTCGGGCCACAGAAGAACTGCTGCAGCAATGCTGGGAGCCCCTCTTTTGCTTCCCTGTGGGAAGGAAGAGGACAGAGTGGCCTTCAAGGTGGGGTACCATCCTAACACCCCCGGCAGCCACAGGACCCCACTCCAGACATGTGAGGGGTGCTTCAATCCAGGCAGAGAAATCTGGGGGAGAATCAGATTTTGTCGGTTGTTGAGATCAAACAAGAGTGGCCTTGACCTATGATACTTTTCTGTCCAACCTTAGAGTAGTAACACAGTCAGCTTACAGGCTCGACCACACACGACCACCCAGTTTCCCTGGGCAACCCACAAATACCATGTATTTCCAATCCAATGCACAGAGGTGGAAACTGAAGATGAGGAAAGTTTATCCACCTGATCAAGATGACACCACTGTGAGTCTAGAGTGCCAAACCCAGTTGGTAGAATGCATAGCTTGGGCAATGGAGCATCAGCCCTGTTCACACTAAAGATCAGGGATTCCTTTTATCTCCCACTCTGCAGGCCAGGAAAGTTGACGCTGGTCAGAGGCTGGAAAAGAAGAAAAAGCTCCAGGCTGAGCGGTAGACAAACTGGAAGGGGATGTCATGTACCCGTGGGTGGGGTGGAATGACTGATGGCTTCAGCCCTGAGCAGATGCTGCTCAGAGTGGGTCATGTGTAACCTAGGATGGATCGCTGTGTCATGTGACCCAGGGAATCTGGGTTTCATGGAAACTGGCTCCGTCTGGGATGTCAGGGCCTCTGGGTCACTGGCAGCCAGGCGCCAGGACAAGATGCATTTCCCTCAGACACAGAGGCAAATCTTGGAAGACAATCCTATGGGTGGTTCTGGGTGCTCCTGCAATTCTGCTGGTAGCACATCCCTGCTCCTGGGGGAGCATGCTTACAAGGGGGTTAGACCAGCGAGAAGGGCATTTCTGAGGAGGTAGGTGCGGTTCAGTTCTGTAGGAAAAGGAATTGGTTTCTCTTTCTTTCATAGATGCATGGGACTGTTTGTTATTTTGTTACCGTTGGGGAAGCTGCACTCCAGTCCAGTGCTTGGTTGAAGTAAATTTCTCTTCCACCTCTTTCTGCTGTCACCCTTGTTCAGATGCAGAGATGGGGGCACTGCCAGCCCCCATGACATGCCCTCCTGAAGACGTTTTAGCACCTGTGGTAGTTAGGAGATGTGGCTTTGCTGGAGGAAGTGCGTCACTCAGAGTGGCTGCTGAGGCTCCAGATGCTCAAGCCAGGCCCAGTGTCACTCTCTCTTCCTGCTGACTGTGGATCCAGGTGTAGAACTCTCAGCTACCTCTCCAGCACCATGTCTGCTTGTGTGTCGTGATGCTTCCTGCCATGATGGCAATGGACTGAACCTCTGAACAGTAAGCCAGCCCCAATTAAATGTTTGCTCTTTAAGAGCTGCTGTGGAGATGGTGTCTCTTCCAAGCAATGGAGCCCTAACTAAGATACCACCTCTCAACAGAATGGATGTTTAGAATCTGAGGAGCCATGGAGGTCTGCCGTGGTCTCATAGAAGAGGAAACTAAGGTAAGAGCGGGGAAGGGGCTTCCTCAAAGGCACATGGCACTGAAGGGACACAGCGGTGTTAGAACACCCTGAAAGAGGTACTTCTGGGTGCCTCGCCCCTCAGCCTAGGTGCTCTGAGTGCAGGGTCTGAGGCTGCTACGTACTAGGGCATACCAAGAGATACTAGGCCAGGGCTGATCAGGTGCAGACAGAGCTGGCATCTGCTCAGCTCATTGCTGTATCTCTTAGCAACTGGCTGCGCCATCTGCGCAGAGCCCTTGGTAATTCCTGAGTCTGTTCGTTCCGTGTTTAGTCTCAATAATCAGATAAGTCGGACTGTATCCTCCCAGATCTGGGGCGTCATCTTATTCCTACTCAGACTCTTCAGCACATGACCTGCTGCTTTCTGCACTCGCCCTGTTCTGGCTCCACTGCCCTCCTAGACGGTGGGTAGATGCAGGAGGCATGCTCAAACTGCAGGACCTTTGCATATGCTGCTCCTGCTGTCAGCCTCAAGTGTGCCTGCCAAGCCTCCCCAGACTCCTTCTACTATTTTATTTAGCTCTTATCACTTATTGTGCCTGCCACTCATCTCGGTCCAATGTCATCCCTGCTGGCCTCTGAATTCCAGTTGAAGAGAGCATCTTTATTATTCTCTGATGCCCTGCAGTACCCGGGCTGCACATAGCACGTGACATGCACCCGTAAAGATTAACAGAAAGGAAGTAAGACGAGGGAGGCGAAAGACAGACGGCATATAGACCAACAGACAGACTGACTGCTAGGTGACGCTTGGCAAACAACTTCAGGAAGAGCCAGAGTCAGAGGACAGGGTTCACAACACCACACAGAGTAAGCGGACCAGGGACCCCGTCCTGATTGGTCTCTCGCCAGCAAGCTGTGTGACTTGGAGTGAGCTGTTCCTCCTCTCTGAGCTTCAGTGTCCTTCTCTGTAACATGAGGGCCTTAGTGGTTATGGTCACTGGGAAGGCCACAGAAGACTTAAGAAATGCTGGGACTGCGTTTTGGAGAATGCTTAGAGACTGCTCCACAAGTCGCAGCTATTATTAACAATAACGGCTCCAGTATTCACAGGCTAAAATGTGTGCTAAGCTCCTGGGATCCAGCAGTGACTGAGATGCGGTCACTGCTGTAAACCGCAGGTGACCAAGTAGAGGTCACTGACTATACCTCTCCTGATCATGAAAGTAAAATGAGCCAAGAACTGGAAGTCACTCCTGGGGAAGGCTTCCTGTAAGATCTGCCATCCAAGCTAATGGTACAGGCTATGGGAAGTGGGAAGGAGACTATTACAGACTGGCAGAGGCCATGACATATGCAAAGGCTGATTGTATCTCTACTGCATAGCACAGTAATGAGTGCCCTCCTTTTATGGATCCTACATCTAAACTCAGAGAGGCAGAACTGCTTTTGAGGACACACTGCAAGTGGCGGGACTAAGTCAGGATTTGAATGGAGGGCATTCTCCAGAGCCTGAGGCCACTTATAAGGTGGTGACCAGGAGACAGACTGAGCATCAAGAACACCCTGTCCCAGCCAGAACAAGGGCAGAGGTCGGGGGCAATGAGAAGGGCTCAGCCCACACCTCTGCCCTGCCTGAGGGACTCCCAGCCTCCCCCTGCAGAAGGACGGTACCTCCATCAGGTCTATAAGCCACAGCAGCCGCTCCTAGGGAGGGTGAATGGGCAAAAGGCAAAAAAGAAAAATACATGAAATAAATGTCAGGGAATCAAGAGGCCTCACCTCAGCATAGCGCCCCTCCCCCCTGACCCCCACACAAACACCTATTGAGGGGAACAGCGGGGTCCTCAGGAAAAGCTGGGAGGTCTTGCTGCTCTGAGAAGCCAGTTTTATCCTTGGGGCTGGGGTCTCCATAGATCAGCAACTTGGGGCAGGTTTGCTGCCAGCATTTCCATTCACAGATGGAAAGGCAGGCTGGAAGGGAGCAGGCTGTCTGTCCAAGGTCACACTTGCTGAGGACAGAAAGGGATTTAGGGGGAATCTGCCTGGAGATCTTGTTCCAGTAGGAGAGGCCCTCGGGGACCTTCTGCAGACCTAACATTGAGCCTTAAATAGTGCTCAGGGGAGTCCCTGAGAAGGGGCAAAAGGGAGAGTCAGCAGTCCTCAGCCCATTGCTTTCCAGGGCCTTTGCGTACTTACAGGCTCAGGGAAAGCATCTCTAAGGTGCATGGGGAGCAGCGGGGGTACCCAAGCTGGAATGGCAATGGGCAATAGGCAAAGGGAAAGCTTCATCTGCCCCAGGGGTGTGGCCACATCCCACTGACTCCAGTACTCGCTGGGGCCAAGACGGCTTTCTTTTTCTGCTCTTCCTACACACTGGGGACTTGGCAAAATAATTTCCCCATAAGGCAGGAGACTGAGCTGAGGTAGAGGGAAGTAAGGGAATTTCCCGATCTGTCAGACTCGATTAGACTCTGTCCCAGGAGCTCCTCTCTGCCTGGGGAAGTGTGTGCTTCCTACTCTGACATTCCTGGGTACCCTGATTGGTCACAGATTCTAAGTGGGCCACCATTTAGGAACTGTAACAGGGACTTCAGAGTCCTCTCCCATCCGCCCAAAGCTGCTTATACAGAATCACTCTTGAAGTGAGCTCTGCCGTGTACCCCAGGGTATAGCCCTGTGCTGTGGGTCCCCGATGGCGCTGTTCTCGGGATGGGAAGGTGATTGCTGGGCTGGAGCTGGAGGTCCCTGCTCTCTGCAGAGCTCCATCCAGGCACAACAGGCTCTCAGCTCCTCTCTTGCCCTCCACCCTGCTCTGTCCTTTGGGTCCTTAGGTTGCTGCAGCCTGAGCTGGTAAGAGCTTGTACAGTTTATGCATGGGGAAACCGAGGCACAAAAATTGTGTGCCTCGTAGACCAGAGGATACTCTCACTGTGGTCCTGACTTTCTAAGAGCTGTAGTCTGTATCTAACTCTCTGGGTTTTAGAGCTGTGCTGTGTGGTTCTTAAAGCTCCACATGGACATTTTAAGGCCAAGGTCATAAGAGTCAGACTTGGAGAAAAGTAGAATGCAGACCAGGACCCACAGCTTAAAATCACCTCATCAGGAGGTGCAGCAAAGCTGTGGTTGGAGCAAACCTAGCAAAATGGGGGCAGGGCTTCTGCCTTGCCCTAGAAGGAACCCTCACTTCTGGGGACCTGAAAAACAGCTGCTGGCACATCCAGAGCCCTTGGGGAAGGGTGGGGCATGGCAGTCTCTGGGGCCACCTCAGGTAGAAACAAGGACCTTTAAAGATGAAGGAGATGGGGCTAAGGTCCTCCAGGACCCCAGAGTCCTAGTGTTAAAGGAAAGTCACATGAGAAGCCAGAGTTTGTAGGAGGACAGTTCTCTATAAGGTCATGAGACAGCCTCCTGGTAGCTCATCCCTCCTGCAGCCCAGCCTGCCTCTGCACTCTGAGTCCTGGCTTCAGAGCCACTTCCCTCCCTTTCCAAGGGTGACCTCACCACCTATAGGCCTCCAGCCCACCCACCTGCCTCTTCCTCCCATAGGATACCTGGCTGTCCCCTAGGATAAGAAACAAGGCATTTGCTGCCAGGCGTGGTGGCACGTGTCTTTACTCTCAGCATTCAGCAGGCAGAGGCAGGTAGATCTCTGTGAGATTGAGGCCAGCCCAGTCTACATAGCAAGTTCCAGGCCAGAAGAGAAAAAGAAAGTAAACAAAACCCAGGGTTCCTGCCCTTGAGAATCCTGGGAGCAGATCCACATTCCAGTGTGGCCTGGATGCTGTACTGGGGGCTGCTGAGTTGTCCAGAAAGCCAAGCCAGGCTTGGGGCTCCACAGACAACAGGTGGCCTCTGGTGAAACCCAGTGCCACAGTCCAAACCACCACGACTGACACTGTGTTAGTACTGGCCCTGAGCTGAACACCATGCTTTCCCTGTTTGATCTCCCTGTGAACTGCAATTATGGAGTTCTTGTTTTGTCTAACTATCCCTTACATTTTTATTATATTCTTAGCATGCATGTGTGTGTGTGTGCGTGTGTGCACGTGGGAATCAGAGGACAATTTGCACTTAGTTCTCTCTCCATCACATGGGTCCCAGGGTCTCAACTGGGTTGGTAGTCAGCTCCTTTACCCCCTGAGACATCTTGTTGGCTCCTAACCACCCCTTAAAGAAACCCTTAGGAAACCTTTCCCCTCAATCCCCAGACTGAGAGTCCCAGAAGGCATATCTTTCTTAGATGCCCACTGTCCCCATGTCTAGCACACACTAGGTACTCCACAATAGCCAGGCTCTCACAGATGAGGAACCTGAGGCTTAGGAGGGAAAGGTAACATCTTAACCGTGCTCCGACCTTCTCACCAAGGATAGGGCAGGGGCGGCTCACCCTGGCCGAGCTGACAGTTGTAGAGGTGCCGTGGCTGCCCGTGGATGAGCCCGTGTCACTGTAGGAAACCATGGAATACGTGTCTCCAACCCCGGGGACCGGGGGCTGCCGCGCCTTCATGGACTCGATCTCGCGCCTCAGCACCAGGTGGTCAAAGCGGTCCAGGTCTTGGGGTGAGATGACGCTTCTCACCTCAGACAGGAGTGAGAACTGCAGGGGAGGGCGGGACAAATACAACACTCAGACACTCAGTAGAGAACTCCCAAGTGATCTGCATGCAAGCCTGCTCTGCCCTCCCAAGCTTTCTGCTGCTCTCTGGTGTCCTTGAGGAATAATCCAAATATCTTTACTCAAGCACTAGGCCCAGCCTCACCTGCCTCCTTCCTCTTTGGAACTCTTCCTTCTCAGCAGGCACAGCTGACAAAGAGCCTGAGCATACTATCTTATTCATGCCACAAGCCCACAGCCGTTCCTTTAGAGTGGTCCTCTGGGTCATGTTTGTCTGCAAACCCCATTTCCTCTTGCCTGATTGAATTCCCCCTAAATTACACTAGATTTAATTACTTCTTCCTTTCAGCAGATTCTGACCCACAAGCAGACTTCTGCCTGAGCAGGCTTCTCTGGTTGGCCCCTCGCCCTGATCCCTGCTTGTGAAGAGTGTTCTGTGATAATAACCACTGTACACTGTCCCTGACTCCAGAAGTCTGGGAGTTTGGAGGATGGGGCTGCTTAGGGTTCAGTTGAGCTGAGGTCCTTGGTAACAGGGTAGAAAAAGAAGGAACAAGTCACCTTGGCATGTGTGTTGAGCAACTCAAACAGTGCCATGACCAGGGCCTCCACAGAGATGGCGCCTCCACGGTACTGGGCCAGGTAGTACATCATGGTGGCGCGCTCCTGCTCCGTCAGCAGGTGCCGGGCTTGGTCGTCCAGCAGGGCACGAGTCTGATTCCCCAGGCTGCTCAGGGTCACCTGGGAGCCGGCTGGGCCCTTGTAAAATCCTGGCTGAAAGACAGAAGGACACAGACCAGAGGAGTCTAGGCTGCGGGGGAGCCAGAGGACCTGGTAGAGCCATAGCATCACCACAGGGGGAGGCTGTGGCTTCTAGAGGTGTGTTGATAATCTCCACACACACAGGAACCACTCCACCCAACCCTGGGGCGATGGCACCACGTGGCCATCTCCGTGGCACTTTCATATTTGGCTCTTGTGTATCCTTGAGCCCATCCATGTTCACACACTATGTGATCCTCTTGAGCCCATCATGTTCACATACTATGTGATCCTCTGGGGTTTGATATCTCTCTTAGTAAGCCGGTATGATAAGAGTCCCTGCATTTCTAAATTACAATTCAGATCTGTACCCCTAACATGCCAAATTATACAGGTTGTCCTCACCACTGACCAACCGATACCACCCAGTCTCTCTTCAGATTCCCTGGCCCACCCTGTCATCTTGCCAAGAATACCGAAAATTATCTTAGAGACACAGGCTTTCCGTTTGCTTACAAAGTGCTCACTGTTCCTACCTCTCCATGGCCCCAAAGCCTGTAAGAACAGGTCAGCCTGGCCTGTCGCTCTGTTCCTAACCCTGCTCCTCCTCCTCTTCTATTCTTCCACTAGCCCTGGCACATGCTCTTGCCTTGGCCTGGCTCTCACCTCAGCTTCTGCTCTGTGTACCATCCAGGTTTAGTGACTCAGCTCACACTCCTCCTTGATGCCACCATGTCTCCATGGTGTCCAGTGAGTTATCTAATCCAGTATTTGTTTGAATCCTTACACTGTCTTTATTTGTGCGTCTTCCATTGGGTGTGACGCCCCCACCCCCTGGAGGGCAGAGACCTGGTAACGTCTGTTCACTGCCCTGAGGCCAGCACAGTAGCTGGTGGCCAGCAAGCATCTGGACAGTTGGGAAGAATATTCTGTGATAATAACCACTGTTATTAGGCTGAAGTTCCCTACAATGTGTAAGCAAGTCCCTGTGCAAGCTCTGCCCAGAACTGAGGGGAGAGGAAGGAGCAGATGATGTTCTGTGATGGTTTGTATATGCTTGGCCCAGGGAGTGGCACAATTAGGAGGTGTGGCCTTAGTGGAGTAGGCATGTCACTGTGGGTGTAGACTTTAAGACCCTCATCCTAGCTGCTTGGAAGCCAGTCTTTTGCTAGCTGCTTTTGAGAGAAGAGGTGGAACTCTGAGCTCCTCCTCCTCCAGTCCCACATCTGCCTGGATGCTGCCATGTTCCTGCCTTGATGAACTGAACCTCTGAAACTTTAACCCAGCCCCAATTAAATGCTGTCCTTATAAGACTTACCTTGGCCATGGTATCTGTTCACAGCAGCAAAACCCTAACTAAGACTTGTCCCACAGAGACACTTACCTTGCTTGTCCCTTCTTCTGTGTGGTCGCCCGGAAACCTATGGAGAGACACAAGACCTCTCAGCACATGTCAGCACACAGAATGGGACACACATGGGGAAGGCTCAGTTGGAGCGGGAAAGCCAGGCTTTATAGCTGGCATAGTGGCACAGGCCTGTGATCTCAGCATGTGGGAAGGTCTGGAGGTCAAGACTAACGTGGGCTGCTGCGTAGCAAGTTTCAAGCTAGACAGCTTAGGATATGTGAACCTTCTCAGAAATTCTTGCCACCCCAAAGTAGAGTAAAAGTGTGAGAAACCACACATCTATGTACCACGGTCACTGCGAGGAGGCTGCTAAAGGGCATGTGACCCTGCCTCCCCCAGGACCTACTGATGGCTCTGAGCCTTCCCCATTAGCAACATACTCAGCTCTGCCACACCATGCAAGGTAGCCTCAGGAGTGCTTCCTGTACAGATGGGACCCAGGGTTCTCTGGTTGTCATGAGAGCAATGGAGAGTCGGGAATCACAGGTGTGAGGAGAATAAAGGACCTCTGACAGGTGATAGGGTCAGCCATCCCCTAGGGCGGTAGAGGGACTGGAAACCCGTAGGGGAAACTTTGTAGGGACATCTTAGCTTTGGCTCATATCTTCATGAGAAAATGTAGGCTTAGGCTTCAAGAGTTTGGAATTTTAAGAATAACCAGAAACCAAGTTTTTAACTGGGAAATCTGATTGAAAAATATGTTGGAAATTAACCTTTTAAAACTGTGTAACACTATGCAGGAGAAAAGAAGAGAATGCATGAGAGAAATAAGCCACTGTTGGGAGTGTCTGACCAGGAGTCATCAGCCACCAGGTGGAGATGTCTGATGGGACCACAGGTGACACAGGTTACATAACTAGCAGGCATACAGCCACCTGGCCCCTGTGCCTGGTTTGGGCTTCTGAGATTCCTTCATCCCAAGTATCTTATGGGGTCCTCTCTGGCAGTATAGGATGGGGACAGTAGAGCCTGCACTCAGATGCTCCCGGATGCACTAAACACCCAGTTAAGTGATTTGCCTGATGGCAGAGATGGGGACTCTAAGTCCTGTACTTCAACTTTCCAGAGGACACTGGGGCTAGGAGAGGAGGGGAAGAGCCTGCATTCGTGCCCACGAGTGGAGTGGATCTCAGGGTAAGGACACCAGGCTGAGAGTCTTGTGACAGAAGAGAGGAGCAATGGTTCTCAGAAGTCACCCGAGGATCCCAGAACCCCGTGCCTGAGGCCAGACCCTGCTGAGTTGGCGACACTTTCCCCGATCCGGGAACTGGCGATCCACTTGGTCTGGTCCACGGTGGTACGTGCGTGGGGCAGCCTTCCGACGTCCTTCACCGTCAGGATGAGGTGCCGGGACGACTTAAGCAGCTTCACTGCCTCGTCATGCAGGATGCTGAGGAAGCTCCGCCCATTCACCTCCAGAATCTGGTCTCCAACCTGCCAAGACCCAGCCTTGTCACTTGGGCTGACCTCATCCCAGCTCTTCTCTCGCCAGACTGAGATGAGGTCAGTGAGGTGACCCAGCACTGTCACTCGGGCTGACCGCATCCCAGCTCTTCTCTTGCCAGACTGAGATGAGGTCAGTGAGGTTCAGGGAGGCTGTGGATGCCAGAGGGTCACATAAGAAGGAAATGACAGCTTGCTTTCAATCCCAACCCTGAGCCCAGCTCTTGTCACTTAGAGAGTAGGTCTACTATGACATTCCCCAAAGTCCCCCATCAGAAGCAAGCCAGCTCAGAGACTGGGACCAGATGAACTATCTGCAGGATGGGATGAGAGGCACGAAGAGAGAGAGACGCCCGTTATTTCCATATCTGATCCCATACTGTTGAGATTTCTTATCTACTACACATTTTATTTTTATTCTATGTGTATATATGAGTGCCTGGTGCCCACAAAGAACAGGAGATGGGGTGGGATCCCCTAGAAGAGGAATTGCAGGTGGGAACTGAATCTAGGTCCTCCCCAAGAGCAGCAAGACCTCTTAACTACAGAGCCAGCTGTCTCTCTATCCCTAGCTCACATTCTTTTGCCACTTTAGAATTCCAGTGATACTTTAGCTTACTAAAGGAAGTAAAACAAACAAACAAACAAACAAACAAATAAAAAACCCACACTAATGAGACCCCAGCCTCCCACTGAAGGAATACACGCTGCCGGAGTCTTAAGACAGCAAGCAGTTTTATTTTGTAATAGAAAATAACGGGCAAATGAGCACGTTTAAAATGAAAAGATAAAAAGACAGAGATAAAACCTGCAGCTCTCCAATGATAACAAATCCGAGACAAAGCCAAGAGACGGGAAGAAGATGCTGCTGTGTAGAGAGGGGCACTGGACCACCCTGAAGGGTGGGGACTCGGTGCACTTTCTCTCCCAGAAGGTTCTCGAGCCCACGGATAGGACAGGACGCCTGCTGTAACCTGGAGGGCAGCTGTCTCCTCCCTGCTGCCTCTTTACAGCTGTGTGTGTTTCCCTTCTGAGTCCACAGTATCAACAATGGAGGACCGACTCTCTCAGCTGGGGGGTGGGGGGGTGGGGTGGGGGGGTGCTTTTGGTGATGCTGCTGCCTCAGACCCGGGCAGAAGAGATGTTTATTTATCTCTCCTCAGGAAGAGCTACACAATAGGATGCCCACCCCCATTTGTGATCACAGCACTAGTGAGGGGGAACTATAGTGTCAAACCTGGGTCATTCTGGCTGCTGCTTGGCTTCCGGTCCAGCCTATCCCAAAGCCACCTTCCTGAGCCCTGCCTGAGGCAGGCAGGCAACAGCTGGACCTTGACTCTGACCACCAGCTCCGCCTGCATTTATCCAGCTACCTCTCCAGCAAATCTCATCCAATCTTCCCCTTCCTTCCTCCACCCTTGGCGGCCTCTCTCCTGGGCTCCCACCTGCTCACGTGGTGGTTCCTGAGTTGACACTCCATCTCTGTGGGTTCATATCCAAACAGCCACGGTCATCGTCAACACATGGTTAAGAGCTTCAGAGACCATCCGATCTGGGTTCAAGTCCTGCCCCTGCTATTCCTATGCCATGGGACATAGCCCCACAACCCACCTTACTCTCAGCAACTTTCATGCCATGAACTGGGGGGGGCCTTGGCCAAAGATTTTCCTCCTCCAAATGTCTAGCTATCAGTGCCAGTATCTATATACCGCCCAACACTGGCACCACCCACGAGGACAAGCCTCTTTCCCTTTTCACTGGTCTCCCTGTTTAACATCTGAGAATGAAGACAGCCCACTGAGCTCCAGGTAAAGAACGAGGAAGGAGACCCTGCGCTGCCTTAGGGCATCGCCAGCAAGAGCTCAGTAAGTGCAGCTTTCCATGATGGCTGGAATTTTGTCAGTTCTACCTTGGCCTGCTCTGAAGCCCCGCACAGGAAGGCTGCTCCAGGCACTAGTATTTCTGGGCATGGAGGGGAAAATCCACTCCCTCCAGGGTCACTTGCCCGGAGCCTGTCCGTCTGTCAGCACCTCCAGGTATCACAGCCCTGTTCTAGAATCTCTACTGCAGAAGCCACAGCCATGGAGGCTGCACCTCTCATATTCCAGTGTTTTGTTTCCATAAGTGTCCCTCTGCAGCTGCAACTTTTAATCTTCCTTTCCGAGCACTTTATTTCAGAGTGCAGTTTAATTAGAGGCGCTTGCGTCTGAGAGAGCAGCTGTGTCCAGACATGCTTCCGAGAGCCAGGCTCTGGATCCCACTGGGGACGGCCTGCAAAGAATAAGCCCATTCACAGGCTTGGAGGCTGGACTGGAAGCCAGATAAAACATAGGTCAAGTTGTTAAATGGAAACTTCAGATCAGGGCACATACTTAGAATGATGGATGCAGGTCCTGATATCCAGGGCTACTGTACAAACCTTCTCAGTGGCACGGCTTGCTTATGTGAAACTCCTGATGCTTACTGCTGAGGCCTAGCGGGTCTAATAGAGGCTTCAAATAACCTGTAGGGAGCAGGCTGACGGGCTACTGCGGTCCTGAATGACACTTTTCCTCCCAGCTTGGATTCAGGGCCTACAATGTGAATGGTCCAGCACAGGGCAGGCTTTAGCTACACCCTGAGTATCTAATTGATCTCAGGTTGACTCAGGTAAGCACTGCTCCCTCTGGCATGGCAAATAAGCCTATCCCCGTGGGAGGAGGCAGAGGTGGCAGGGCTTCCCTGCCATCTGGCTGGAGAACTGGAGGGCATGGGAGCAGGACACAGGTCATCCAGATGGACTGGTACCTATGTGCCCGATTCCTTCATCCCTTTTTGGTCTCTTCCTCCAGAGCTCAGCTGAAAACTACC
This sequence comes from Mus minutoides, assembly GCA_902729485.2. NCBI lineage: Eukaryota > Metazoa > Chordata > Mammalia > Rodentia > Muridae > Mus > Mus minutoides. The sequence goes on from LR751606.1 coordinate 57,001, forward strand.
ATGTTTGAGAGTTTGGGGTGGGGCCCTCCATGATGCCCACCCTCACATCTGACCCAGTCCAAGTCACTCCACTATCTATAGGTTCCTTTACTTCCTTCTGCCTTCTCCTTGTAGGAAGGTGTGGTAGTTTGAAGGAGAATGGGTCCTATAGGCTCGTTTTGGAATGCTTGGTTTCCAGTGAGTGGAACTACTTGGGAAGGACTAGGGAGTGGGGAGTAGGTGTGGCTTTGTTGAAGGAGATATGTCACTAGAGGTAGCCTTTAGGTTTAAAAGCTCACACCAAGCCCAGTCTTTCTCTGCCTGCAACTAATGCGTCAGCTGTGAGCTCTTGGCTACTGCTCCTGTGCCATGCCTGCCTGCTACCATACTCTCAGCTGTGATGATCATGAATTAACAACCTGAAACTGTAAGCAAGCCCCCAATTAAATGCTTTCTTTTCAAAGCTGCCTTGGTCATGATGTCTCGTCATAGCAGGATAGTATCTGAGACCAAAGGCTTCCCACACCTCAGCAGCTGTCAGGACGGGCACTGATGCTATGACATTGGCAAACCACTCTCCAGAAAAGCCAGTGTGTCTCACTTAGTGTGTTCCGTGGGGCGGGGAACTGTGTCTCCACACTGTCGCCCTTTAGAGGGCAGACAACTATGACACGGTAGCTCAGTGGCCCGCATCACTCCTTCAAGTTATGCCCCAAGTCTCAGTGTTCCCATCTGTGGGATTGGTATGGTGTTCTAGCCAGTCCTGCGAGAACTAATAGAAATACCCAGCACCAAGACAGGGACACAAACAGAAGAGACAAGTTCAAGAACACCAGAGTCACATAGGAATCGAATGACTAAGCCGAGCCAAGTCCATGCTCTCAGGGGCCCTACCCAGCCTTTGCCACATTCACCCCAGTGCAGGAAGCCGGGGAGGGCTAGCCAGTGATGGGAAGATGGGCAGATCCATCTCTCCATTGCTTCCTCTTGCCCTTGGCTTGTGTCATGAAGTTGAAGGAAATTGATCTCACCCTCTCAAAGAAAAACCAGGAGCTCTGCTTGCGGAGATGTGACTTTTTTCTTCCCAGCCCAGAGTGAGATGTTGTGTGTATAGACAAGATGAGAAATAAAGGGGCTAAGATACTATTATGTCCATCAGATCTTCCCTGGGGCCTCCTACACAATGGGGAAACTGAGGCTCTGCAAAGCCATGTGGCAGCACCGGCAAAGCCCAGCCCTGGAGCCGATGCAAGGGAGCTGGTCCACAGGCAATGTGATGGACCATATAAAATTTACTGCTCATCTTGCTGCGGGTACTGATGGGAGCACGGGGAAGGATGAATGAGAGAAGGAAGTTTACTTTATTGGTCTCCATGGCCACCATTTTTGGCGCTGGTGATAGAGAAGGAGATCTGGACCGTGGAGATGCCCTTCATTTTAAAGCAGAAGAAAACCTACTCCATCAACCCCAGGCCACCCAGGGTCCATGCTCTAGCATTCTGAGAAACTGAGACACACAGGCACAGATGGGACATTGCTTTCCTCTGAACTTGGCCCCCAGGAAGCAGGATCCACACCCTACAAGGGGGGGGGCACACCTGAACATCCAGGAGATGGCCCTCAGAGGCAGCAGGGTGGCTCGTGCAGCCTCAAGAGACCAGGAAAGACATTTCCATGGTTCTACACATGGAACAACACCCTGATGAGTGGGTCGCCTGGACTGCTGTGCGACAGACCATCCGGAACCTGGTTCTCTGAAGGGGACTTCAGAGCCTGGGCCCAATTTCAGATTCTGCTACGGACATACGTACGTGCTGTGTATGTGCGTTACCTTATTTCCCAGTTACTTCCTGAGAAAGCTCAGAACATATCAGTTGCTAGCCATGAGTGGGTTAGCATGCCCTCTACGGTGTCTCCCACCCTTCAGACAGTACATATGAGGTGCTCAACAGACACTTCCAGGATGAACATAGAACACAGGACACTGTGTGCACTGGTGCTCAGTATGTATTGGCTGCCTTCTGAAAACTCCTGCTTATGCAGACATACTCATCACTCACACAGCAACTCAATCCTGCCATTCCATCCTCTGAGTCCCTTCTGCTAGACCCACCTCTCCCCCTGCTCACAACATCAGCTGACCACCTCCCCGCACGGACCACCCTGAAACTCCCACTGCTGGCTCAGCTTATGGACATCTGGCCTTCTGCCCAGAACTGAATGTGACAAGACTGAGTGTGTGCCCTTGTCCCCCAGCCTGCACAGTCCCTCGATGAGTGCTGACTCCCTCCTATGAGCGGCCGCACACAAAAAAAATGTTTCTCCGTCTGTCTACACACAAAAAAGCTGCCTTTAGGGATTTGCCAGAAGCTACAATGGGGGTTTCTTGTGTGTCTGTGTAGGGACAGGTTCCAATAAAGGAAGAACAGTCATCAACAATAGTCTGAATTTCCTTCAGACAGTGAAAACGTTCATTAGTGTAAATAATGTTCTCATAGGTCTTCTAAATGATAATCATCTGTTAAAGATTTTTACTTGAAATTCAAAAACGGAGGAGGAGGAGGAAAGGAAAAGACATGCTAGGTGCAGTGAAGCACACCTATAATCCCAGTGCTTGGGAGCTGAGGCAGGAGCATTACAACTTTCAGGCTGGGCTGGGCTACCAGCAAGGCTACCCTCACAAGGAAACAAACAAGCCAGCCTGCCCTCCCTAACCTTGTACCCTGGCGTCCCTAGGCTTTACAACATGCCCATGGTAGAAACTCTATTCACACCAGTGATAGTGCCTGAAAAAATAGAAGCAAGAAGAACCAGGATGGGGTGGCTGTGGCTCTGAGATCCCTCAACAGAGGATGTTGGGAAAGAAGTTTGACAAGAACTCCATCCCTGTGCTGAGCGGAGAGAGATGGGATCATTCTCTTGGGATGTTCAAGGAAAGAACCCAAGGCCTTCCTGCTTGCGGCCCTCCATCCTTCCCAGGGCTCCACAGGACTAAAAGGTTTCACGGAATCCTCTAGGGCTCTACCAAACCCCAAGGACCCACTGGCGTGGACGCTGGGGTCCCAGGTGAGGGCCTGCTGACTACGGTGTCACCTCAGCTCGCATCCCCGTTCTATTAAGGAGTTTTATTGCAAGTATGAATCTTTAATAGTTTTCCATGTCAGGTATAAAAGTTTAATGGGCCCCCACCCCCACCCCTTTCACTACAAGTGAACGATGCAGTTTTAATGAGACAACATGAGTTTTTCCCAACAGTTCAGGAGCTGGCAAACCTTGCCCGTACTTAAAGAAACAACAATGGAAGATCGAGGTCAGTGCAAAGCTGCGGTGGGAGTCAGGACTGGGTTGAAAGGGGCTGGCCACACACTGCAGCCCCATGAGCCTGGATCCTGCCCAGGCAGAACCGATCCAGAAGGCAGAGGACGGAACGGCACAGCCCGCTCAGGCTGAATTCCAGCGTGTGGCACCTGCCTGCTGCTTGCACTCGAGGCACTTGCCCCCTTCCTGGATCCTTGGCAGAGCTGCAGTTTCCATGGAGGCCTAATCTAAGGCTTCAGATCAAGAGTGGGAAACCTGAGGTCAGACAGGGGGAAGGACCCACCCAAGGTCAGAATGGAGTAAAGGCACCTGGGTACTTTCCAAGGGGAGATCACTAAGAGTCAAATGCAGGCAGACGAAGCCATGTGGACCCTCCGAGTGCCTGGCTTAGGCCAGCTACCCATGCTGTTTAACTCTGACCTTGATCCCACCCCTGAGGCAGATAAACTAAGGTTTCCTGTTTTACAGATGAGAGCAGTGATGCTCAGAGAGGTAACACTGTTTGCCCAAGGATGTCCAGCATGCCAGGGGCAGGGTTGGATGACCCCAGGTGACTTGAAGGAATCTAACCCCAACACACTGGAAGAGAATACCACGGTGGAATATTCTAAAAGCAACTGCTACATTTACATTTCTTTACATTAAAAGAATGCCTTCTATTAAACATAGATTCTCTTCTCATACAACATAATCTTATAACCTCATCAATATGAACAGGTAGGTTCCCCTCCCTCTATGCATCCCAATTTATCCCAGTATTACATTTAAATTAATTAAAATGAAGTAAAATGAAAGCCAGTTCCCCAGCACAGAATCTCTGTTTCTTTGACCACCTGTTGTTATGGCTACCTCAATAAACCAAGTTCTTCTAACCCAAGACCTTCCCCTGAATCTCCTGTAGTAAGCCTGTTCCTTCACCAGGCTCCCTAGCTCCCAAGCCCTCTCCGGACTCCATGGCTGCAGCATCAGCATCCATTTCCCCCACAGGACACTGGAGCCCTCATGCCCCAGCTTCACTCTGGACTAGTCAGTGTCTCCAAAGCAGCCCCCTGTGCTCTAATATTGCCTTTAAGTAGTAGGAAGAAACTGAAAACTATCACCTCACTCCCTGTCCCCCTTAACGCCGTCCCTTCCAGTGGCTTCTACGTGTCAACCTTTCCTGACTCCGAAGGGACCTTCGTGGCATGCCACACCCACTCCAGTGGAGTCTACGTGACAAGTCCAAAGCTTGGCCACAGTCCTGAGGCAAAAAGTTTCATGGAAACTGGTCTCCTGGAAGTTCTTGGAGTCCCATAACACGGATGTAGTCTAGATTTATTGTTTTATTATAGGTGTCCCCAAGGAATGATTTGACTTATTTAGACAAAATGCTTCCAGTGTTGACAGAGAGATAGTGAAAGAAATCAGTTTACTAGATAGAGTTAGAAATTTCAAGGCAAGTTCAACAAAGTAAACTTAGAATTCTCATTACAGTCATGTATGGCAGACTATATTACATTATTAGAAGAAAGTTGGTGGACTCCTCTGTTAAATGGAGGTTCCATAAGGATACTTAGAATAACAATCACTCCCATATGCAGGAATTTACAATGGTCTAGGAAGAAGGTGGGTTGTGGTTTAAGGAGGAACTAGAGTATTGCATTATTCATGAAAAGGTTAGCAAGAGCAGAACCTCTCTGGTGCAAATTTTCACGAGGCTCAGAGGAATAGCATAATTAGGTGCTAAGGGACTCCTGGTGGTGGGGTATACTATAGACTAGAACTGTGACTAGGGTGCAAAATCCTCACCTGGCTCCTAGAATAGCTGACTTTAGATAGGGCCGCTTTTATCTCAGTTGTAACCACTGCCTGGTTCCTTCCAGTCTTTATGTATGCATTTCTCTGTTTTGTGTCATTATGAATCGGATGACCTCAATGTATCTTGGCTGATGTGTCACCTGACTTCCTTGTTTTCTTCTGTAATATAAGTCTGATGCTTGTTTTGAGAAATAACACTCAGATTCAAGACTCTCTTGTGTTCATGTCTGTTTGTCACTCGCCTACTCCTTGCCCACCTGAGTACTGGAACTCTGATTCTCCCTGGGGTTGAGGGACTCTGGCTGGCTTCAGCCCGTGGCAGTGGCATTCCATCCCACGATTCCCTACCACTTTTTTTTTTTCCAGTGCATCCCTACTTGCCATCTCTCTATTCATCAGCACACAGACCTTTGCCTCCTCCAGACTGCACATACTGTTCTTCTGTCCCAAACACTCCTCCCTTTATTCTTCACTTGGAAGCCACCTGCTCAAATAGCACTGTCCCCAAGGCAGGACTCACTGACATCCTCCTAGTGCCCTGTCACTGTCTGATCGTGCTGAATGCCAGAATCCAAAGCCAGTGTCCTGTACCTCTGGAATGGCACCACCCAGAAAATGCTCAACATTAGTTGCCCTGGGGTGAGCAAATGAGTTAAGTGAACTGATGAATGAGCCATTGAGCCAGATCCTGGCCTTGGGTTCCTGCACACAGGCATGGGGCAGGATGTCTCCCTGTTGTGTAAATGCTGGGTTTGACAAAGCCTGGACTTGTGGGAGGTAGAGCCTTGCAACCCCGCTCCAGAGTGAAGCAGTGAAGAGCAGCTGACTTCTCAAGCATTCGGGCCAATGGCAAAGAGGTAGCAAGATACATCACAAGTTTGTTTTTGCCGAAAGCAGAGCATCCTGGGAAATTGAAGGTGTTATTTGACAAGAAGGGAAACTGGAGGGCTAGGGAGATGGCTCAGTGGGTAAAAGTGCTTGCTGTCCTGTCTGTCAACTTGAATTCAACCCCTAGAGCCCATGTAAAAAGCTGGAGATGGAGGTGGAGAAACAAGAATACCTTGGAAGCTCTCTGGCCAGGTAGCTTTAAAGTACACAGCACAGTGGCAGAAAAAAGAGAGCCCCTGACTCAAAACAGAGTGGAAGACTCTTAAGAGTCGCTCTCTGATCTCCAGTTATCCTCTGGACTCCACACAGCGAGGCATGTGTAAGTCTGTATTCATACACATGAATAGGAGGGAGGGAGGGAGGGAGGGAGGGACAAAATCTGGAGTAAGAAGTGGGAGGACCTTGAACTTCTAGTCTACTGGGGCAACTGGCCAGATGCAGTCTATGGACTCACTTTGAGATATATATCTATATTTTTGTTTGGTTTTTTGGTTTTTTGAGACAGGGTTTCTCTGTGTAGCCCTGGCTGTCCTGGAACTCACTTTGTAGACCAGGCTGTCCTCGAACTCAGAAATCCACCTGCCTCTGCCTCCCGAGTGCTGGGATTAAAGTCATACACCACCATGCCCAGCTTCACTTTGAGATTCCTAATGGACCTCTCAGTTCTCAAGTTCAAGTCCACAGCCTTCATAGACAATGATCAGTCTGAAATTACAATAGCAGGGGGAATACCATTTGTGATTGTAACAGAGACAAATCCTTGGGAATAGACAGTGTACAGTACCATATGAACCAGACTTGAAGCCATTCCCTATCACAAGAAACGGATTCAGAGGGCAGAGGCAGAGTCAACCTGTATGCTGGAGGGCTGGGCACTGCCCAGTTGCAGCTCTTTGCTTACTCTTTGCAAAGGCAGCCTAGAAAATCTGCAGCCAGAATTTGTCAGGCGATAGCATAGAAGTTCATGTGGAAAATAAAACTGTATGTGAATGGCCTCCAATGTTTACTGCAGAGTAACTATTGTTTACAGCAGTCCTTGGTCATTCAGTACCAGCACAGGGAAGCATTGCCAAGGTCCCCAGCACAGCAGTGCAGATGAAAGTGTTATTCCCCTAGGCTGGTCATGGCAGGTGGTAATGCATGTAACGCCCTCACAGTGATGCCTGATACTGTGTCTCAATAAATAGGTCAGAAAATAATTTGGCAAAGGAAAAGGCTGATGTGGAAAGGCCCAGAAGAGTGTGCGTCCAACTCTGTGATGCTGTGGGCAGAGAGGAACATGGTGACAGACAGAAACATAGAAACGGTGAGACAATCAGAGGGGCTTGGGAGCTGAGAAATAGAGAGGCTAATGGGGAGGGAGGCTAAGTGGGGCATGAGGGTTTTAAGGGAGGGGAAGCTGCGTGGGAGGACAGATCATGTTACTCATCTAAGAAAAGCCACAGAACTGTGACCTGGGATGTGAAGTACAGGCTCCCGTGAATACTGCAAACCTCACTGGGTAATTAACTAGAACACGTGTCTTTTACATTCTAATCTGTGGCTTGCTAATAAAGATGGAGGAAGGCTCTGTGGCAGAGCACAGGCCTCATGGGTGAGGCCCTGGTCACACTTCTAGTGTCACAGAAATAAAATAAAATGAAATAAATACAGTAGACTAAAAAGTAACAACAGGAGGGGAAACTCCAGGAATAGGCAGGGAAGGTGCACTGTGTGAGAACCCAGTCCTGGAGGCTTGATTTTTCCCTAAATCTTAAATACCCTTCAAAATAAATATATTAGTTTTTTTAAAAAAATAAAATAATAGTATTAGTCAGAAATTACTTAAAAGTATAAAATGAAATTAACTTCATTACTTAATTGCTCTCCTTTTTTGTTTTTAAAGTACTGAGCATTGTACAACCACTCTGGAAATCAGTCTGGAGGTTCCTCAGAAAATTGGACATAGTACTACAGGAGGATCCCACAATACCTCTCCTGGGCATTATATCTAGAAGATGTTCCAACTGGTAATAAGGACAGATGCTCTACTATGTTCATAGCAGCCTTATTTATAATAGCCAGAAGCTGGAAAGAATCCAGATGTCCCTCAACAGATGAATGGATACAGAAATTATGGTACATTTACACAATGGAGTACTACTCAGCTATTAAAAACAATGAATTTATGAAATTCCTAGGCAAATGGATGGATCTGGAGGGTATCATCCTGAGTGAGGTAACCCAGTCACAAAAGAAGTCACTTGATATACACTCACTGATAAGTGGATATTAGCCCAGAAACTTAGAATACCCGAGATACAATTTGCAAAACACATGAAACTGAAGAAGAACGAAGACCAAAATGTGGACACTTTGCTCCTTCTTAGAATTGGGAACAAAACACCCATGGAAGGAGTTACAGAGACAAAGTTTGGAGCTGAGACAAAAAGATGGACCATCCAGAGACTGCTGCACCGGGGTTCCATCCCATAATCAGCCACCAAACACAGACACTATTGCATACGCTAGCAAGATTTTGCTGAAAGGACCCTGATATAGCTGTCTCGTGCGAGGCTATGCCAGTGCCTGGCAAACACAGAAGTGGATGCTCACAGTCAGGTATTGGATAGAACACAGGACTCCCAATGGAGGAGCTAGAGAAAGCACCCCAGGAGCTGAAGGGGTTTGCAACCCTATAAGAGGAACAACAATATGAACTAACCAGTACCCACAAAGCTTGTGTCTCTAGCCACATATGTAGCAGAAGATGGCTTAACAGGCCATCATTGGGAAGAGAGGCCCCTAGGTCTTGCAAAATTTATATGCCCCAATACAGGGGAACACCAGAGCCAAGATGTGGGAGTGGGCGGGTAGGGGAGTTGGGGGGGGGGTATGAGGGACTTTCAGGATAGCAATTGAAATGTAAATGAAGAAAATACCTAATAAAAAATTGAGAAAAAGAAAAGTACTGAGCATTGAATCCAGGTCCTCCCTCACGCCTGCCTGCTCAGCAACTGCCCTACCACTGGGTACAGTCTCACTAAGTGGCCCAGGCAGGCCTTGAATTCACTATGTAGGCCAGGCTGCACTTGAATTTGAGATCCTCCTGCCTCAGCCTCCAGAGTAGCTGGAATTACAAGTCCATGCCTCCAAGCCAGGCAGTTCTTATCTTTGGATTAAAAAAAAAAGTAAACAAAAATGATGGAAAAATGAAGATGTAATTATGATCCTGAAGATCCTGCTGCAGGAAGGAAAGGGAAGCCAGAGACAAAGTCTTTCTGTGGTCGCAGCAGGGTGGCCCTGGCTGAAAAGAGACTGGCATCGGAAACAGACCAGGAAAACCTGGACCCACAGATGTGACTTGGGTGTGTTACAGATCACTGTGGCAAAGGCAGACTTTATAACATGCAGTACTGAGAAGACGGTAGCTACCTAACAAATGTTTTTACGCTATTTCACACACCAAGGAACATATAACAGATGAGTGAGAAATACAAAGGGAAAAAGTGTAAATATTTCAGTAGCTGAGGCTGCAGCTTAGGGAAAACCTGCACACGTGAGCTTCTGGGGTGAGTACTGTAAAACAAAACAAACAAACAAAAAAATTTCAGGGGTAAATGGTAAATTACTCTGTATCCTGGACATAAAGAAGCATTGTCTAACTAGAACTTAGAGTCAACAAAAGAAAGGGCTGTGGTCGAACAGTGGGAAGAAAATACAACTTATGCATTGGGAAAGACCCCATAAAGTCACGAGAAAATGACCACGGCACACCACAGACTGTACCACCACCTACATCGAATTCATACCTGTATAAGTGACTTTTCTCACCACTGTGACCAGATACCTGACCAGAAGCCAAGAAGGGGAGGGCTTGTTTTGACTCACAGTTTGTCTTTTCTATTGCTGTGATAAGACATCATGACCAAGGCAACTTATAGCACAGTTTATTTGGGCTTACAGTTTCAGAGGGTTAGAGTCCGTGACCATGGCAGGGAGCATGGCAGGCAGGCAGGCACAGTGCTGGAGCAGTAACTGAGAGCTTACATCCTGATCCATGAGCACTAGTTAGAGAAAGATAGCTGGACATGTCATGGGCTTTTGAAACCTCAAAGCTTGCTCCCTCCCAGAGATGCACTTTCTCCAACAAGGCCACACCTCCTAATCCTTCCCAAAGAGTTCCACCAACTAGGGAACAATTATTTAAACATATCAGTCTGTGAGAACTATTCTCATTCAAACCACCGTACAGTCTGAGGGGGTACAGTCTGCCTTGGAGGAGAAGGCACAGGAGCAGGCAGCACCACAGTGGCAGACGTGTGCAGCCAGGACACCACCTTCTCATATCTCAGCAGAACAGAAAGAAAGCTGAGATGGGACAAGAAGGAGGGCTAGACATTTCACATTCAAACCATGAAGAAAATCTAGCTTTTGTAAAAGAGATCAAGTTAGGAAGGTCATAGAGTGGGGCCCTAATCCAAAAGGGCCCTTCTAGAAAGATGAAGAGACAGTAGAATCTTCACTCAGTCTAGTGGGGACCTGGGGAGAAGCCAGCCATGAAATCAGTCTCACCAGAAACCAAATCAGCCAGCTGTACTAACCTGGCATTTACCAGCCTCCAACTGGAGGAAATAAATGTCAATTGTTTAGGCCACTCTGTTTACAGTGTGTCAATCAGCCTGAGTTAGCTCAGACAAGGCAGGAGCATGAGCAGTATATATCATAGGTCAGGGCCAATTATTTCCAGGGTTAAAGAATGCTTAAACTGTGTGTGTGTGTGTGTGTGTGTGTGTGTGTGTGTGTGTGTGTGTGTGTGTGTGTTTATCCAAAACCCCAACAGCAAGATATAAACAACTCACAAAATGACAAAATGGCCCCCTAAATATATTAAAACACATACAACTTCACTCATAATAAGAAGATTGAGCAGGAAAACTATAACAAGATATAATTTCTCACTCATCAGACTAGAAAATCATTGAACAGGTGACAGTACTTGTCAGAGCTGGAGAAACAGGCAGACTCTTGCACAAGCGATTGGGAATTTAGGATGGAATATCTTAGAAGCTCTTTTCTAGAAGTTTCTCATGACAACATACTCCCAAAATAAAATACATAAATATATGGCCATTCGTTGTTGCAGCACTTGCACTTTAAAAATAATGAAAATAAACTAAATATTCATGAAGAAGAATGGCCGAATCAACTAGAACAGAAGTTGACAGCTGTAAAATAAATGAAAAATAACCAAGGTCACTGTGCACGGACACTAATGATGTCCTGAGAGCACACAGCCCCAAGTGTGAAGCTATGCCTATGGCGCACTACCTTTCCCATAAGAAAAGTGGGTCTGCAAGAAGGTGCAGCAGGTGAGGTCACTTGCTCTCAAGCCCGAGAGCACTAGTTCAACACTTAGGACACACATGCTGAAAACAGAGAACTGACTCCCACACGTTTATCTTCTGAGTTGTATCTGCAAGATGTGGCACATGGACATGTGCAGACACACGTGCACACACACATGCATGCATGTACGTACATACACACATGCATGCATGCACACAACTGTAAGATGAAGAGCTTACAATTTTCATTTCACCCTGGGTTCTGGGGATTACACTCAGGTCATCAGTCTTGGCTGCAAATGCCTTTTAACCTGCTAAGTCATCTTGTTGGACCTTTGGGGGGAGGGGGAGGGGGAACAGTGGAGGAGAGACCTATCTCTTGTAGCCCAATCTGGTCTCAAACTCTCTAGGTAACTGAGGATGACTGTGAACTGTGGGATTTTCAGGTGTGTGCCACCATACCCAATGTAAGTGGTACTGTGAGTCAAAGCGAGGGCTTACTGTGTGCTAGGCAACCACGATTCCACTGAACTACAACCATGCAGACTTAGAGGTCTGAAATCTGATACATATCCACTACTGTAAAAGCAAGACACCAGAAGGGCCAAGTGCCTTTTTGCAGAGTTGAGACAGCCCATTTCTTGGCTTTTTCTGAGCATCTAGAGGCCACTCACATCTCTGGGCTGCTGGGAAATTCATCCACCCACAGAACAAGCATCATCAAGCCAAGTCAAGTCCTCCTCACTTCACGGCTCTTCCCAGTTCCCACCCCACTTCTATGACCCCTGTGACTCTGAGCCTAGAAGGCTAATCTGGGATCATCCCAACTTAAGGGCAGATGGGTGGCAGCTGGATTCCACCTGGACCTTAATTCTCTGCAACACAGACCTAAACATTCATGGGCTCAGGGCACTAGAGCTCGGATGTTCTCAGGGTCCACTCTTGTTTAAGATAGGTCTATTTTAGTTTGAGGGCTGTTAAAATAAGATTCACTTATATCAAAGTTATTAATATTCTAATATTGTTACCAATGTAAAACAAGCCCAATACCTGCCTCAAAAGCTACAAGATGACTTTTTAAAAAAGGATTTATTAGTACTTGTATTTTTAAGCCTGTGTCTATGTGTGGGTAAGTGTATGGAGTGCAGGTGCCCATGAGATCAGGTAGCTTCCCTGAAGCCAGAGTTACAGGTAGTTGTTAGTCAGTCAAAGTGGGAGCTGGAAACTTAAGTTGATCCTATGGGAAAGCAGGAAGCACTCTTAACTGCTGAGCTGGCTCTCCAGTTCCAAGGATCCACTATTTTATGTGCCATATGAATGATTCAAGAACCATGATCAGAACTCATGCTGGTGAACTGGACCTGAGTGGAGAGCCCTCCACCACGGCTTAGTGAAGAAGACTGAACAGGCGCTTTGCAGATGAAGTCTTACTATGACAGAATACTATAAGACACACTGTGCCTTCCAGGAAGTTTCCCTAAGCAAGCCATCATGGTGTAAAATTCAAACTTGCAAAAGGAACTCAGTACCTCCTAAATGCCTACAAACTCGTGATTGGTCAAAGATAATAGCATCATGTTTCCATCTAGTGCTTATTGCAGAGTCACTAAAGGTGAGACGATAAAGTATTGGTTGGTCACTTGTGCATGGCTATGACAAAACCCCTGATGGAACCAGCATAAGCGAAGAAAGGTTAACTTGGCTCACGGTTTCAGAGATGTCAGCCCATCACGGCAGGCAAGCAAGGGTAGAGCTGTTCCAGTTGCAGTGGTGTGAGCTCAGAGGCAGGGGCTACTGACATGAGCAAATGTTCCGCGGCCCTTCAGAATCCTTGCACCCTCTAACCAGTGAGAATTCAAGATATGAGTCTATAGGAAGCATTTCAGATTCAAATCATAGCACCATATAATGATTTCCTCCCATAATCTAAAGACAAATAATTGTGGCAGAACCTTCCCCTAATGAATACAGATTTCAAGGAACCAATCACTGGGTGAGTAGGCGGGACTTCCAGGTCGGAGGGAGGAAGAGAGGAGGCAGGAAAAGAAAGATTTTCTTTTAGATGGGAGAGATCATGGAGGATACAATGTAGGTAGGGTAGGCCCCCAGTTCAGGTGGCAGATCCACCTGGATGTGCTACCAGAGGATTTATAACTTAGAATAGTTTACAAATTAGGATGCTAGTTGCTGTGCCCAACGATTGTGTTACCTGTAGATTCTAAACTAAGATTTGGTGTTTTCCCTCGCGCGATGACTCAGCTGGGTTCTAGAGAAAAGTACGCTGGCAGGGAACCCCAGCCAGCCACAGGAATTTGGAAGGGAGGGGTTGGGATGGGGTCTGCCAGCCTCTAGAGCCACAGGTGCCATGCCAGTGGTAGCGTGGATTACCATTTAATATTTCACACTACAAATAACAAATAAATAAACAAAACAAAGTCCTAGTTACTGCTTTATTGCTGCAATAAGCTACCATGACCAAGGCAACTTATAAAAGAAGGCGTTTAATACAGAGCTCATGGTTCCAGGGGGTCTGAGTCCTGGACCATCGAGGTGGGGGTGGGGAGCATGGCAGGAGGAAGACAGGCCTGGTGCTGGAGCAGTAGCTGGGTGCTTACACATTTATCTGCAAGGAGGTGGTAAGAAGTATCTGGGTCTAGCATAGGCTTTTGAAGCCTCAGAGCCCACTCCGGTAACAGTTCCTATAACCTTTTAATCTTCCCTAAACAGTTCTATTAAATGGGGACCAAGTATTTGAACACAGGAGCCTGTGGGAGCTGTGTTGGTTTGAAGGAGAATAGCCCCTCCCCAACATAGGCTCATAGGTCAGAATGCTTGGCCACTGGGGAGTGGTACTACTTGACAGAGATTAGGAGGTGTGGCCATACTGACTGGAGAAATGCCTTGATGGAATAAGTGTGTCACTGTGGGTGGGCTGTGGGGTTTCAAATGCTCAAGCCTGGCCCAGCATCTGTCTCTGCCTGCTGCCTGCAGACCCAGATGGAGAATGCTCAGCTACTTCTCCAGTGCCATGTCAGGCCGAGTGCCACTGCTTTCTGTTGTGGTGACAATGGACTAAACCTCTGAACTGTAACAAGTCCAAATTAACTGCTTTCCTTTACAAGACTTGCCAAGGTCATGGTGTCTCTTCGTGGCAACAGAACAATGACTAAGACAGGGGACATTCTCATTCAAACCACATTTTACTTTTGAACTTGGATTTTTATTGCTGTTAACATTTCCTTATCTAATGTGATCTTCAATGACACTAAACAAACTGGGAAGAAACGTGCCCACCTATTCTCAGGTGTGAGTCCTGAGTTGTGAATTCCAGAAATTTCAAGTTCATTTTCTAAAACCGGTGTTTGTCAGGTCCAAAGAAAAATCTAGCTCCACAAAAGCCAGCATCCTCAGAAGCTCGTGACTCAGTTCCCTTCTACCAAAGGAGCTGTTTCCTCTTCCATAGGCAGAAGGGACACACGGTGACCTGTGGTGCCTATGAGCATATCAAAGTGCATGCTGGCCTCCAGGCTCACCCAGAATCACCCTACCTAAACTTAAACTTGTCCAGCTCATGGGATTCCTCAAGCTCCTTATAACCCTGCTATTTTGGCCACTCACTCCCTTATACCTTCCTCCCCTCTCTCTGTTTTCATCCCCACCCCTCTTCTGGCCACATCCAGTCTACTACCTTCTCTCCCTGTTCTGGACTCTTCCAGGTGCTTCTGGCTGTGTCCTCCCTCATTTCTACAATATGAGTTTGTTTACTATACCTTGAAGCGGTCATGTTAATTTATACATCTGGTGCTAGAACCCTCAGTTTCTACTGTGTATGCCGGCTTCGTGACAAGAATGATGCTCTGGTTTGAGTAAGAGTGGCTCCCATAGGCTCACATATTTGAAAGCTTGGTCACTAGAGTAGTGCTATTCGCAAAGATTAGGATGTGTGTGTGTGTGTGTGTTTCTGTCTGGGGAAATGTGTCACTGGGGGTGGACAGGCTTTGAGGTCTCAAAAGCCCCGTGCCAAGCCCAGAGTCTCTCTTCCTGCCGCTTATGGATCTGGATGTAGCTAATTCTCCTGCTATGACTGCCTGTGTGCAGCCATGCTCCCCAACATGACAATGGACTAAACCTCTGAAAGTCAGCCCCAGTGAAATGTTTTCCTTATAGAAGTTGCTGTCATGGTGTCTCTTCACAGTAATAGAATACTGACCAAGACAGATGAGAAGAAAAAAAAATGTAGAAAAAAGTATAAGATCTAGGGGTACACAGCTTAGCTTAGCTGCCATTTTCTCTTCTTTACAAACATTTCCATCTGCTTTGAGGGTCTGGTAAAGAGGCCCTAAGGCAGAACTGCTCTGCCTCCTACCTAGCAAGAAACTCTCCTCATTCTGACCAGAAAGAGCCTTTAAGCAATTTGGAATAAATCACTTCTGCCCCCCACTAGGCTTTGCAGCCTGCAGGCACAGATAGGCTGGGAGGTGGCTTAAGCATCTCTGCAAAGTTTCTCTGAGGTTTCTCTCATTTTGTCGCTCTTTTGAAAAGCCCTGTTTCAATTAGAAACAGCTAAATGCTTGATTTCAAGGGAGCGGTCAGGTCAATTATTATAATGCAGCCATGGGATAGAATGTTATGTAACTCTTACAGAATATACTTAGGGATTTTTAATCACTGCACATGGGAGAAACCAGTGGAAAATGTGGAACTCAATAGTCTACACAGCTTAATAACCACTCACCTAAAAACGTAGATAGAGAAAGAGTAGAAGATGCTAACACATGACAACCCAATAGGCCACCAGCTAATGAATGAACAGTATGGTGCCAGCACATGATAGCTAAAAGAAAAAAAAACAGGAACCCACTCACACAGGCTGCATTATGCTAAGTGGAAGGAGGCAGTCCAAAAATCACATTCTGGGTGATTCATACACATTCAGTGCCATGGGGGGAGGGGCACAAAGATGGAGACGGAAGGATATCAGAGCTCCCAGGAAGGAAGAATCCACAGTTCTGCGGGTGCAGGGATTGGGGGTGGGGGGCAGCATTGTTGAGAATGTTCTGAAATTTGACTGTGGGAGTGGCTACAGATATTAGAATATGCTAGCAACATATTAGAACATTAGAACAACAGAGCAGAAGGGGCTTATGGTATATGAATCATACTTCAAAAGAGGCTAATTAGGGCATTTTGAGGAGATGGCTCGGGGGACAAAGCACCTGCTACGTAAACTTGAGGATGGAAGTTCAGATCCCTAGCACTCACATAAATGCCAAATAGGTGTGGGAGGCACAGACAAACTGGCTAGCTGTGCTAACCAAATCGGTATGCTTTAGCTTCAAATGAGAGACCCTGCCTCCATATTTGATGTCAACCTTGGCCTCCACGCATGTGCACATAACATGCACGTGTATCTGAATACACTTGCGTGCCTGCATGTTTCTCACAGCATTCCAAACTCTGACAGCCTGGTTGCCTTCCATCTAACAGCTTCAGCTAACAGCTCCTGGGCTTATAAATTGTGCTAGCCCAAGTATGTCCAGCGGCTGCTAACAGCCCTAAAACTGCTGTCGGAGCCCGTGTCTTCCCTGCCTCTCCTGCTGCCCCAAACTGCCCAACACCCTGTGTATACCTTGCCCCCAAAGCTCCTCTGTTAATCTCTTCCTCCACCTCTCTGCTTTGTGAATCTCAACTCCACATAGTGGGAAAGGCTCGGTTCTGTGGCCCCTGTCTAGGCACTAGGCATGCAGAAGGCTGGCGAGTATTTGCTTAGAGAGTGATCATTCTACAGGGCCCAGACACACAGATACTTCCAGTGTGTGGCACAGTGGGCCTTCTTAAGGGGCACTGAAGCGCTCTCCTGATAATGATAATCAGTCACCCTGTCTGTGTTCAAGACTGGCTTTGCCACTTTTTAGAAGTGAAGAAAGGATTGTCAGAAGTTCAAGGTTCATAACTACTTGGTGAGACAGGCCTGCTTGGCCAGCACAAGAGTCCATCTTTAAAATCAAAGAACAAAAACCAAAGCAAAACACTTGAGCCAGGCCCCGTCCTTGGAGACACAGCAGACACATGACCATCTCTGTCTCTGGTCCCCACTCTGCCCAGGGCTGGCACTGCCCAGAAGCTAAGTGGCAATTCAGCCTTCTTCCTTGCAGGGCCACAGGGTACAGGGCAGGACAGCCACACTGATGACAAATGTCAGTGTGCTGACAGGTGCCCTGCTGTCATTGGGAGTGGGTCTGGATTCAGAGAAGCAGGCCAACGGCCATGCTCGAGGTAATAAAATGTGACCTGGAGCCCGCCCCAGCTAGCCCAGTCACTGGTTTGAAATAAGCTCAGGGCAAGCTGCTAGATCTTATAAAATGAGGCCAGGGCCATCATGCCTTCCTCCTAGAACTGCCTGAGGTCGGCTGAGATGACTCAGAGGCAGCACCTGGAGGGGCGTGGCTAGCAAGGGTCACTTTTCTCTCATAGTCATGAAGATGTCAGCTCTCTCCCGGGGAGACCAGAGACTGAGCAGATATCCCACACAGGGATGCCTGAGGCAGAGACACCACAGACACCCCGAGTGATTGTGGAGAAATGAACTCAGCCCTCTGCAATGGAAGGACCTGTCTCCTGTTCTTCCTTGCTCGCTGAGAAGCACTTCACAAAGGCACACGGTAAGAGCTGCTGGAACTACCTGGAAGGGCAAGGGAGGGTTAGGGATGGGAACAAGACTGTCAGGACTGGACGGCAGCCCTTCCAGTCCCGGCTCCTACACCTACTAGCTGTGTGACCTTGTGCAAGTAAGTTCGTGCCTCGTTCCTCACAGAGCTAAAGGGCTCACTACAGATGGAGTAGTGCTGGGCCCCGTGCCTGGCACAGAGGAGCACTCTCCACTTGCTGGTGGTTGTTATGCATCTGAAAAAGTCGAGACTGGGGCTGGTGAGATGGCTCAGCGGGTAAGAGCACCCGACTGCTCTTCCGAAGGTGATAAGTTCAAATCCCAGCATCCACATAGTGGCTCACAACCATCTGTAAAGAGATCTGGCACCCTCTTCTGGAGTGTCTGAAGACAGCTACAGTGTACTTACATATAATAAATAAAATCTTAAAAAAAAAAAAAAAAAAAAAGTCGAGACTGTTCTGTCCTCACACTGCTGGCCCTTCTGCCTTCTCCACCAGGCTTTAACTGGGCCTTAGTCGGAACTACTAGAAGCCGCCAGGTCCCAAACCATAAGCAAGACATGTAGGAATTGGGACTGCAGGTGTGTTGGAGGCAGGGACAGAGCAGAAGAGGACAGCTGAGTGTTGGGGAGCTTTATACTTATGTCACATGTGTCATTACGTATGTCACACATATGTAGGGCTCTAGGCTGGCTCCAGATGGACAGATATCACGGTACTACCGTGGCTCTCCTGTTGTGTGTCTTTGGGTCAACATTGACCTCTTTGGCCCTCAGCTTGCTGACCCAATGAAGGCTGGTGGCTGTCTACCACTGAGATTGTTCAGGACTCAGCAGGGCCCAGATCTGCCTCTCAGGGTATCTGGGCTGCTGTCTCATGTTAGGCTAGGAAGTAGCCACGTAGGAAAGGAAGGAGTCTTTTGCAGCCCTGGCTGGGACATGTTTTCTCTTCTCTACAGCTAGCAAGGTTATTTCTGCAACTGGAAAGCACAGCCGTGCTCTGACAGTGTCACACCAGTGCAGAGGGATGGCTGTGGTCAGCACATACATTGTTCCCCCACCCTCCATCTTTCCCTTCACCGACCCCTCTCCCCCAACACACTGGTAGGGATGATGTGGAGAAACGCAGCTTAGCATCTGAACTTTTAGGTCCTACTGGTGCCTCCTCCCAGAGTAGTGATGTCTCAACTGCGATGCTCTGCTATGATTTTCCACTGCAAGTCCCTAGGCTATAATGCTGACGTGTCCAAAGCCCCTTTCCCTGCGAAATGGTGGTGCTGCTAAACAGAAGGATTCCGGATAGGTAAACAGAGGGCTGTTATCAGGCAAACAAGCCTGAAGGTTTCTGTTTAGTAGACACACAGATCTCTCAAGGTTGTTTCTTTTTTTTTTTTTTTTTTTTTTTTTTGAAGATTTATTTTATTTATTATATGTAAGTACACTGTAGCTGTCTTCAGACACTCCAGAAGAGGGCGCCAGATCTCGTTACGGATGGTTGTGAGCCACCATGTGGATGCTGGGATTTGAACTTATCACCTTCGGAAGAGCAGACGGGTGCTCTTACCCGCTGAGCCATCTCACCAGCCCAAGGTTGTTTCTTTTTAACCTTACTCCTCCAGGAACCTTCCTTAACCTTCCCCCAAAGGTCAAGGATCTCTGGGCAGGGGCAGTCTGGACAGCCTGTTTGGGCCCAGATCTTCACCCTGTGGACTGTCGTGTGAATCTGCTTGTTCTTCCATCAGTCAGCTCTTCACTCTGTACCTCCACCCCACACCATGGCCTTGGAGGTCTGCCCACAGAGTGGTCTAGCTCAGTAGTTTCTCTGTACCATGGTAAGTGTCCCTCTGCCCTCCTGGGTTTCTTTACCCAGTCGTTTCTATAATCACATCAGTAAAGGACCAGACTCGTGAATACCCACCTCATTGTCCTTTGGCTCCTGGGAGCCCTCCCAGGAGCCCTTGTGCATGTTGTCTGTATTTCATTTATTTACCTTTTAAAGTAAAATAAAATATCCTGTTTTAGCATGCCTCTGCCTTCTGGCACTTGAAATTACAAACTAGGGTTGTAGTTCAGTTGGTAGAGTGTTTAAGTAGCAGACACAAAACCCTGGGCTGGATCTCCAGCACTGCCTAAAGTGGATTGTGGCACAGGCCTGTGGTCCTGGCACTGAGGATTATAAGAGGTCCAAAAGTTAAAGATCATCCTCCCTACATAGTGGTTATGTGGGTTACATGAGAACATCCACCACCATCACCCTCAACACACGCACACAGACACACACAGACACACACAGACACAATACACACACGGTTTTGGTACACAGCCAAGGCTGGCTTCAAATTAGTACTTTGTTCCTGATTCAGCCTCTAAAGTAACTGGGATAAAAGGCATGTGCCAGCATGTGCCAACATGTCTAAAATAAAATCATAAAAAGAAAATTAGAAACCCATCTTAGACCTTCCCCACTTTTAAGTTTCAAACCGTGGAGGTATGGGGGGGGGAGGAAACAGGGGGAACAGAAGGGACCCGCTGAAGCAGCTATTTAACATAACAACGCAGACCTGGCCTCTAGGTTTCCCCTCAGTCCCAGAGTGCAGTCTACTCTACTCTGAACTCTGCAGCCCAGGGGCTGTTCCCCAACAGACTCTTCCTATTTAATTTTGATTATCCCCTTTTTGTACCCTTGGCCTTCTGGCTACTACACCTGGCTCCCCCCTCTCCCTCGCCCCATCTCCTCACGTGGCTCAGGGTCCTGACTGCTGTGGACGCTGCCTCCAGCCCCTCTCTGAGCACAGCTTGAGGCATTGTGTCATGCGCATGCATGAGTGTGTCCTCCGTGTGGTTCCACTCCTCTCTGTTGTGGGCTGACTAACCTGGCAGCACAGGGTCTCCCCTAGCTCCGCTTTTCTGTGTCCCCAGCTCCTGTGACCTCAGACTAGCCTCTCAGATGATTTTTGTTTCTTGAGGAAGAGAAGAGACTTGCAGCTGGAGTTACAGAATGAAGTTGACCTGCACCCCCAGGTTCAGCTCCTGTTCCCTCTTACTGTGCTGTCTAGGGAGGTTGTGGGAACAGCCTGGCTGGAGAAAGTCCGTATCCAGGGTCTGTCCAGCCCTGCCAGCCTCCCTTTATGAGCCAGGTTTTCCCAGCCTAATGTCATTCACGGTTTGCCTTGTGAATTCTTCTAGAACAATGGTTCTCAACTTTCCTCATGTTGCAAACCTTTAGTACACCACCTCATGTGGTGGTGACCTTCAACCAAAAATTATTTTTGTTGCTATTTTATAGCTGTAGGCCATCCCCTGTCACTGATATAGGGTTTCTACCCCAGATGTATGACAGGCCTTCTCCAGAGCAGTGGCCCCACACATGGGACATTCCCAGGAGCAAAGGTCCTCCTCCAAGGATCCTAGCTAGGACGGCTGCCTGGTCCCCATGGTGGAAAGCAACAGCTGCCAGTCTGGACAGACTCAGCACAGGACATGGAGTTGGGTCAACCTCAAGGGGCTCTGGAGGTAAAGCAATTCCTGGCAGACATCAGGACCTTTATGTCTCCTCACTTGCTTCCTTCCCTTCCCTTCTCTTTCCTCCCTCCCTCCCTCCCTCCCTCCCTCCCTCCCTCCCTCTCTCCCTTCCTTCCCTCCCTCTCTCTCTCTCCCCCTCCCCCTCCCCTCTTCTTTCCTTCCTTCCATACTTGGTCCAGTTAGAATCATGACACAACAGCAGAACACAGTATGTAGCTATGAGGGTCAGCAGGGACAGTGCTGGGATCCCTGTGAGATCCTGGGCAAGTTCCTGCTTTTCCCTGAGCCTCAGTTGCTCGTCTGTTAAATTGTGCCACAAATGTTCCCCATCCCCACCCCCAAGGGGCTACAGGAAGGATTAAATAGAAGCAGATGTATCTAAATGTTAGCACCACATCTCACTCATAATAGCCATTAATGAGCGGCAACCGCTATTGCGACTGCTTCTGAATGCCATTCAATATAGGCTGTCCCTAAGGGAACAAAAGAGGCTTAGCAGTTGGCTCTTTGGAAGGACTGGAGACTGGCTGGGTATGGGAGGGCAGTGCAAAGAAATAAGAGGAATCCAAAGATAAACTGTACAGGGGGGAGGGGCTGTCCCTGCCGGGAAGGTAGGCAAGCTCCAAGCCGCAAGGATCACCCCTGCAGTACATGCTGGGGACCTGGCTGACCTCCCAAGTGTTTTTCCACTCAGGGCCTGGGCTGTCCTGCCCCTCTCTGGATTCACACTGGGCCCTGGAAGCTAAGTGGGCTGAACAGCTGGAAGCCGCGCGGAAGGCGTTGGTTCCCGCCCCAGGAAAGCGCTGCACCGCAGCGTGGAGCACTATTTACAAATAAAGCCTGTTCTGGCTCCACCACCCACACAAGCAGGCCCTTTATTCCATTTCAATATGCCTAATTCCACGGAAAGTGCACTGCAATAAACAGAATTAATCAGTGCTGGATGCCCAGGCGAGTGTGGGCAGGTGTCGGCACAGGCACGGGGCCTGTGAGGCGAAAGGAAAGAGATGGCCCCCATCAAGCGCCTCACTGCTGAGGACACAGCCAAAGGACTTAGCTGAAGGTGGGCAGTTTGCAATCAAATTACTCCCGAGTGCCTGCAACCATCTGACAAACTCAGGCAATGGAGAAGTTTTACAAAAGCCATCTTCTTCTTTGCCTTCTTTCTAACTAAATGATCAGAGCATTGTTTGCCGCCCATCTTCCCAATTGAACATAATTCCTAGAGGTCAATGTTCACTAGCCCCGTGCCGTGTGTGTGAGTGTGTGTGTGTGTGTGTGTGTGTGTGTGTGTGTGTGTGTGAGAGAGAGAGAGAGAGAGAGAGAGAGTGTGTGTGAGAGAGAGGAATGTGTATGTGTGTGTGTAAGAGATAGAAGAGTGTGTGTGTGTGAGTGTGTGTGTGAGAGAGAGAGAGAGAGGAGTGTGTGTGTGAGAAAGTATGTGTGTGGTGTGTGTGTGAGAGAGAGAGAGGGGAGTGTATGTGTGAGAAAGTGTATGTGTGTGTGTGAGAGAGAGAGAGATAGAGGAGTATATGTGTGTGAGAGAGAGATAAGTATGTGTGTGTGAGAGAGGAGTGTGTGTGTGTGTGTGTGAGAGAGAGAGAGAGAGAGAGGTGTATATGAGAGAGAGAGAGGGAGAGAGATAGAGAGAGAGAGGTGTATATGAGAGAGAGAGAGAGAGAAAGAGGTGTATATGAGAGAGAGATAGAGAAAGAGAGAGCGAGAGGTGTGTATATGAGAGAGAGAGAGACACCCAGTGAGTTTCATTACACGGGTGAAGGAGTAAAGATTTATTTATATATACAATTTAGACAGTAGTTGCATCAAAACATTAACTGCCTATAAATCCTTGGGGAGGGCTGGGGCAGAGTCTTGTGATCCTTTCTCCATAATGCAATGTTGATAGACGCTGCAACGAAATCCCACAGACAGGATAATGGCTTATGCACAGGTTACTGCTGACAGTTTTGGAGCTGGGCAACTCAAAAGCAAAATGCCGGTGGGTTCACGGTGCCCGTGAGGCCTTCTTGCTGGGACACAGATAGCCTCTTCTTATCTTGTTGGCTTTCTGGGGCCTCCTTACAAGGTCAATGATAGCATAGATGTTTTACCCTCATGATCTAGTCACTTTCCAAGGCCCCACCTCCCGACCCCAACAATGAGGGGAGGATCTGTAGGCGTGAAGTTTAGAGGGACACACACAGACCTACCTGTGTTTACCACAGTAACTAACCATGCTGTTAGTTTTCTTTTTTCTTTTTCTTTTTGTCTGATTGTTTGTTTGGGGTTTTTTTTTTTTTTTTTTTTGAGACAGGGTTTCTGTTTCCAGACAGCTCTGGCTGTCCTGAAACTCACTGTAGACCAGGCTGGCCCCAAACTTAGAAATCCACCTGCCTCTGCCTCCCAAGTGCTAGGATTAAAGGCTTGTTTTCTTTTCTAAACTCTGAAGCAGGCAAATTCCTAACCAGAGATCAGGTGGCTCCAAGGTCACAGTCATGAAGGAATGGAGTGGAGCTAGGACACTTCCCAAACACCCATACCACCCAAAAGCCTATTTTTGCCTCATCTCCCCTATGACAGTCTATTTGCCATGCTAGGGCTTTGGGCCTGTGGATCTTGAGATGTGTGTGTGTGTGTGTGTGTGTGTGTGTGTGTGTGTGTGTGTGTGTGTGTTTTATCCCCAGATTGTTTATTTATCCCCAGCTTGTTTCAACCATCTACCTCTTTGTCCCCAAAGCCTGGCTTAAATGCCACTTGGGCCACTATCAGCACTCCATATCACTGTGGGTCCAACATCCATGACTGCTCAAACACATGCTGTTATGTGTCACAATAACTTGGATCCTGAGCCATGATGACCTTGTATGCAGTCTCTGGCTCTCTGATGAGTGGTTATCCCTATAGGGTGCTCAGTACCATAGATTACAACCTGGGCCTTGGAATTCAGTTAAGACTCTGTGGGTACAAACCTTGTTCTGAGACCCACCTTACACCACCTCATCCCACCAGGTAGCACGAAAGGATACATGTGATCTGACTCTCAAGTGCGGGGCACACCACTCTGCTAAGAATTAATTATGCCATTTCAGTAACTTCTGGTGTGGATTGGATGCTAGCCCCGAAGCTGCCTCCTATACCCACAGCCCAGCCCTGCTCATAGCTGGCTTTCTCTCTCCTGCCCTCTGTATGTGTCATAACAAGCCCTGGGGTCAGGGTCATCACAGGCATCAGCAGTGTTTGGAAAACATCAGCTTCAAAAGTGCTAGGCTGGCCCACTGCCTAGCACAGTGTGCGAGGCCACCCTGCTGTCGCTGGTGGCATTAGAGACCCAGCCGCCAGCACGGGATCCCCAGCTGATCCAGACCTCGGCTGGGGCACCACCTGCTTTGCTGAAGTAAATCAGATCTTCCTCACCCACATCCCCACACATGGCAGCCCACAGCCCACCACCCCCTCACCTTGAGGCCGCCGCTCTCTGCTTCAGAGCCCGGGTCCACACCAGTGATGTAAATGCCAAGGCCGTACTCGGCTCCACCTCGGATTGTGAGGCCCAAGGACCGCCCGTCCCCCAACACCAGGTTCACCTATAAGAAGAAGAGGCAGGTGCATTAACCTGGAGGAAGCCAAGGCCTGGGTGGGGATGGGCAGCCTACTACAACACTCCTTCTAAGCCCTGCAGAGCACTGGATCCTAAGGCCCTAGGGAAATCCCCAGTGCCTGTCTGCTTCAGCCCTGCCCTGCCTGCCCTGTCCCTCTGTTCACCACACAAAAGCAGGCAGAGCAAGGCTCCAAAGACCCCCCTTAGCACTCACACCCCCAAGTGCATTCAATGATGAAGACTGCTGGCCCATCCTGGGGCTACAGTGGGCATCCACCTGATGCTGCAGCCAAAGATGGCTTCCTGCTTCAGGGCTCAGCCCACATAC
Organism: Mus minutoides; assembly: GCA_902729485.2. Taxonomy (NCBI): domain Eukaryota; kingdom Metazoa; phylum Chordata; class Mammalia; order Rodentia; family Muridae; genus Mus; species Mus minutoides. The sequence continues at coordinate 82,426 of LR751606.1, forward strand.
TTACTCCTTTCTTTCCTCCATAAGATCAAGGTTGGTTTTAGCTTGGGGTGACTACCATTGGAACCCAGAGGGACTCTATCTCCCTGGGGAGTCCCCCACCTCTCCAGGGTCTTCACCACAAGCAATGTTCTGATAAGTCACAGCGCTTGCCACACTTCACTCTATTCTCCACACTTGGGGCATACTGACCCAGCATATGTCCCTGTGCTGACGGGGCAGGGGAGGTGGGGTGTTGTGGGGGAGATGCCTGGACACTAATCTGCTCAGGAGGGGATCACGGTGAGGTGGAATAGGTCAGAGACCTTCAAGTTGCAGCAGGACCACAAGGAAGGACCACACAGCCACAGAGAGACATAGGCCCAGACAGGGAACCAGGCAGGTGGGGACTTTCTGGAGAAAGTGCTGTCTCTGAGAAGCTGAAGGCTGAACACATCAGAAACACAAGCCTTGAAAGTGAGTCAGAGGGAACCCTTAGGGGAGGAAATGCATAGGAGTACAAGCAGCTCAGGCATGCAAGGATTTATGGGGGGGGGGGGCTAGGATAGCTCAAATGTAGCCAGAGACACCCCCACCCCCCCATCAAGAGAAGACTCATGAAAATGTAAGGGACCCAAGAGAGGAGAGCATAAATACCTACGGTGGAAAGCAGTGGACATGACCTTCAGGGGTCATGGGGGCAAACTTCACTTAGCTCTTTTTTAAGGACTTGTTTTTGTTTTATGTGCATTGGTGTTTTGCCTGTATGTGTTTCTGTGTGAGGGTGTCGGATCCCCTGGAACTAGAGCTACAGACAGATGTGATCTCCCATGTGGGTGCTGGGAATTGAACCCTGGTCCTCTGGAAGAGCAGCCTGTGCTGTTGACCACTGAGCTAACCCTCCAGTCCCAACTAGAAGCTGTCTTATTTCCCAAGGTCACTTCACTCAGCTAAGAGTGACAGTGTGTTCTGTCCCTGCCACCGGGAAGAGCCTTTTCCTTCACTCCAGCACCTCCTTTAATTCAGCTTCCACCTGGACAGAGGTGGCCAAGGGACAGAGTAGGGCACAGGGTGTTCATCCCAGCACCATGTGCGCCCTCGGGGCGGTCACTTAACCTCACTGTGACTGAACATGAGGACAAAGCTGGTATTTGCCTACTTAAATGTCACAGGAAACGTTCAATAAATATGATCTGCTGCTTGTTGGTTCCATTTTCCATGTGGCAAAGCTCATGTAGGAAAATAAACCAACTGCTGACATCAGGCAATTATATCTGGCTGTAGCCACGCCTGGTCCAGATGCTGCCACTGGAAACTGGCACCCTCCCTGCACCGTGTACCCTTGTTGCTCAGCAAGAGGGGTGGGAAGGGGGCTCAACAGTGACCCCATGAGTGTCGCAGCTGCTCAGGGTAGCCTTCCTCAAACTAGAGAGGGATGTGTTTGGGCCATAAAGGATCAGAAAAACAGACACGCTGTCCTGGACCCATGGCTCTGGAGACTCCCAGGTCAGACCCAGGAGATGTGGTTCGTGCTTTAGGGTCTGCTCCACCACCCTGCTAACAGGACCCACCTGAGGCTTATATAGACTTGAGTTAACCTAGGTCTGATGGCCACCCTGGTCCCAAGTCACGTACAGGCTTGTGTATTTGTGAGGTGACATGTACTGGCTCCAGAGCCAGTCTACTGAAATAATACTCAGTAGGTGTGTGAACTTCACACCCTGTGCCTCAGTTTCTTCACTGAAAGGGGGGATGGGAAGAGCTGCACTGAGAGCAATCAGGCAACACAGACTGTTGTTATCTGCAGGGGGCGGGGCATCATAAAGCAAGCCACTGGCTAAGCTTCGGGAGCAATCAGGAATGTGGCTGCCTCATGTCCTTCCAGGCACTGTCCTTCCACACAGACATGCACCCTGAGCACCCTGTGTCTGCCCAAGGTCTAAACCAGGCATAGCCAGAGAATAGGTCCCTGGAGATGCTCCTGAGGGCAGGAGGCAATTAAACAGAAAAGGGGGTGTGGCTTATACGAGCCACCTGGGAAGGTGCATGAGATCCCCTGGGACAAGGGCTGGGGTGCTCATCACTGAGGCCTCACCACGAGTACCTTCCTGGGAACTGTCCTACCCAAAGCCACTCTCCCTAGGAGCTGTTCCCACCTAGAGACTAGTGGGACCTGCTGTGACAGCCATGCAGTCCCCTCCTTCCTTGCCGGGCCTGTGTCCTCTCACAGTCACTGGTGCCTTGGCACTGCATCTCTGTGGGACAAACTGTCAAAGCTTGTTGTCAGAAGCTTGGGGGAAAAGCAGTTCCGTAAGAGGACAGTGTGGACCAGGTAGGAAGGCTGCCCTCCTTCTGAGGACTACGACCTTAGCTCAGCACCTTCCCATGGGCCCCCCTGCTTCCAGCACGATATTGCTTTCCCTCTAACCCATACCTCCCTGTGCCTCCTCTGAGGGCACTGGTGACACTGGGCTGCCCATGTAACCTAGGACAGCTTCCTATCTCAAGAGCCTTCAGTGAGTCACCTCTGCAAAGTCTGTCTGCCATGCAAGGCCTGTAGGTTCCAGGAAGGACTAGAAAACAAAAGAAAACAAAACAAAAGAAAACAAAACAACTTTACATGTCCTTAGACTGGAGCAGTATCCTATTACCCGTAGTACCCTCTTATCAGGAATCCTCTTTCCATAGACCCTGGGCTGGGCTTGGGAGCTCAGCCTCAGCTGTGTCCTGGGAGACACACCTGAGAGCCTCGTGCACTGCAGTCAGTGCAGGAGGAAAGTGACCATCCCATGTCACAGTATAGCCACTGGGTCCTATAAAGATTCCATATGGCTGGATTAAGGCACAAAGCAGCAGAGGGCTGGGCTAGCCTGTGACGACACAGTGCAAACAAGAAGCCAGAGGGGGTGACAGGCTTGGACTAGTATTTAGAGTGGATGGATGGAGAGAAGCCAGGTCAATTTCTAGAAATCCCCATGAGTTTGGATGGATTATTGAGGTGGGATTCAGGCACTTATAAGAGTGAGGCTGGCTGGGCAGTGGTGGCGCATGCCTTTAATCCCAGCACTTGGCAGGCAGAGGCAGGTGGCTTTCTGAGTTCGAGGCCAGCCTGGTCTACAGAGTGAATTAAAGGACAGCCAGGGCTACACAGAGAAATCCTGTCTTGGGGGTGGGGTTGTGGGGGGGGAGGGAGAGTGAGGCTGGCTGGAGCCAGCAGGTAGCCTCAGCCGCAAGACTGCTCCTTGACAGGAAAGGACCAGCCCATGTAATGCCCTCAAGTGAGGCACAGAGCCCTGACTCTGTCCAGAGAAAAGGGTAGCACCGCCTGAAGTCAGCATCCTTCCCTCTGGCAGTTCCAAAGCTCTTTGCTTCCCCTGTCAGGGAACCTATGTGGTCCTAAGTCAGTTTTAGCTAATAAATGGTTACCTGGTAGTGATTCTCAGGAAAAGCATTCACTCTGAAATCAGAGAAGTAGAAGCAGAGAGAGCTATGATGGAAGGAGCAATGGCTACAGGCTTGCAGCCATGAAGCAACATACCTGAGGTAAAAGCCAACTGCAAGGGGGAAGAAGTGCTCACCTGCTGGCTAAGCTGCCTACTAGGCTTCCTGGCCAGCCCACGGAGCTGAGCAATGAGTACCCTCATGTGTAAGCTCCTGTCAGCCAGAGCGCCTCTTACCTGTAGCCCAAAGCATGCCTGACTCAGTCCATCCTTCAGAGCTCTGGTGAGGACTAGGATTCTAAGCTCCTCCGTCCCCCTCCACCCCTGCAGGCTGTCTCAGCACGCCTTCAACCCTCTTCTGCCCTAAGCTCCCCTATGGCTCTCTTCTCCTTATAGAAGAATCTGCAGGCTCTGCAGACTGCCCATGGCTTTGGCCTCCATCCTCTGAAACTTTCAAAAGGCTCTTAGGGACCCTTTTCCCATAGGATGACAACACCCACTGGCACTACCCTATTACCTCTTAACGAGGCCTCTTTTGCCCATCTCTAAAGCTACCCACCCTACTGTGTGTTGAGCCCTTCTTGGGTTAACCCACCCCCCTTATAATATGCCACACACCATTTGTTCCAGTACCTTGATAGGATGCCCGCACAATGGAGGGTCACCCTCCTGGATACGGGCCATCTTTGTTATTCACAGTGGTATCCCCAGTACCCAGGTTAGTTTGGGGCCCAACAGAGGTATTTGGTCAACATTCTTAAAAGAACAAGATAAAGGGTACTTTGTTCCTCCTTGGCCTTTCACAGCTTGTTGTTAAAACTAAATGCCATGTCCCCTGCGCTGTGCTCTGAGCTTATGTGCATGGTTATTCTGGATACAGGCTGGTGGGGCGGTCCTTGGGTCATGTACAAGGACACTTGGGTGGCCCACTTAGGTTAAAATAGCTTGTTCAAAGTCAGTGATGGAAAGTCCTCGAAGCAAGCTTCAACCTGGTGCTGCTGAACCCGAAGCTGCTGCTCCTTTGGGACCATGCTGGCGCATCTTGCTTCTGTGTCTGCAAAGAGCTGTGAGCGGCTGTAGGCTCTAACTGCTCATCTCAGAGGGAGGCTGTAGTGTGTGACCACAGTAGAGTGTCACAGATGCTGACCAAGACACTTGGTGTCAGCCCAGTGCCTATAGCCATGCAGAAGTCAGCTCTGAGGGCCAGAGCCAGGAGATACGGAATGGTTAGAGGCAAGTCTGAAAGCGGAACTGAGGTGGCTCAGCCGTTCACCAGCAGCAGTCCTGGGGTGATGCACTCAACGCCTGCACGCCTCAGTGCACTCATCAATACTCATGACACAGTCCACAAGGACTGCACAGCTCTGGCCTTTGAGCCAAGTGATTCCACAACACCCCACTGAAATCCTGAAGCTGCAGCTGTAGCATAAGCAGCCACTCAGCAGGCTGGTGTCCATCAGCAGAACAACCTTTCTCAAATAAAAACTGAGACAGAAATATGCCATGTGTGGAGAACCCCAATCCCTGGATCTGCTACAGATGAGCCAAGGCTAAACATCACATTTTACATACAGAGCACAGGAACAGAGAGACCCCAAGGCAGTGGAGGGATACTCTAGAGAGCCCCAGCAACGCTCGCTGCCCCTCCCACCCAGATGCGTTCCTGCTCTGCTCCCTACCCCCACCCCACCCCGAACCCCGAACCCCTCTCCCCTGTCCAGCCGCATTCTAGGCAAGGGCAACTCATGACTGCAAGCTGCTTCCGAGATGTAGTCATGCACAGTGCAGGGACTCTACAAGTCTGTTTCCAGTTCACCTTGACTACAGCCAGCCACATCCTCCCTGGCTCCAGGACTCGCCTTGAGCCAATTCCTTTCCTTCCTTTAAAAGGGGAAGTGTTTTATCCACTAAGCCATATCTGTAGCCTGGTCCTTTTCACTTCCAGGACTTTGCCAAGGGTCTCTGAAAACTTGGAATCCATCTATCTTATCCATATGGTCTGTGGGTCTGTGTCCTGCATAAAAGCACGCTCACACATAAAAGATACTCCCAGCCTGTATCTCAGGACATTGCTGTACAACCAAACCACAGCACTTAGGATCTGTCCTGTCCTCTCAGACTTCACCTGCCACCGTCATCTGTCCCTTCTGCCTGCTGCTGCCTCCCAAGGCTGGCCAGCCCCATACGGTCTCCTCTAGGAATCCTCTCAATCCCTCTAGCAGGAGGGGAGCACACCCCTTTACGCACCTCTTGGAATGTGTCAGACAAGCCCTTCTCTGGACCCAGGTTCTCCAGAGGCGTCCTAAGTGTGCCACCTCACAGTGGGGAGGTAGAAAAGGGTGCTGACTAGACTGGAGGGCTTGGAAAGAGACAGACTGGCCTTGCTTAAACTCTGCTGTGTCCCAGCTGTGACCTCCAGCACTGTCATCACTCTGCTAAGGTGTCACATAAAGGTCCGTGGTGGAGACAGATGAGGAAAGGCTGACCTATGTTAGGGTGACTGATTGCTCACTGACAGAGAAGAGACACTGTGTGCTGTGGAGGAAATAAAACAGCACACACAGCTGCTGTGGAAAATGGTGCAGCAGTTCGTTTAAGAGAAAGAAAGGAAAAAAGGAGGAGGAGGAGGAAGAGGAGGAGGAGGAGTTGGAGGAGTCGGCCCACACCTGCAGTCCCAGTCCTAGGAGGAGAAAGTCACAGCCAGCCTGGGCTCCAGGAGACCCCATCCAACTCTGAGGCTGCAGGGATAGCTCAGTGGATAAAGCACTTTCTGTGCAAAAATAAGGACCCAAGAGCTGGTACCCAGCGCCCACACAAAAAGCTGGGTATGGTGGTGTGTGCCTGTGACCCTAGAGCTGGCGGGGACAAAAGGATCTGGGGGGCTTGCTGGCCAGTTAGGCTAACACTGAGCTGAAACAGTGAACTCCAGTTCCAGCGAGAGACACTGTTAGAGGTAACCATCCTGATGTAAGCCTATGGCCTCCATGGGGGCATGCATGGGTGAGGCTAGTTGGGAAGAGAGACTAGTAAAAGTGGGAGGGGCACAAGAGAGGGCAAGAGAGATAAATATCATGTGTGTGTGTGTGTGCATATATATATATATATATATATATATATATATATATATATATATATATATATATATATATATATATATCACTGTCTTAATTAGGGTTTCTCTTGCTGCGATGAAACATCACAAAGAAAAAGCAAGTTGGGGAGGAAAGGGTTTATTTTATTTGGCTTATACTTCCACAGTACTGTTTATCATCAAAGGAAACCATGACAGAAACTCACACAGGGCAGGAACTTGGAGGAGGAGCTGATGCAGAGGCCATGGAGGGGTGCTGCTTACTAGCTTGCTCCCCATGTCTTGCTTATCCTGTTAAGAAAGCCCAGGACGGCCTGCCCAGGGATGGCCCCGTTATTGTGTAGAATTAATATATGCTAATATAACATTTTTTAAACCTTCTAACAGAAACAAAAATCAAAATCACCTATAATTCTAGCATTTAAGAAGTAAAGGTGGAGGGGCTGGAGGTGACTGAGCACGTGAGAACACTGGTTGCACTTGCAGAGGACCTGGGTTTGGTTCCTAGCACCCACAACGTGGCTCGCAGCCATCCGTAACCCCAACTCTAGAGGATCCACTGCCTTTCCCTCCCCTCCACAGGCGTCAGGGGTGCGCATCATACACACACACCCATGCAAGCAGAACACAGCACTCAGGCTTTGCTCCCTATCTAATCTGAATGTGGTTGGAGCCGCCTCACAGGCATGCTGTTCTGTGAGACACTTGGAGGAGAGCTGCTGGCATCTTTAGTGGTGGCCCTTGAGATAGACCTCTTATGGTCCCTCTTGTAGGCAAAGTCACGTCACTTGCACTCAAACCAGTCCTGTCATGAATTGTTCCAGACACTGAGGATGAATCAGGGCTCAAACCAGAGCCTCATTACCACGCAGCTTCCCCGAGGCTGTCACAGAGGATGAACCCTGGGCTCAGACGGTTTGTGCAACCTGTCCAAGGTTACACAGCTCACAAGCAGCAGAACTAAGATGTGAATCATTCCTGCCGCACTGGCGTGGTCCCATTGAGCCCCCATGGCCCACGCAGTTGTAGAATCTGTGAAGACTCCTCGGGATCGTCACGGGGCTGGATCCTGCATCCTGTGGTATTTGTGCTCTCCCTGGTCTTCCACATGCACCTTCTGAATTCTTATGAAAACTACCCCATGATGCACAGGGGACTTTATCTGATGCTCCCACCTCTATCCTCTTGCCAATACCTCAAAGATACTGGGCTCAGTCCTACCTTAGGACCTTTCTACATGTTGTCCTGATTTCTTGGGGTTTCAGGTTCCAAAATAGTACTTGGTGGCTCCTTTGTCATTTTTTCAGAGAGGTCCCCACTTCCTATCACTCCCTAGCCCTTCTTGGAATTTCATTTTTCTTCACTGGCTTTTACCCTGCCCATAGAATGAATGTTGGAGGACAGTTACCTGTCCTCCAAATTGCAGGGTATAGAAAACTAACCTCCAAATTCATATGCTAATGGTATTTGGAAAGCAGGCCTTCGGAGGTATCTAGGAATACTTATGGCTACCTGGGTGGGTCTTCTATGACTCTGTGGCATTGGTGGTGGCTTTATGAGATGAGGAAGAAAGACCTGAGTTGACTCTGTGTCACCAAGCAGTGGTTCAACACCATGGCTCCCATCAAGTGCAGGTTTAACACTCTGGAACTTCCTGCTTTCCAGCCTTCAGTCAAACAAATCTTATCAACTGCCCAGCCAGTGGCAGATAGGGGAACAAGGACAGGGACGCAGATTTGCCTTATCTTGCTCTCAGGGATCTTACCTCTCTACCGTCTGCCCTCAGACTCAGATTCTGGCGATACTTTCCCTCTGGGGGACTTCAAAGACTCAGGAAATACCCTGTACAGCATTCAAGCCACAGGACTTCAGGACCAGCCAAAATTACAGCCATTTCAGCTCTGAATTCAGGTTCTACCCAGGACAGCGGCTTCCTGTTCCAGAACAACCAAACAGCAGAGAACAAAGCAAGTTCTCTGTCTGATGCTGCAAAGCTGGCCTTGACTGTAACCCAGGTGGGTGATAATACCCCTCAAGGGGGCCTAAAGTGGGCATTCTTGGTGGGGAGGCAGGAGGACCTGCTTGTTGGCTACCATGCTGTGCACACCAAGCCGCCTCCTAGACACCACCACCTTCCCACAAGCCACTGCAATCTCCCTGAATCCTTCATATTGATGTCTGAGCAATGAACACAAACCACATTAAGTAAATGTTATGCTCTTATTGACAGAAAAAGAGAGAACCGAGAGTCTCTGGAGGATAGAGCTTGGCCCTGAGCCCAAAGGTATGTGGTCTCCTAGCTGTAAGAATCAAGATCCTAAAACAGCAGAGAGATGTTGGCAGTACAGGAGTGACAGCTATTCTTTGTCCCAGAAGCATCCATGTGCACAATGCAAACAGAGCCATGCAAGCAGAACCCAGAGAGGTTAAGGCTTCAGCGGCCCTCGATCATTCTCCTCATTTTTTCCAGTAGGAAACAGCCCACTTTCTGATGGGAGGAAGAAGAGGACAGTGGCTCTGTAGGGGACATTTAATGATACCTGGCCTCCTTTAGGTTACGGAACCCCATAATGCCATGAGCAACTATCCTTCCCCCACCAGCTACAGTGCTAGTGGTCCCATCAGCTAAGGTTTAAGGCATACTGTTAGCCAAAGAGGTACTCCTTCCCTGAAAAAGAAGTCTGGAGGAAAAGGACATAGGGTCACTGTGGTGGGAATTCTTCTGCCGATGCACCCCGAGACTCTCAGCTCCACTTCTAGGACTGTGCATGACCTTTTAATACATTCTCAAGTTACAGAGTCAGTCAGGTTGGTCTCTGCAGTTTCCAGTCCAAGACCCCCACCATCCAAGGGTCTTCCAGGATCGTGATCTGTGCCTAGTCCATGCCTGGATCTGGACCCCTGCAGAATCTAATGTATACAGAGTTCACATGTAAAGGCACACCCTATGTTTTCTCTCTTCCCCTGTTCTGGGTGCTTAAGCAGGGGCCTACTATGGCCCAGGTTCAATTACCGGAAGGGACTACATGCTAGGGGCTGGTGGATGTTGGAGATTTAGAGCCCAGAGTGAATCCTAGAGTAGAGCTGTGCACCAGACCACAAGGTGCCCTCCTCCACTCTGCTGTGGGAGAAAGACTCCCATTAGTTAAATCAGTCATCATGCTAGCCTGCGACAGCTACCCTAGAAGGCAACACACACCTTGAAGTATTGGGCGGTGAAAGGCGGCCTGCATTCTGGTGGAGCAAGGCTTACTCTGGACACCCAGTAGGAAAATCTACAAGGAACCAAACCGTAAGCTATGCTCCCATACACAAGCACCTGACAACACATCAACTCTGCAACTCCACAATCCTGTGACTATTGGTCATGTAGACAATGTCCCAAGCTCCTGGTATTTTGGCTATAGCCAGGTAAGCTCCTCCCCAGTCACCTGGCAACAGCAAGGTAGCCCAGCCCACTATAAAAGGGGCTACTTGACTACACTCTTGCTCTCTCCTTGTCTCTTACCTCTTCCTCTCCTTTTCCCCTCCCCTTCCCCCTTCTCTCTATGTGGCCATAGCTGCCCTCTACTTCTCTTCCCCTCTCTCTGTCTCTGTCTCTGTCTCTCTCTCTCTGCCTTTCTACAATAAGCACCTTTAAACCATGGACCGTTTCTGCTCATTGAGATCCACCGTGTTAGAGCAATGGAGTAGGTCTCCCTCTAACAACTCCTGAGTATAATCTCCCTCCAGGAGGCCTTCCTGTGCTCCAGCCACCACCAGCCAACCCAAGCTGCCCGCAGACATAGCCAGACTCTCTCCCAGACTCTCTCATCCCTGCAGTAACCTGTTAGAGCTCTCCCCCTACCTTCCCCTTCAGCCCCTAGGCCAGAGTCTGTCCAAGGTTCGGTTCTCAGCTCTTTCATGTATGTAGTGCCCAAGAGTGGGAGCTAAGACCCTCCCCCCAAAGCAGGGTTGTGCGGCCTGACGCCTGTCCTGGACTGTTCTGTGGGGTCCCAAGGCAGTCTACCCTAGCTCTGGTGGGACGAGAGTCCCCCTCCTTTATTCCCCACATGCAGCGCCCAACATTATAGGTCACGAGGGAAGGCAGGAAGACCAAACTTGAGGGACTCAAAAGAAGTAACAGAGCCTCATCACAGAGCTCCGCCCTTCCTTCTAGCCTTGAGGGAGCTCCTGGGTGCACAAGGAGTTTGGAAATCCAAGGCATCCCCAAGTCCCCAAGTCTTTACCCATTTAGTGTCAATCTCACCTTTTTCTCATCTCCGCTCTGCAGGAGGTGGAGGCCACTCCTCCGGTCATCTTCATGCTGTCTCAGGGTGCTGCCGTGGGGCTGGGGCAGGCTGGAGGGAGGGGATGTGCTTCGACCCTGTGGGTCCACCCAGGTGTAGATGTGGTTGGTGACATAGCCCCCCGGGATACGCCCAGCTGAGTATACAGACAGCACCAGCTTCTTGGAGCCCTTGAGAGCCTGAAGAGAGGGGAACACACGGTTAGAGGGAAGAAGAATCCACACACACGGAGGACCTTGCGCTTAGTATCACCTTCCCTCACCCCCAACTCTTAGTGTTCACATGTACAAATGTCCCACCCTATCTCGAGTGATCCAAATACAAAGTACATCATCTCTCAAGCCACCTCACAGTCAGAAGTGAGCAGAGCAGGCCCGAGGCTGCTATCCTTACTAGGTTTCAGTGCAGCACTGGCCCTACTGTAGTGTTGAAGACCGTGGCTTTGAAGTATATCACATGCAGTTCACTCTTTTACACTCCTCGGGCATACAGTGTGCTCATGCTGAACGCCCGCTCCTCTTCTGCAGTCTGGAATGTGGGGACCACAGAGTGCCTATGTGACTGGCCCCCAATAGACCAGGGAGTACCAAGCATGGCACAGTTGGACTCTGGGAGAATGGGGTGTGCCCTAGGTGACTCGCTGTGGACTTCTAGAAGCTTGGGCTTCACCAGTAACATTCATACCTAACTAGATATGAGCCATGGAGTTCAAGGACAGTTGGGCCTCCACACCCATAGTTTCACTTCCACAGATTCAAGCTGTGTGTATATGTGTGTGTGTGTATACATGTGTACACATATCTGGGGAGGGGCTGGGTTATGGCTCAGTAGTTAAAAGCATTTATCATGAAAGTATGAGATTAAATCCAAGAACCCTGAAGTCAGGCTGACATAGCAGCCTCCCGTAATCCTAGCAGCTGGAATTACAGAACAGGATCGCCCCACCCCCACCCCCACAAGCTGGCTAACTAAACTAGCTAATCCACAAGCCCTGGGAAGAGTGGATTGAGAGACTCTGTATTGTGTAAGGTCACCGAGGACGACAGAGGACGACATCAAACACCACGTTTAGGCCGCCACATGAATGCACACATATGTGTGCGCACACACTTAAGGACTTTTTAAAGTCTGCATCAGCCCTGAACATACACAGGCTGTTTCCTGTCAGTGTTCCCTAAACAGTGCAGCACGGCAGCTACTTGCATAGCACTTACACTGCATCGGGTAGAAGTCCTCTGCGGATGATGTAAAGGTGTTTATGTGCATACATGTGTGTGCCGTGGCACATGTGTGAGGGTCAGACAGCAACCTGTATGAGTTGGTTTTCTACGTCCACCATGTGGGCCCTGGGGAATCAGGCTCAGGCTGCCAGGCTGGGAGGCAGGCTCCTTCACCCACTGAGCCATCTCACTGACTGTTTTACAAGAGGGTTACGAAGATCATCAACGCGTTCTGGTGCCAAGTTACATGTTCTGATTCTAGGGGACAGGAATATATGCTGAGTATATGTGAGACTTTCTAGCTAAACACTGAACCCGAATGACAGTGGTCTTAGGACCCCAGTGAACTACTAGATACAAGTCAAAACCCGAAACACTGAGAACAGCAGCTTAGCATTTACAAAGGGCCTGTATGTGGCAAGCATTCTGCCCCAAACCTGCCATGTACAATCTCAAAGAATCTCCATGGAGTCATATCATTGGTAAAGACCCCTACCCCTAAAAAAACAAAAACAAACAAAAACAAAAAATAAAAACCCAAAGCCCTAAACTGAGCTCAGAGAAAGCCAGGCATTCGGAGATTGCATAAGAGAAGCAGCTGCCACCACTGCAGACACCAGGTGGTTGTAAAAGAGACATCAGACCCAGCAGTTTCAGTAACAGCTTGTTTAAGAAAAAAGCTGACTTCCCCTGTCTGTCCCTAGTGCACCCCCCCACCCCATTTCCTATTCCTTAACTACAGAACCCCTAGCGTGAAGCATGAATCCATTGGCCATTGCTGGTGGGTCCTGGACCCTGACAATAGTACAGCCAGATCTTGAGACATGCCTCTTAGAAACGATACAGCTGTTCTGGCCATCACGTGTCTGAATGCTCATCCTTCGTTTCTTGCTACAAACTAGAGAGGGGCTTGCACAGATGGTAAGGGGCTCCTTTTACATAGCTGCTAATGCCAAATGTACATACCACCTTTACTGTACAATTTTCCAGTGTAAGGATGGAGAAACACGAGGAATAGTAAGCCAAAGTCAGTGCCCTAGGGTAAAGCTGAGGTCAGTCATGCTTTCCCACGTGCACCTGTAATGGAGATGATTAGGTATGGATTTTGGAAGACAGTCACTTTGTATTAGATTAATGGCAGACATAACTCTGTTAGGGGGTCCCAGTATGTAGTTCCCCCCTATTTTAGTGAATGTGATGGGGCCTTTGGGGGATGAGGCCATGAAGACGGGGCTTTCATGATGAGATCAGCAGCTCTGCATGAAGGGTGGGTACACACACCCGAGCTTGCTCAATTCCTTTCCTCTGCATAGGACACAGAAAGAAAAGTGGCTCTTTGTGAGCCTGGCATGTCACCTGATTATACTGTCATGCTGGCTCCAGCTTCAGGAAATGCAAGCAAATCAATTCCTGTGACGTAAGCCACCCACTGTGTGATATTCTACTATGGCAGCCCTAGCTGACACTGCACCCCACAGTTGGGGCTGGCCTGACTCAGTTAAGGTTTCTTCCAGCACCAGACATGTGTACTGCCAGAAGATCACACTGACAGAGGCTTTGCAACGCCTTGCACATGACAGATTCTAATGTTAAGTGGGGTCGACAGGCTACAAATCATGGCTTCTAGAACAATCTTAGTTATGTCGGAAGAAAAATCGGGTAGGAAAACTAAACACTACAGTGTGCTGATGGCCAGTGCCTCCCTCTGGGTGGGACTGCAGGTGGCTGGTATTTTGCTTTTCCTGTTTTGCAATGTTTTCCAAATGTTGTATGATGAAAGCATTCTGCTTTCAGTATACAAAAATAAGTACCTAGCACTTGAACTGGGGACACTAACCTGTCACCCTCATGTGCTGCTCTGGGCTCTATGAACTCCACAATCCTCAAGGAGCCCAGCACGTGACCTCTCCCAGGGGAGGAAGGGCAAGGAGAGGGGCCTAGCTCCCAACTCCACAGCAGATGCCAGGCCCTGGTGAAGGGAGAATAAGACCAAAGCAGCTCTACAAAGCTCTCTAAGTTTTACAAAGAAGGTGCTGGAGGAAGGGGTCTGAGATCTACCTGGTGTGTTTCTGCCCCAGAGAGCAGGTGTCAGGGGGCAGGTGAGATGAGACGAAGCCAAGGTTGCCGACATCTCCTGTGCTGGAAGCTACCCAAGCACTCTCTCTTGCCTGCTGCTCCCTGTTCCAAAAGATCAAGCTCCCCTGTCCAATGTGCTCCAACTAGCAAGAGTCCTTCATCCCATCCTAGGCACGGGATAAGCCAATGAGGTCAATCACCCTGCAAGGCCCAACCAAGAATCTACTGTGCACCAGGCCTGGCCAGGGACACATAACCACCTGGTGTACAGCAGGCTCTTAAGATACTTATGTTTGGAAAGATGAAGTATTGCCAAGTGCGTCCTCACAACAACACTTGGGTCAGATAAATGACAGGCTGTGCCTGTGGAGACCAAGCAGCTCCTGGTGTACAGTAGGTCCTCAAAATTGTTCTAGCCAATATTGTATAAGGTATGACAGCCCACACAACAGGTCACGATGTTTGTGCTTGCTGAAGAGCAAGGCATCATCAGGTAGCACGGGTGGCCTCAATGACCCTTACTGTCTGCTGACAGGCAAGGCGTCACCCAGCACACTGTAGGACTTAATGTCACCTGTGCCTGATGAGGTAAGGCATTGTTTCTTATATAAAATATATGCCAATGACCCTTGTAGACTGATGAGAGACAAAGCTCAAGCTGTCACACAGTAGGTCCAAAGAAATGATTGCCTGGCCTGACTGGGTGATAAAGTAAATAGTACCCCACGGGAAATCACAGCCACCATAATTATCATCATACGGTCAGGCGTCGATAATGGGAGGAGCGCATAGACTGCCCAGGCTAGCAGAAAGGTTCAAGCTGCACTTATCTATCCAAAGGCACTGGGCTGGTAGCTTGCCCTCTCAAGGCGATGCATTTGAATGGAGCGAGAGAGAGCACACCCTGTTGGTGTGGTGTGGGTCAAATGGGATTGTGGGTTTAAAAATCTAGGGCCTCTGTACACAGCAGGAAGAGGCTTAGCAGAGAGCAGCGCCTCTTCCCACCTCCCCATGGGACTCTTCATAGAGAGGGTAGCCCAGAAAAGCTTTGTCTGAGAAGTCTGAGGGGGAAGCGAGGGAAGCAGCAGACGCTGCAGTGAGCATCAGCATCATTTGTATTCCTTCTCGCGGGCAACTGGTCGACTCCTCTTGGTCAGTTCTATAAATAGGCGGGCAGCAACCTTGAGAAAGAGGAGGTTAATGCCTTTGATGAGAGCGCCATTGTAGGTGCTGGGAAGGTGTAGCCTGGAGGGCCAGAGTCCCCATGATGCCTGCTCCTGTGTTGTATAGAAGGGCTGCCTAAAAACCTAAGAAGAGAAGGGACAGAGGGGTGAGTGTACAAGACACTGCTTGGGACACTGGGCTAGCCCTGAGCAAGTCCCAGCCCCTGGAAACTTCAGCTTCCTCATTACAGGCTGTGGGGCTGCCAGTCACGTCCCTCAGACCATTCCAGAGTCCTCGAAGCTTAGTTTAGGATAAATGTGGATTTCAGTGGGTCGTGGAGGGCAAGAACATCAGCATCCTCTGTGGTTGCTGTATTTTTCTGACAAACAAGACTCCTGAGCCAGAACTTTCAGTGTCCTGGCACGCTTTAAACACCACCTTGGCCCACATGCCTGCCATTCTACCCCACCTTCAATCAACTGAAAGTGCATGTCTGGTGGGAAGGCTCTACTAAGTCAGTTGATGACTGATCTCCACCCTGACTCATCTCAGAGGGTGCATTCTGAGGAACAGCTGGGGACAGCCACTCTGGCCTTCTGCACTGACTTAAGACTGCTAACCTTGACTCCTGTGCTCTTGGCCATCTAGGGGCAGGAAGGTCCCACTCACAGTCAGGAATGCCAGGACAGTCACTGCATCTTGCTTAGCAGAGCACACCTGGTAGCCTGCGGTCTCAGGTGTCAGGAAAAACCACAGGCTGGTGAGACAGAGTCACATGTCAGGCTTGTCTCTGCCGAGTGTGGTCTTTCTAGGGGAAATAGGTTTCTTCCTGCCCTTGCTGGGCCTCCATTTTGCCACCTGGCAATAAACAGGTTGGATTTTGTAACTGGTAAGATACTACCCAAATGGAAATTCTGAATCTGTCTGATTCAGGGCCATAGAGTGATCATCCAGGAGAGCAGAGTGGTCAGGGCCTTGGGGACATGTGGGGATAGACACCAGGCAGGGTTGTGGACAGGGCCTGGGAAAATGTCGTCAGCTTCCCGAATTCTGGGGGTGGACACTCAGAATTGCTAGCTGCTATTCTTACCATGTCCCTGACCCGTATCCTTGAACCTGGTGTAAACTTGGGACTCTGGCAGAGAAAAAAGGGGTTCAGAAAAACCAAAACCGAGGCATATAGTGGAAGCACCATAGGCATGCCAAGAGGTAGACCCCAATTTAGGTTTAACAAAGACACCTGAAGGCCAGGGACCTCTCCAGTTGGACCTGTATCCTTGCTCAACAGCCACTTTTGCATGGCCAAAAGCACAAACACTTCCATAAAAGCACCAGGCATCGCCTGTATGTGTTGCTAACTTCTGTCATCAATAGTCCTCCCTACAATAGTAACCCTAGGACCAGCCAGTCTGCCTCAATCAACTGCCTATCAGCCCTCTGCATCGAGCATGCTACTTGGTCCATCTGTTTCCATGGTACAGGCTGGAGATCATCACTCCACTCCCTTGTAGGTAGTAAGAAGGCCACAGCAGGCGAGGGCTGCCACTGATGTCATCACCCACAACTGAAAAACTGGACCCCGGGGCTTTCCTGCGTTCTTCCATCGCAAATCAGAGCAGGCTCAATCTGACCTGGCAGATGGGGTAGGGCAGATGCTCTCCATCACCAGACCCACATCATGATAATTGAAATATGAATTATGCGTGCGTGTCTCCACACACGGTGCTCCCAGGAGGCAAATCACCTAGCTCTGCTCTTTGGAGAGAATTCTGATGCCCAACATCATAAGCCAGAATGACACAAGTCCCAGTAGAGGGCAGAGGAATAACCTGGAAAGACTAAAGAGGCGTTCTAACATGGTGTTGGGTTGTGCTCAAATACATGCCCAGATACAAACATCAAACGGGCCACAAGGTCACAAGACTCTCAGGTGACAACTCATGTACAAAAGAAGCTTCCTATATCCAAGGAATGACAAGGAATGTCAGGGTTCAGACCTCAAAGGCCAGGCTCTTCAGTGTCTAACCTTGCAAAAGAACTACTCTAGAGCCGGGCGTGGTGGCACACGCCTTTAATCCCAGCACTTGGGAGGCAGAGGCAGGTGGATTTCTGAGTTCGAGGCCAGCCTGGTCTACAGAGTGAGTTCCAGGACAGCCAGGGCTATGCAGAGAAACCCTGTCTCGAAAAACCAAAAAAAACCCAAAAAACAAAAAACACAAAAAACTACTCTAAGAGGGGTTACTGGTCTAGAAAGGAGAGGATGGAGCATGTCCACGCTTCCTGACCACACCTTGCCCAGGGTCAGACACAATGCAAAGGGTTCCTAGCTCTGCTGATAACTTGCTGTGGAATACTAAGCAAACCCCCTAACTTCCCTGTGCCTGTTTCCGCAGTAAGAAGGACTTGTAGAAGCCAAACGTGGTGGCGCACGCCTTTAATCCCAGCACTCGGGAGGCAGAGGCAGGCGGATTTCTGAGTTCGAGGCCAGCCTGGTCTACAAAGTGAGTTCCAGGACAGCCAGGGCTACACAGAGAAACCCTGTCTCGAAAAACCAAAAAAAAAAAAAAAAAAGGACTTGTAGAAGTGGGTAAGATAATGCACACTGTTTGAACAGTAGTGGTTAGTAAGGTAACACACACTGCCTAAACTGGTAGTAGCCGGCATGTAGTAGCCCTTACTTCCCTACCTTACTGTTTCTGAGTCCCATCACCTCTGGAAGTGTTCCTAGGTTGTGACAAACTCTTCCAAGGGCACCCAGTGTGTTTCTGTGCTTCTGTTGCAGCTACGCTCTAGGTGCTAAGTCAAGTTCAACCCATCTTTAAGGAAAGTAACTTAAGGCACGTGACATGTTCTGCTTTCTCTACTATCTTGCCTTGCTTATCTCCAGCACACACATAAGAGCTGAGTGTGTCTGTAGTCCCAGCACCAGGCTGGGTAGAGGGTAGGTAGTCAGGGAGCAGAGACAGGCAGATGGAGGAGCAGCTTGCTGAATCAAGGAGCTCCAAATGCAGTGAGAGACACTGTCTCAAAAAAAATACGGTAGACAGACACTGAGGGAGAACCCAACAGATCTACATGTATACGCCTATAACACGCATATCCATTCAGCCACTCATCCATCTATCCATCCATCCACCCACTTATACATCCTTTCATCTGTCTATCTAGCGATCAATCATGACTGATTGATAGATCAATTCATCTGTCCACCCACCCACCCATCTACCTATCCTATTTGTCCTTCTATCCATTTTTCTATCTGCCTATCTATCTATCCACCTACTTATCCATCCATCCATCCATCCATCCATCCATTCTTCTGTCCATCTATCTGTCCAGCCAGCCATCTAGCCATCCAGTCGTCCACTCATCCATCATGATATTTAGTTAATGGTCTATATTATCAGGAGCTCCCAGGAACCTATTCAATGGACATAAACAAAGCAGTATATCAGACTTGAAGTCACAGACTGAGATCGTCAGCCCATAGATTTCTACATCAATGGAAGCACAAACCCCTAGGAAGCTTGTGAAGCACAGACACACCACCAGGGGGGCCACACCTACAGAAACTCTGCTACTGGTAGCCTGAGGCCGGTCACCAATTCGCAGGCATGGCACTGAGCAACAGTTGTACTGTATCTCAGACAGTTCAGTGAGCCAGTACATACCTGGGGAGAATGTCTCAGTAGAGAAAGCGCTTGCTATACAGGACTGAGGACCTGAGTCTGGTCTCTAGCACACACATAAAGCCAAGAATGTGTCTGCAGTCTCAGCACTCGGCAGGGTGGAAGGTAGGTAGTCAGGGAGCAGAGACAGCAGATGGAGGAACAGCTTGCTGAATCGAAATCTCCAAGTGCAGGAACTCTCTCAAAAAATAAAGGAGACACCCAAGAGTGCTGACCTCTGCATGTGTGCATATGCATGAGTGTAACTACCTGTCACACACATGTAAATCACACACACACACACACACACACACACACACACTATAACAAAATAAAGTAAAACAAAATTATGTGGTGCCTGTAACAGATGCTAGGAGTTCAGGGGGGGTCAAGCATTGTTCTTAGAAGGAACTTAGAGTTCCACTTGGTCTTCTGTCCCTTTTGACTCAGTCTGGCACCATGCAAAACCATCTATGGATAACGACACAGCTGTCTTCTGTGCCTTAGAAGAGGGCTCGGTATCAGAGGACTTGTCTAGCATTCTGAGAAGACCCTGACTTTAACCCCCAGCACTGAAAAACAACAACAACAACAACAACAAAACCATCTTCTTGTTCATAATGGAAATTTTATGTTCTTTCATTCATTCACTCACTCATTGATTCCTTATTACTATTGGTGTTTTGGGACAGGGTCTCTTTTAACTCAAGGTTGGCCTCAAAGTTCTGATCCTCTTGCCTCTACCTGTCAGGGGCTACAACTATAGGTATGCACAATCATGCCAAAGCCCCACTTTGTTTTAGAAGAAAATCATTTAGGGGGCTATCTCATGACCATTTCAGTGGCAGTAAGCTCGTGGGTTTCCACACTGCACAATACTCAGCCAGGATGGAGGAGTTCTTACTCCTCTAACACTAGACATTTAGGCTTTAGCTTCTTCCCAGTGGAGGTAGGTGTGACTAACATCCTTTTAGTTACAGCCTTGAGTACATATGCGTCTATTTTCCTAGACTAGGCATCTTCATTTTTGTATAACCACAGTCTATGGGAAGATAGCCCCAGGAACAGGCTTTCTGCCTGTTGTGATTCCTATGGCCACCTGCAGGGGGCAGCAATAGCAAAATCACACTGACAGCCACAGTCTTCTGGTTGCACAAATGAGAAAAGGTATGTGTTACTCAAGGTCACAAAGAGAGTAAGAGGCAGGGCCTGAATATGAATCTAGGGGTCTCCAAACACAGCCCCAATCCCTCACTGGGGGTTCAGGTACTGCAAGGCCAGCAAGCCAACTCTATAAGCCTTGTCCCAAATAAGGGAAAGTTTTCAAAGGGATACATGGGACTTGTAGGCTGCCAGGCCTCAGCTGTCTGTCCTCAAGGCCTGAAAAGGCCTCCCCATTCAGCCTGCTTGGAGAGCAGGCAGAACTGGCAGTGTGGACTCTGCCCCAGCAGCATGCTTCAATGACGTGAGAAATGAAACTCCAGCGTGCACAGTTTCCTTCTGTGTTAAGGACCTCTAACTGCATGGACCTCAAGCCTCCTTTCGGGCCCCCTTTTGGGCCCCCAGACCAGCACTGCAGAGTGGCAGATCCCTTTAGAATGAAAATGGTCTGCCTCCCTTCCCTGTGGCCTCTGAGCAACCAAGCAAGCTTCCTTTTCCGCTGTCAGGCCGAGCCAGCCCTGCCCCCTGGCAGCTGCAGCTCCTGCAGGCCACCTGAGCTTTCTCTCGGTGTCGGGTGCTTCTTTTCCACTTCGGGCCTCTGCACGTGGGGCTCCCGGCCCGGCAAGTTCACCTCGCTACGTTCTCACTAGGGGCGATCATTTCATCTATGGTTGTTCCTAACAGACCGGGAGGCAGAACGTTCCTCTGGCTTGATCTCCCGCGCACCCAGGGCTAGACACGGGAGGCGGAGAGCAAGGAGTCCAACATAAAGTGAACAGGCAGTAAAGCAGGCAAGAAAGCCTTCCTCTCAGGGCTGGCCACCAGCAGGGGATGGTACATCTCGAGCACCCGTGACTTCTCTAGTAAAATAACAATTCATTTCACATTTCACTTTTCTTTTTTAACTTGTGCTAAACATCCCAGGCTGGAATCTAAATCACGGTCTTCCTGCCTTCAGAGCTCCTTGGATGCTAGAACTGTAGGAACTCAGCTACTGATCTCGCTTTTTGTTTTGATTCTAGAAACCTCAGATTTCAATGTAAAGGTACACAAACATACACACACTTTTGTTTTGTTGGTGTATGTGTGTGTGTGTGTGACTTGACTGTGTATGATATTTGTATTCATGAGAGTGCTGGCGCCCAGGTGCCACCTTGTGCGTGTGAGAATTAAAGGACAACCTTGGACTCGGGTCCTCACCCTCCACCTGGTTTAAGAAGGGCTCTCTTTTGAGACTCAGGAATGATGGTTCAGTGCTTATGAGCACTCGCTGCTCTTGCAGAGGCCCCCCCCTCCCCCAGTTTGGTTCCTAGCACCCACACAATGACTTACAATTGCTTATAATTCCAGCACAAGGTGGTCCCGAGCCCTTTATTGGGCATTGTGTGCACATGGTACACATACAGACAAGGCTCACTTTTAACCCTCCATGGGCACCAAGCAAGCACATGAGGCATGTAGACACAAGTACTCAAAGCACTCCTACACGTGAAAGTAAATCTTTTAAAAACAAACAAATAAAAGCTCCCTTGCCGCCATTCTCAGCATCACACACCAGGCTAACTCTGGGGAATTCTCCTGTCTCCACCCCCATCTTGCCAAAGGAGTTCTGGGACTACAGCTACAACTGCACTGGCCCCTTTTATCCCATTCTGGGGATGAAGCTCAGGTCCTCACAGTTGTGTAGCAAACACTTTTCCCCACCAGCATTCCCTGGCCCTCTCGCTAATCATTACAGTCTAATATAATCTTTGAACCCTCTGCCTTTTTTGTAAAAGACAGGATCTGTCTGTATAGCCCTGGCTACTCTGTCTATCAGGATGCCTCGAACTCCCAAAGCTCCACCTGCCTCTGCTTCCTGAGCTCTGGGATCAAAGGTATGTGCCACCGTGCCCAGTTCCCTCTGCCTTTTTAATGATGCACTTTTAAAGTTTACATCACTTATCACTTTTCTTTTTTAGCTATGTAGGAACATTATTAAAACGTATATAAAAAAATAAGTAAATTAATCAGGTTGAGTGTGGAGAGGATGTTAAATCTCACCACTGTGGTTGGTACTCCCTGACACAGATGATGGAGAATGATCACGTGGCCCTGAAATCTCAGCACAGGTCTAGGACTACAAACTTCTATGCAGTCAGAGGCAGAACAGTTCCCACAATAACTCTGATGTCTCCCTCCTCTCCCGGGTTTGGTCTAAGAATACACATGAGTTATATACGTCCCCTTAAACAAAAGTCGCACACTGTTATTTCTGTATTGTCTTGGGATGACGGCAGACTTGTTCTGTGGGTCTGGTAAGAATATACAATCAATCAGTCATGACAGCATCACCAACATCTGCATGCCACCTTGGGGACCACACGCTGTGTGGTCTGCTCCAGAACTGTATGCTTGAGCTGTTTCAAACATGGAGAAAACCCCTTCCCCTCGGGGAATCTGTGGGAGTCCTCCAGGACCCATGCCTGATCCACAGTTCAATGTAAGCATCCTGCAAGAACATGTCATACACAGGAAGGAGAACTTCGAGGGAACACGATCCCATGCACAGGAAGTGGGCGCTTGGAAATGGGAAGTGTGGCGGCTCCAGGAAGAAGGCCAGAAAGTGGTGAACAAGAGGGAGTTTCTTTAATGTTATGAAATTTGCCTTTCAAGGGGGCTCCTGGGGCCCCATCCCTCCCTGGGGAAGTGCAGGTAACAGTTGCTGGGGGAGGGAGTGTGCATCTTCATAGAGGTCATCACTGGAAAGTTGCCCATGGTCTCATAATAACCCATTAACCAAGCTCCTGTTATCAACCCTCTGGAACCCACCGAGTCACACAGACACAGAGATCATGGAAGAAGGAGTGCTAACTGGGCAGAGGAGGTCAGGGAGAATGAGAAGGGAATGACAGGTAAATATATACTACTATGGTGGTGAGGAAGGAAACCCACTGCTATGTATAATGTATCCTAACAAAGCAAAAAGAGCTTCACCTTTCAGGAGAGCCTCGCTGGGTTTGGTCCCTTCCTTCTGTTGAGTCTTTCACCTTCCCCGCTCTTCTGGAGAGTGTCAATGGGTTCCCAATGGAGTGTTTTATGGCCTGGGATCAATGTCTTGAGCACATATCTGTGCTTTGTGAAAGAGGAAACCTTCACTCCCGTCCTGGGAATGTAGATCCCAGGATACTGATTAGACATCTAGAAGGCCCTTCTGTTCACAGTCATCACCCCTAATAACTTAGTGGGTTGCAGCTTGCTGTTCAAAAGTAATTAAAAGCCTTCAGCCAGAAAAAAAAGAAAGTGTTGGGGGAGGGGAGTCCCTGACCTCGGGAGGAATCTGTAAGAAAGTGCAAGGGGGTCATGGGTAACAGTGACCACAACTCCCAAAATGAAGGCAGAGATGCTTCCAGAAAGACATCGATTGCTTTCAATGTGAGTCTTTAACTGCTCACGGGGCAGCCTTTTAGTGCCTTATAATGGAAATAAATTGCTTTTCAAATGTTCTTTTAATTTTTGTCTTCTTATTCTCTCTCTCCCTCTCCACCCCCTACCTACAATGCTCCAGCAATCATAAATACAATTGCCCAAGCTGAGTCTCGATGGGTTTGCAACGGAGTGTTTTATGGCCTGGGATCAATGTGCAGAGCGCACCACGTCTGTTTCTATCAATGTCAAAGTCTCGGCCGAGGAGCAGACACTTGGCGGGGTTGTTTTCCCCTCAGACTTGTCCTAGCCTCGGCCCTCCAGCCCTCACTACTTGCTGACCTTTCTCGGCTGAAAAGGCGGCGGGCTTCCAATTTAACTCAACTTCCGCCTGAAGAATCTGAATGCAAAGTGGAGGACCAGCCATCTTTTAAAAGCCAACCCAGCAGATGTCAGAAAGAAAAAGATTGATAAAGTTGATGACATCCAATACAAAACCTGTGATTAAATAGACATACATAGAATACCAATAAGAAGTTGCATACCAAAAGGCATACATCCACAAACCACAGACATAGTGTTTGGTCTATCAGCTTGGAAAAAAGAAAAGAAATACAACATCCAATGTGGGCACAGTGGTGGGAGGGACTATCAAAACTTTCCTTCCTAAGAGCAGTTTGGCCACAGTTACCAAAGGTCTGAAAATTATGCCTCTCTCCTGAGCCAACACCACCCCCCAGAGAGATAGCCCAAGGAATTATTACCGACATCTTTAAAGATTAATGTGCCACAATGTGGAACTTGGCAATATGGATAACATTGAAAATGCAAGCTGCCCAACAAGAAGAAATTAGTTAGATAAATCACGCATCTTCTTTTCGATATATTATGTGATCATTAAAAATCACACACTAGAAACATTTGTCAAGGTGGGAGGACTGTCTTGATTCATTACTGAGTAAAAGCAGTGGACACACAACTGTACAACTACAGCCAGACAGGTGGTGTGTGGAGACTCCTCCCAAAACGGTTCTCATGGGCAACTGGAAACACACATGTCAAATTATAAACGAAAGCACTTTCTGGTAGATGGATTATCATCAATCTAAGATATCTCTGCTTTTCTCTCTTTTTATTTTTAGATTTATGAATCTGAGTGTTTTACCTGCATGTACATGTGTGCACACCACACCCAAGCTTAGTAGGTGCAGAGGTCAGAGAGGGGCAGGCATTGATCCCCTGAAAACACAGTTATGTATTGGTTATGAATGGCCCTGTTGGTGCTGGGAACAGAAGCCAGGTCTTCTGCAAGAGCAACAAAAGGCTCTTCACCTCTCTCCGGGCTCCTCTTTTTTCCTTATGTGTGTGCTTTTCTGAGCCCGGGGAATTACTTCACTTATTATTGCCTGTACGGCTTGTGTATAAGGTATGCGTGGGTATGTACAAGGGGATAAGAAAACAAAATTACAGAGTCTCTCATCTTTTCCCACCTTTATGTGGGTCTTAGGAATTGAACCTGGTTGCCAGGCTCCATATTAGCCCTTCTATTAGCTGGGGTATCTTGCCAGCCTACCATTTTCAACTGAACCCTTATGCTGCAGGTCATTCAAATAAATAAAGAGGAACACACACACACACACACACACACACCTATACAAGCATTTTACTTTAAAGACCCAGGCAGACTTTTCCGAGGAACATAGCAAATTGGACCTTAGTTTTGTCCAATCAAATGAATGGTGGGTGACCAGCCGCTTTTTACAGGGTGAGCCCCAAGTCTGCTGATTCTGCTTTGATGTGTGCATGGATAAAGTCAGAGAATGCACCATACAAGATGATTCAGCAGATGCTGGACTATGCTTAGAGAGAGAGAGGGAGAGAGAGAGAGAGAGAGGAAGCAGGGGATTGAGGTGAGGTGATAGTCATCTAGCAGAGAATTTTCATTGACAGTGCACAAAATAACACCCTGACAAAACCGGGTATAGTGGCACATGCCTTTAATACCAGCACTGAGGCAAAGGCAGGAGGATCTTTGGGAGTTCGAAGCCAGCCAGATCTAAGTAGAGAACTCCAGCCCAGTGAGGGGTGCATAAAGAGACCTGATCTCAAACAAAGCAAAGCAAAGACAAGTAAAACAAAACAAACAAACAAAAAATAAACAACACAACCCCAAAATCCAACACTGACAAAGGTCAGGACCTCACCAGTGAGGAAGAACAGAAAGTTAAAAGGACAGTTAAAGAGTCAGTGTGACTCTTCTCCCTAAAGTCTACCATGAAATACAACCACCTAGGAAAGGCAGGGTGGCAAGAACCTGAGTTTTCTGCCTCCTTGTGGGCCTCCTCATCAAATGGCTGCACAGAGATGGATAAGGTAGGCAGAAGAGACGGCAGGGAGCAGACAGGCAGTGGGGGGATGGGTGCACTGAGGCTTGGTGTATGGGAGTTACACTTCAGGACCAGCTGCTGTTTGCAGGTAAGAGCAGATGAGGCCAAGCACCAAGGGGGCTAAGTTAGAGTCTGACCCTTGCCTTGAGATCTTCTAACTCAAAAACAGGGTTCTAGAGAAGGCAAGTCCAGAACAGAATGGAAGACAGAGCAGAGGGGCACAATTCCAGGAGGGCAGCAGTGATGATGATGATGATGATGATGATGATGATGATGATGATGGTGGTGGTGGTGGTGAGGAGGAGGAGGAGGAGGATGAGGATGTTCTGAGATTCTGTACTGGCACTGGGGCCATCATTCCCATAGGAGATAGGCAAAGAAAGGCACGTCAAGGCTACTGATGGGGAGCGTCAGCATATGGAGTCAAAAGAAGGACATCAGAGACAGGTGAGGAAGGGGTATGAAGAATCCATATGTATTGATCATAGGTAAGCCTGGGACAGTGGGGCTCCAGGGAGAGAAGTTATGGAAGTGCTGGTATTTTGCAGAGTGGAGGAGAGGAAGGAAGGCAAGGAGAATAAGCTGAGCTCACACACTACAAAGGAGACCCTCCCCCCATCTGAGCCAGAAGATAAGCCCCTATCCTAATCTGAGAGCACTCTTGCATAGCTACATGGGAGATAAACATCTAAAAACTGGACCATACTTCTTAATCAGAAACCTCTTAAAGTGGCCTTGCGTACCATTTCAGATGTGGTTTAAATCAATTACAAAATTGTTGTTTTTTCTTCTTCTTCTTCTTCAGTACAAAAAGCCTGTGCTATCAAATCAAACTCTCACCTGCGTTAATTGCTTTAATGGGCTCTGGAAATAGCAGCCTCCTCTCCTCAGGCATGGGGACCCCTGGGGAGCCCATCAAGGAAGGATGCTGAGAAGGCCAGGGACAAACAAGGCTGGCCTCTCTGGGCTGCTAGGCCATGCATCTGTCCCATCAGCCTCCCATAAGGCTTCACAGGAAAATAATCAGAAGACAGGTGGGAACACCCAGTTCCATTTATCCACAGAGCTTTCCTGTGGCTATAAAGCAAAACTGTAGATCCCAGAAGCCAGATAGGAGTCGTTGCATTTTAAGAGAAACATGGAGACGCCGACTACACTGTGCGTGTGACTCTGCAATTCAAGCAGCTACAGGCGACAGACAGCACAGGCCCCAAGTCCCGCTATGTTTCTTCCAATAATACTCAAAAGCAAAGCAAAACAAACAAGCAACAAACAGAACCCAAGTAATTAAGCCGGCACACTAAAAGGTTTTCGAAATCACATTAGAGCCACTGATATTTTCCACTGTGGTGCTGGCAGTGGGATCCATGGCCAGATTTTTCCAGCCTTGACTAGGCAATGAGATAATGAACAATGGCGTGCTTGTGAGGAGCGTGAGTTATATTCAGTACTGGGGATGTCTGAGTCACAGAGAGACGAGGAGGCTTGCCCAAGATCACGGCTAAGAGGTGAATCCAGACCCATCTCCAAACTCCATCTACAGACCACTTTCCCTTAGGCTTAACCACGTATCAGCTGACCTTACACATGAGGATGATGTCCAAAGTGGGGGTCGGGGTTTCGTGGGGCTTATGAGGGTGGCCAGGTGGGCCCAACTTCTTTTTCAATTTCAAGAAAGGGTCTCCTATAGGTCAGGAA
>LR751606.1:115000-119223 GCA_902729485.2 Mus minutoides
CGAATAAACCCTTTCCTCCCCAACTTGCTTCTTGGTCATGATGTTTGTGCAGGAATAGCAACCCTGACTAAGACACCAGATGATGGCAACTTGTGTCTCCTGGATCTCAGAGAAGGGACTTTCTACATTTTGTACAACTATGTCAACAGTTCTCCAGTTGTTTATGTGCACATGATGAAGCCCTGCAGTTGGGCCTGCTGTTCTATGTTATCACTGTAAATTCTGTCCTCTTCTTTACTTGGGTTTTGAATGATACAACACCCATTTTGACTGATGCTTCTGAAGGATCTTAAGATCACGTGTCTGACACTGGTTAGAAGAGGGGCTCCCCTGTAGTCAGCAGGAAGAAGACAGACACTCGAGTCAGCTCTGCTTACACAGGTTCTTTGGTTGCAGATGTCATGGTTCAAGGATATTCCTGTTCTTATCCCATTCAAGCTCAGGGTAAGTGTTCCATTGCAGGCTTCCTAAACTATGCTAGAAGAGTGGAGGTGTCCCTCTGCCAGCAGGGAGCAGGAGCTGGTGCTAGGTGCTCCCCTGAGCACACAGCACAGCAGCACCCTGGAGCAGCTCAGGGAAGTTGAGGCACACAGTCCTGACAGTGTCCTCTTTGAAGCCAGAGACTGAATGTTACAGCCAGATCTGAGGTGTAAACTGAAGAACGAGCCTGTGTTACTCATGTCCAGGTGGCCTTTTCAAAGTTTCTCACCTAGCTATGATTAAGTGACTGCAGGCTCTGTAAATTGCCACTAAGCTTGAATCTGTGTTTATAAATGACATTTGGATCGAGTCTCTTTAGAGTATAAATTTATCATTTTGGGAACTTGGACCTCTTAGGAGAACACTAATGGACTATTTCTTCTTAGATATATGGGATGAAAGATAAAGAGGAAAGAATATGTTGGGAGAGGGGCATGGGAGAATGGGAAGCCCACAAAAAAGCTTTCTCTGCTGCCCCCCCCCCCCAATAATCAAAGTCCATTAGGCTTTCTCCAGAAACGGGAGAGAATTTTTCAGAAACCTCAGGGACCTCCCAAAAGGGGTCTCTGAGTAGAGAAGCAGGCGAGCCAGGCCAGTGTCAGAGACAGATGGAGGTATCCAAGGCGCACACACAAGCACTCAGCCCAACCTGCCTGGCAATGAGCCACTGAGCACCACACAGCAAGCAGCCCAGGACTTTTGCTACCTAGGAGTTTCCCAGCAGCCAGTGCGCCCTGTTTGGTACAACTGGGTGAGGTGGACCAGGAGACCAGAGAATGGGGTGGGAGGGGCTCACACCACAGGCCAACCCAAACCTGGGGAAAGCGTTTCTTTGTACAGGATGGATAATGAGCTGCCGTCCCTTTCCTTCAAACTCTTCACTTCTTGTTTAATAAGCAGTAGGGCTCAGGCTAAATACTTGGGAGAGAAAGCTCCTTGGATTCACCCACGGACCAAACACTGTAGCTCATACTCCAACTGGCTGGCGTTCACTCACCCTGGGCGATAAGATTAGCAAGCATGAATGCTCCTCCAGGCAGCTGGATTAAATTCCTACTAGCTGGTGTGGTGAGGATATTTTTCTCAATTGACAGATCCATGAAAAAACGTGCTCAGTTTCATGGGACTCTGGGTTCGTTTCTAACATTCAGGGAGAAGCCAAGTTTGCAACAAAGTTAGGGAGCCAGTTGTCTGGTCTGGCTTGTTCCAGCATACACCAGCTAGTACACAAATAGCAGGATCAGCTCCAGCTCTGTGGTCACCCAGCCTCCTCCTGGGTCACTAGCAGTGGGGCAGAACTAACTTTCAGCGGCAAAAAGCCTACAGGATCCAGAAAACAGCACAGCAGCAATAAAGATGGGGGGAGGGGGGCAGGGTTGGGGGGGGGTAGAGCATCAATTACCCAATGTCAAGCAGGACCTCTTTTCTAACACTTCTAAGGATCCACAGCCCTTTGCACATTTTATGACCAAGCATTTGCTTATGTGATACTGTGTAAGTGCCTTAGCCTTTAGGTCACCTAAGGCAAGAATAACCATTTCCTCCGTGCTCAGAACGCCGATCTGCGCCACAAATTAAATGTTCCTCTTTTAAAATCCGGTCAGGGAGGCAAAATAAACCAACAACAAAGACCAGAAAGGTCTGGCGATTAGGTATAAAAGATAGCAGCACAGGACAACCGAAGAGGGAGCACTAAACTGCCTGTACTGTCCTCTAACACTCCCATAAACCATAGCCCTACCTTGACAGCCTCCGCGTGGGTCACCCGGGCTAGAGATTTATCGTTGACGCGCAGAATCTGGTCCCCGACCCGCAACCCTTCCTTCTCTGCCAGGGAGCCCGGCTCCACTAGAGACACGTAGATGCCCACGCCGTGTTCCGAGCCCCCGCGGATGCTGAAGCCCAAGCCCTCGTGGGCCTTGGCGCGCCGCAGGCTCACGAGTCGCACCTCCCCGGGCACCGCGCCGTCGGGAGCGGCCCAGGCGGGCTGCCTGTAGGGGGTGGTGGCGGGCAGGTAGAGGCCCTCGGCTGTGTACTGGTCGAAGAGCAGCTGGTCGGAGCGCGGGATGACCAGACGCAGCATGGGCAGCAGACGCCGCTTGACCGGGCTGTCCAGCAGGACGCGCAGGGTGCGCACCAGGTCGAAGACGTTGCGGCGCGCGTGGTACGCGTTGAGGCAGTGAGTGAACTGCTCCCGCTCGGGCTCGCTCAGCAGCGCCGTGAGCGCCTGGTGCAGCTGGCGCACGTTGGCAGACAGCAGCCGCAGCCCCGCGCCCCCGCCGCCGCCCGCCGCCGCCGCCGAGCCCAGCGAGCCGGTGGAGGACGAGCTCACCGACAGGCCGTCCAGCTGTGCGTTCATCTCCCCGCCGAGGCCCGGCCGCACTCGGGGCGCGCGGCGCGGGGCGGCTACTGCACCTGCGGCCAGCGGCGCGACAGCTGGATTCCCCGGGGCGCGGAGGTCACGGCTGGAGTCTGGGTTTGGGGTAGACGCGGAGACGCCGGCTGCAGTCTAGACTGGCCCGGAGAGCGGAGACGACGGCTGCAGGGTGGGTTGGGGAGGTACGGGTGAGCTAGAGCGCTGGCTGGATCCTGGGGAAGTGGCAGGGACAGCGGCTGGTGTCCCAGGGGCGCGAAGGCAGGTGAAACTGGAATTCGGAGGACGAAGAGACGGCGGCTGCAATCCTGAGGACCGCGGCGGGATCCTGGAGGGGACAAAGAGTTGGCGCCTGGAGGCCGGAGGTCGCGGAGACTGCGGCTGGAGGCTGTGGAGAGCGCGAACAGCAGCTACATGCGGGAAGGCGCGGGGACCGCGCGTGGCCGCAGTGGGGGGGCGCAGCCACGCCGCCCGCCCCGTCACACCATGTCCGGGGCTCCCCCAGCCGAGATGCCCGTTCCTCTAGGGCTGGGGGACCCTAAAGTCAGAAAGAAGTTAGGGCGCCGGTCAATCTAGGCTCAGAGTCCGGAGCAGTCGCAGCCAGAGGAGCCACGCGGGCGTCCGGCGGGGGGTGCGGGGCATGTCCCGGGCCGCCCACCATGCAGCAGCCCGGGCCCCCCGCGCCCCAACGCCGCCCGGGCGCGCACGGAGCCACGCGGCCGGGAGCCCGGACTTTGCGAACTGTTGAGCAGCTCTGGGCCGAGTCTTCCAGCGAGTTCCGACGCCGCCGCCGTCGCCAGCCGGGACTTGGCCCCGCCCCTCGCCCCTCCCCCTCCCCGCCCCGTCCCCCCGCGGGCTCTTCAGGAAATGACGTCCCGCCTGGCGCGCCTGGCTGTTGCCTGGAGACGGGGTGAAACAGTCCGGGCCCCAGGGAAGAAAGGGGTGAAAGTGGGGGTGAAAGAAAGCAGGAGGAGCCCTGGGCCCCTGCGAAGCCTTCCCACTTCCCTAGCTTAGGGGTGAAAATCTGGGGTCCTTAAACACTGCGCTTTCCGGCGATCACAGCTCGATTCCAGGGTCGCTTTGGAGCAATTAGCCGATTTGCCAATTCACAATTGGGGAAAAAGGCCAACTTTTGGCCTCTAAAATAATAGATGCTCCATGCTTCACATTTCTGCCTTAAAATGTTGTTCCTGCAGCTGCACACGTGCGGACTGCAAGTTTAAGTGTGTATTATGGACGATGATCGGTCACCTGCTCTGCACATGAAAAGAATATAAGCCACACAGGTGCCAGCCAGTAGGAGCCAAGTCCTGTGCTGGGATGGATCAGCCTGGGCCCCTTCCTCTGGTGCTCTTCAGAGGGGGGGGGA
>LR751606.1:119323-154744 GCA_902729485.2 Mus minutoides
TTCTGCCTTAAAATGTTGTTCCTGCAGCTGCACACGTGCGGACTGCAAGTTTAAGTGTGTATTATGGACGATGATCGGTCACCTGCTCTGCACATGAAAAGAATATAAGCCACACAGGTGCCAGCCAGTAGGAGCCAAGTCCTGTGCTGGGATGGATCAGCCTGGGCCCCTTCCTCTGGTGCTCTTCAGAGGGGGGGGGGGGGGGGGGGGGGAGGGCGGGGCGGGGCGGACAAGGAGCTGTTATCAGAACTGTAAAGTATGCAAACACACAGATGCATTTAAAACTAAGTCTGGAGTAGGAATGTCACTTGTACCAACTGTTATGTCCTACTTGTGATCTTTTCCACACTGGGGGAACGGGGTGAAGCTTACATGGCAACTCTATATACAGCCTTTTAAAAAAAACATATTTTATATGGAAAGATGTCAGAATACACAGTCTGAAGTCTGTCATCGGGCACCCACTCTCCTAAACAGAATCACAGGAAAAACTCAGGGCTTCAAGTCAAAGGAAGTGTTCTAAGAAGATCTATAGTGCTTGATCCAGTCACCACTACATGTCATGTGTATCTCTTTAAACCTGAATTGCCTCTCCAGAGGTGTTCTGTGAAAAGCTGGTTTTTTTCCCCCAAGACTTTTCTGGGTTGCCATCACAGGAATGAAACGGCTTGACTCTGATGTGGGAGAAATAGAAAAAGAGAAGGATTATCTGGAGTGCCTTTGAGCTGGCTGCAGAAGGGTGTTTTGTTCCCTGGTTAGTTATTTGCCTGTGTACTTGGTCATTCTTCATTCAACATTTGCCAAGCACCTGTTTTTCTGCTTGACCAAGCAGCATAAGGTTGATGCTGGAGACCCAGGATAAAGAGTTGAAATCTCTGACCTCAAAGAGTCATAGTCTGGCAAAGGAAAGACCTGGAAATCAAGGTTAAAAAAAAAAAAAAGTAAGCATTAGGAGTGTCAAGATAGGCTACAGTGAGGAGAAGAGACTAACAGGAATAGACTTTCTGGGCTGCAGAGATGTTTCCACGGGTAAAGGTGTTTGCCACCAAGCCTGACAACCTGACTTTCATGCCTGGAACCAGCATGGTGGAAGGGGGAGAACCAACTCCTGCAAGCTGTCCTCTAATCTTCACGGGTGCCCATGGCACGTGTAGCAACCCTGTAGCACTTAATAAGTGAATAAGTAAATAAAATATTTTAAAAGAAGAATCTTTCTCTCTGAGTAATGGGAAGCCACAGGAAGATTTCTAACACTGTAGTTTAATGCATTCCCCAAAACGGAGACAAAGAATTAAAGTTCTCCTTTCCCCAAAGCTCTCCCCTTCTCTTCACACAGACCTGAGTTGAATTGATGCCCAGTGAACATATTTCATAGGGCATTACAGAGTGATGTCTTAAGTAGCCAATTGAGTGACCCTTTGACATCTGTCTTACAGCTCTGCATGTAGCAGTCCGTGCTATGCATCCTTATTTCTTCTTGTCAACCCTAGTTGAAATGTTTAATGCAACCAGAACAAGTTATTTAAGGAGAGAATCTGTTCCAACCCCTCCCCCCATGTATTAATGACATACCTCGAAATGCCACCACACAGGACTTAATTGCATGCAGTTCGGGTTTTCTGCAAATGTATTTCATGCTTAGTGTTCAGTTAGTTTGTGTTCTAATTATAATTGCTGTGATTGGTTTGATAAATGCAGCCCAGGAGCTAAGATCCCCACTCCCAATATTTCCTTTCTGTGCAAAGGATGTTTTCGAGAATATTTTGCTTCAGGCAGCAGAAGCCTCTGTGCTAACAGTCTTAGGGAAAAAAGGAAACACTTTCTTCTGCAAATATCGGGCACCATCTGGGAAGGCTGTGCTATTGTTTAACTTCATAGAGGTTGATCTGAGAGAGCTGAGAGAGAACACAGGAAAGGACAAGTGGGAACTTTCCCATCCATCTTGCATAACCACATTCGTATCAGTTTGCAATGTGTCCCTCAGAGAGGCAGTGTGTAACTGTGTTCAAACCTCAAGAATTCTATTTTATGAGTGAAGATGTGTTTGTCTTTCAAGAAATAAGCTCTCAGAAATTCAAACTGTCCGGACTCCTGGGGGCTGTACTGCCTTCAGGCGCTTGAATGAAACAGGAATCAAGAGTTCCTGTTTGGCCTTGGCTGCATACTGCCCTCTTCAGAGCTAAAATAGTATTTTCCTGCAATCGTAGACATTACCCGCCCCTCCTGCCGCCCTTTTCTAAAGCTAACTTTCATCCCAGTGCCGGAAACTGACCCCACCAGGTACACGTGCATGCTAAATAAGACCTCAGATGACTGATCAATACCCTAAGCCAGGGTTCTCCGAGACAAGATCTCACTGTGTAGCTCAGACTATCCCGCAACTTGATATGTAGCTCAGGCTAACCTTGAACTCATGATCCACCTGCTTCAACCTTCAAAGCAGCACCGCATCCAGCACCAAAGCCACTTTTAATTGTTCACTGTTGATAACCAACTTGAGCCAACCCTTCTAGTTCAGATATTTCTGGAAATCTGTACTTGGGCAACCGGAAAGACAGAGCAGGAAGAAGAATGAATTGTGTTACCTTCTGTGCTTAGTACAACTTACAAGTGCTGAGATATGCTTGTTGCCGAGCTGAACTTTTGCTTGTTGTTTGACTCTTAATGACAAAAAACTGTGTGTGTGTGTGTGTGTGTGTGTGTGTGCGCACACACACACACACACACACACACACACACGCTAATGATTCCAGAAAGTTCAGTTCATCATGGTGATGACACCATAGCCCAGGAATTCACATCATGGCTGGCTAGGAAATCGAGTGGGACAAGAAGTAACCAGGGACCATATGATTCCAAGAGGCTGTCTCCAGTGGCCCGCCTCCTGCAACCTGGCCCCGCCTCCCAAGTCTCTAAAACCTCCCAATATAGTGTCATTGGCTTGGAGCTAGCTATTCAAACCATGAGCCCCATGGAATTCCTTTTCAGGTTCAGGACACAACGGTTTTAAATGCAAGCTACGTGTTTCATGTTCTATGTGTCACATGAAGCATGTGACACACAGAAGGGCAGGACATTACTGGTGACTTCCTTCTCCCTCTTTTTATTGCAATCTTTAAAAGCCCTTTTCTATTCATTCCATAGTTATTTGGAGCCTTTCTCCTTCCCTCTAATTCACTGAAATGTCTCCTTAGAAGGTGATAGAGATTAATTTAACTTGAGATGCATTTCCCGTGGGACATATAGACTTATCTGTAGCTGGTAGGTTTTTTTTTTTTTTTTTTTTTTTTTTTTTTTTTTTTTTTTTTTTTTTTTTTTTTTTTTTTTTTTTTTTTTTTTGGAACAGCTCTGTTTTAAGCAGTTATATGTTTTATTCACTCACTCCTACCAGCAAGTACAGGAGATTTCGTCATCACTGTCATCCTCTTCCTGGTAGAACAGAGGGGATGTTGAGATGCCAGGAGGATGAGAGGGATACCCACATGGAGAGAGTTAGGCTTTGGATCGGGGGAGTCTCATCCCAGAGCTTTGGTTATCAATCTCTGTAGTATAGAGTCTCCCAGATGTGTGGTCCAGAGATGACAAGTTGGGTCATCCTTCCTGCTGGGATCAGTCAAGGACCACATTTCTTCCATGAATGGGAATATTTCTTTAGAGAGTTTGAGATGAGAACTCACAGGTATAATAACTCACAATCCTTGACTGGTAAGCTGACAGTTTATGCTACAAAGACAGAGTAGAGGCTTAGTAAAGAAAATATCATTGAAAGAGATCCCCATGGGGAGGATTTGAGGACCTTCAGCATTCTCAGCTTGGACACGGGGGCTCAAAGCTATCCGATGCTGGGTGCCATGAGGAACTCATTCCAGCGTGAAGACTCCTGGCAGCAAGGACATTAACAACCAAAGCTATCGCTGGTGTTGCAGGACCACAGCCTGTCTCTTCTGCAAACGTCAGTAGGGATGGATGATATCAGCAGAGAAATGGGAAACAGTTCCCTCTACGACTGGTAGATAACACTGACAATATTGATGGAAGCACAGGGAGATAGGAGAGAGAAGAGAAAGCACCAAAAAAACCTTGGACGACAGGAGAGAGACGGGTATTTATCTTGCCTTGGGTATAATCTGCAAAGAGTCTGATTCATGGTCACAGAGATTCATGTGACTTGCTTGTAAGAAAGCTGTCAGAGCAGCGAGTTGATCTCCAATTTAACATTTCTGTTCTTTATTACCTTTGTGACCTTGAGCAAACCAGGGATGACTTCCTCACTTGAATTTCCTTATCTGTAATGTTAGGTCCACGGTGCTGGATGCTGTCCGTTGGTGCTATTGCAGGCATTGATTGTACTGATGTATGCAAAGTCAGCTCCTACAACGCTCGGAATCCATCTCAGTTAACACTCTTTCCACATGGGAACACAACTCTTTTATCAGCCTGGGGACGAGCACATGGAAGGTGCTCCTCCATGCTGAGTAATTCCTTACTTACCTCCCTCTGGCCTTGATCTTACAGACACAACCAAGGGGCTGAGATGGCTGCTATCTTGCCCACCTTCCCCCCCACAGCCAGCAGTGCCCATTCAAGGTCTTTAATTAGCAGCTAAATGGGCAATATCTTGGATGGGTGCAGAAGGCTCTGTGCCGCCTGAGCATCATTCTTCTTTCTTCTTCCCCATCATTACTACTCTGACTCTATGGATGAACGTCTGGGCTGAGACGGAACCATTTCTCTGAGGTCTGCGGACTCACTCTCTGTGCTTTGTAGTAGCAGGGCAGATGGAACTGGTGCCGGTTCCTCTCATACAGCTTTGGGGGAAATAGCAAACTATCATGATAGCAAAAATAAATCCCAGGGAGCCAATTTGTGAGCTGGAAGAGGGCAGTGCAGGAAAAGTGACCTTATTAGGCATGCTTTTCTATAATCCCACCGCCATGAGGTCTGTACACGCTCCCTTAATCAGGGGATTATGAATTGGTTACACTGGGACACTTACTCCCACCCAGCAAGGTTCAGATTAAGGAAACCCTGAGCTCCAATGTCCTTACTTTGTTCACGATCTCGCAACAGGACCAATGAGGGTGACCATCCCTGCATTCCCTCCATGGTCTTCAGTACCTCTACTCTACTGATAGTGTTCTGTGAATTTAATAGATGTCACACCACTGTGGTCCCTAACTTCCTGGAACTGACTAAAGTCAGGGTGTGCTGAATTGTGGACATCGGGCGTGACTGTAGGAACATCGGGACTTATAAAATGAGGGTTCCCAGCCAGAACCCCTTCTCTGAGCCTCAGCTCCCCCACTCATGTCAGCACCACAGAACCACAAACAGCACTATAGCCAGAGTTAGTAAAGTGGCTCCTGGTTATATAACCTTGGAGAAATCACATCTCTCCCAGCCTAGGCTTCTTTACCTATAAAAAAAGGGAGAGAGCTAAAACAGGGATATGAAAAGGAGGTAGTTAGAAAGCTAACAGAGCAAACACAAGCACAGGGCTGGCTACCGAGAAGACCATTCCTGTGCTTGCAACTCTAGAAAGTCAGGCTGAGGATGCAGCTCTGTTGGTAGAATGCTTGCCTGGCATGCACAAAGCCCTAGGCTTGATCCCCAGCACCGTACAAACCAGGTACGGTAGCAAAATCCTATAATCCTAGGCTTCAGGCATAAATTTGAGGTCATCCTTAGCTACATTATGGGTTCAAGTCCAGCCTGGGATCTGTGAGATCCTGTATTAAAAACAAAACCTATGAGGTAACTGAGTTTTTGTATAATTGTCTCCTTCCTTCCTTCACTAATGCTTTGGGAAACTTTTTGTTTCTGAAGGAGATTGAGATTGTAAATGCTGTGTGTGGTGACAAACATTTGCTGTTGGGCAATTCCTCCATTCCTCCGTGCCTCAGTCTCCCCATTTATGGTATAAGGGTCTTGGAGGTGTTGATCTGTGGGCCTTCCTGGCTCCAAGAATTGTTTTTTTTTTTCAGTGTGTGTGTGTGTGTGTGTGTGTGTGTGTGTGTGTGTGTGTGTAGGTCAGAGGACAACCTGCAGGAATTACTTCTCTCCTCATACCATGAGGGTACTGAGGATCGAACCCAGGCTGTCATCGTTGGTGGCAAATGCCTTTACTTCACTGAGCCATCTCCACGGCCCAAGAACTATATTTTGTTTTGATGGCAGAGAAAGGAAGGGGTAGGGAAGAGATAAGGATGAGGAATGAGGGGGCAGGAGGTAGATTCCAGGGGTTCTCAGCTCCTGTGGATTTGGAATTCTGTCCTTGCTTCCATGGCTGACTGATGGCTTTCTCTGACTGGTTCCAGGCCCTTAATATCTCTTCCCCTCTGGCTTTCAAATAGCAGCTAATGATCCTAGCTGCCTCTCTGCTGGTCCTGTGATTTCTGCCTTTGCCTTTGACCATCTTCAAAGGCACTCAGAAGACACTGTTATTACATTTACGGGGCCCAGTGTGCTTCCCCCCTAAGTACTTGGCAAATTGTGTCAAAGGCTCTCTCGCTGTTACAGAAGAATGCTTGCTCCCTGCACTTTATTCCTTAGAAATCTGATATTCTCATTGACTTTCCCTGAAGGTCACAAGAAATGGAGTTTCAGCATTCTAAAACTGCAGTCTTTTTTTTAACCTTAAGAAAAAAATCATATTTCTTTTTCATTCACTAAATATTTAGTGGTTACTATGTATCAGAAACCATGTGAGGCTAACGGAGCAGAACTGCAGCCCTTCTTCCTATGACTCCCATTTAGTTGACTGACACATAAAGAGTAGTCATGGAGCCTATGGACATGGATCATTGGGTAAAATGCTCAACCCACAGGTCTGACAGCCCTAGTTCAAATCTCCCGAACACATGTAAAAACAGTAAAAGCCAGATATGATAGCTCAAGCATGTTTGATCCCAGTGCACACCGTTAGGGAGATGAGAGGCAGAGAGAGGAGATACTTAAGAAGCTTTTGGGGGGTAACTACTCTCTGGCTTACACAGTGGTGACACTGTGGAGGTGATCACTGAAGGCTGTCCTCCGATGTGTGAGAGCACACATTAAACTCACCCCACGGGTAACCTTTGAGAAGGACACACTCCATTCTCACTCCGTACATAATAACAGCCCCGACTGCCCCTGCACTATTGAAAAGTGCCTGATGGCTGAATAACCTTTCTTTACTGTAATCCAATGGCAGTGATTTTTCTGAAACACACCATTACAGGAGAACAGTCTGATCTCTGGGGCTTCAAGGATGGCTAATTAAAAAGCACTGTAGCAGGAAGCAGAACCAGAATCACATTGGTCCTACGCTGGAAAGAATAGCTCGTGGAATCAGTAGAAGTCCTTGCTGGTCAGTAGGAGAAGGCTTTGGGCCATTGTTTCTATTTCAACAAAAGCCAAGGTCACCTAGCTGGCTGCCAATCCACTTTCCTTGAAGGTGATGGGCTGGGTAGATTTGACCTGTGGCCTGAGATGGCCATTCTCTGAAGGCTCTGGGGAAAATCTGACTCATTTCAAAAGTATCTCCTTCAGCAGTACCCTCCTGGGTTTCGGACCTAGCTCCCAGTTTCCCTTCTGTTGCTCTGATAAGACGCTGACCAAAGCAACTTAGAGGAGAAAGCTGGATTTCCAGGTCACAGTCCATCGCTGGGGGAAGGCAAAGCAGGGACTGGAAGGCGTGCCTGCCAGCTATTCCACACAGAGTTTCCTCTGACCAAGGAGCTGGACCGCACTTCACAGACGAAGAGATGCAGCAGGAACATGAAGGATGCTGCGTGCTAGCTGGCTCAAAGGATGGCTTATATACTCCATCTGTGGTGGTAAATATTACTCTGGGGATTTTTAAACCCCCACTTAGACCATGTACTTCCCAAATAAAAGACACAAACCTTCATATTTATAATAAGCCTCAAAGCGATCAACTTTCTGTGTTATTTTGTCTACTTCTCTGTGAGTAACAGGGAGATACCATTTGCCCTGCCCTACCTGGGCTGCTCCTACTCCGACAGACTGACCCTCATGGTCATGCATTCAGGATCTGCCTACACAATGATGGTGGCTTCCTTCTTTTCCCTCTCCTCTTCCTGTGACCTCCAGCCAAGTAACTGAAAATTCACCTACCTGTATCTACTGTCCAATCACAGGCTTTTGCCTTTTATTGACCAATTAATTTGAGGAGCAAGGTTTGCACAACAAAAGCTGGTATATATAAGAATTCATTCATCATGGCCTTGGGGCAACCAGGTCTTGGTGAATTCAAGCAGCACCAGACCAACCCCCTCCAATACTCGGCTTATACTCAAAGGCTGTCTATATATATTTTTTAATACAGGTAAGACCACACTGCTAGAAATGGCCCATAGTGAGCCAAGCCCTCCTACACTGACAAACAACCAGGTCAATCCTGTACAGACTTTCCCACAGGCCAATTTGATCCAGGCAATTTCCTAATTGTGGGTTTCTTCTAAAATGACTATAGCTGTGTCAAGTTGACATTAAAGCTGACCAGGAGAGTGTATCAATAAAAATATATCTAAGTTGTAGGTTCTTACAGGGAGCTATGACCGCAGAGTCTCTGTAAAGTCTCAATAAAACTTAGGCACAATATTTTGTGCATGTGTGAAATTATTTTAAAAGATTTATTTATTTATTTTATGTATATGAGTACACTGTAGCTGTACAGATGGTTGTGAGCCATCATGTGGTGGCTGGGAATTGAACTCAGGACCTCTGCTTGCTCCAGCCCCGCTTGCTCCAGCCCAAAGATTTATTTATTATATGTAAGTACACTGTAGCTGTCTTCAGACATACCAGAAGAGGGCGTCAGATCTCATTACGAATGGTTGTGAGCCACCATGTGGGTGCTGAGATTTGAACTCAGGACCTTCAGAAGAGCAGTCAGTGCTCTTATTCACTGAGCCATCTCTCCAGCCCCCAGCATACATGCATTTTTATTTTTCTGAAATTTATAGTCCATGACACAAAAAGATTAAGCCCTTCTGTTTTTCCCCCCCGGGTTCAAATGAGTTTTAAATTTTTTTCTAATATATTTCTATTGATAATTTCATAATGATACTATATATTTTGATTACATTCATTCTCTATTCCTTCCAGTAACTCTACCCACTAAGTTCCTACCCCTCCCAACTTGGCTTTTTTTTTTTCCTTACAACCCACCAAGTCCAATTTGTGCTACTCTTAATCACTCATGGCTTCAGGGATACTCACTAGAACGTAGCTGACCATCTATGAGCCAGACCCTTAAAAAAAATAGACCCTCCCTACCACAGAAGCCAACTGTCAATAGCTCCTCAGACAGGGCTGGGGTCTCATGAGCCCTTCCCCCACCTGTGCTAAAATGCTGACTGACTTGGTCTTCCATCGATCTCACGCAGGCAATGACAGTTGTTAATGAGCTCTTAAGTACAGTGGTCCTGACATGCCTGGAAGAAAAACCTTGTTGCCTCCTCGGTCCTTCCACACTTCTGGATAGTGCAGACTTTTTGTTCCCTCTCCCACAGTGGACCCTGCATCTCGTGATGAATGAATGTGATATAGATGTCTCACTTGTATCTGAGCCCTCCACAGATACTTACTGTGGTGGTTTGAATATGCTTGGCCCAGGGAGTGACACTATTAGGAGGTGTGG
The DNA here is from genome assembly GCA_902729485.2 of Mus minutoides. NCBI lineage: Eukaryota > Metazoa > Chordata > Mammalia > Rodentia > Muridae > Mus > Mus minutoides. The sequence goes on from LR751606.1 coordinate 128,970, forward strand.
CCTTGTTGGAGTAAGTGTGGTGTTGTTGGAGAAAGTGTGTCACTGTGGGGGTGGTCAATGAGATCCTTCTCCTAACCACTTGGGGGTCAGTATTCTAGCAGCCTTCAGGTGAAGAGGTAGAACTCTCAGCTACTCCTGCACCAGGCTTCCTGGACATTGCCATACTCCCACCTTGATGATAATGGACTGAACCTCTGAACCTGTAAGCCAGCCCCAATTAAATGTTGTCCTTATATGAGTTGCTTTGGTCATGGTGTCTGTTCACAGCAGCAAAACCCCAACTAAGACACTATCTGTATTTTGACCAGTTGTGAGTTTCTGCATCACCTGCCACCCACTTACCAAGGAAACTTCTCTGATGAGGTCTGAGAGCTTGACTATCCTTGGCTCAAGAGATACAAATTTAGAAAGCAGTCGGAAACTGTCCATTTAGCAAATAAAGGACAGTAAGTTCACCCTTGGGGCCTATGAACTTGCCCACCGTGGGTTCTTGGTCAGATTTATACTACCAGGCATGCCTTTCCTCCTGTAGAGGGACCTCCAATCCAGTCATAAGCACTTGGATACCGCAGACAGTCATGGCACTATTGCACCTGTGGGCCGATCTTGCCACACCAAAGTTTCCTTATTCTAAGTGCATGGGTGTATTGGGAGCTTTGACTCTTTATCAGGTACAGAACATTCTTTTCATCATTTAGCACTCATAGCAGCTCTCAAGACTTCTGTTCTGTTTTCACTTCACAGACAAGGGGGCTGAGGCTGGAAAGCTGAATCTCAAGAGGCACAGCATGAGTCTCATCCTTCTGAACAACCGACCCTTAGGACTTTTCATTCTCTAAGGAGAGTTAGAAGATTAGGATATAATGGGGTTGATATTCCCAAAGAGCAGAGAGAGAGAGAGAGAGAGAGAGAGAGAGAGAGAGAGAGAGAGAGAGACTGGAGTCAGAAACATCTTCCTGGAGGAAAGTTGTTTAACCTCTCTCTCTCTCTCTCTCTCTCTCTCTCACTCTCTCTCTCATGTGTGTGTGTGTGTGTGTGTGTGTGCCTATGCATGCACACTCATGTTCTTACATGTGAGTGTGAGTGTACATGTAAGCATGCATGTGGATTCCCAAAGTCAACCTCAGATGCCTCCTGAGTTTAGTATGAGCCATATTCCTAGCTCCCAACACGCACATCTTGAAGAACCCATGGAACTCGGCCAGCTCAAGAAATGGTAAAGTACATATCTGACACAGGTCACCTCTTTCAAAATCAATATATTCAGAACCCATAGCCTCACCTGTCATCAGGGAATTTCAAGTTAAAACAACAAGATGCCATTTCACACATAACAGATTGGCAAAATCAAAATATCTGACATTACCAGATTTTGGCAAGATTGTGATTCGGGAAAGAACTTACAGGGCTAGTAGGAGTTTAAATTGGCACAGCCACAGCTGCTTGGCAATGTCTGGTAGACTTGACAACACTCCAGCTTGACACCCAGCAGCCCTGTATCCTGGTATGTTTCCTGAAGGCACATTAAGATGCTTGTATCTTCAGCGTGTCAGGTAGCCTCCCCCACATAACCATCATCCATACAGTTCAGTGTATTAAACATCAGTGACCAAGCTCACACTTCTATGGCCAGCTAGGCAGTTCTTCCTGTCCCTGTTTGTCTGTGGCACTCTTGTCTGGATCTGCATGAACAATGGTATCACTGTCCCCTGGCCCCCATCTCTATACCATAAGTAACAATCTCGCTTGGGTGTAAGGCAGACTGTCTTATTAGAACACCTGTCATATTGGACTAGAGGCTTACTCTACTTTCCATATGATGTCATCTTAGTCACGCTGTGTGCGACCCTTTAATACAGCTCCTCATGTTGTTGTGACTCCCGACCATAAAGTTACTTTGTTGCTACTTCATAACTGTAATGCTGCTATTGTTATGAATGGCAATGTAAATATCTTTGGAGATAGAGGCTTGGCAAAGGGGCTGCTACCCATGAAGAACCACTTCACTAGAGGCTGGAAAACCCAGAGAGAACAGTGATGTAGCAGAGGTCAACCTCGGGGAGCAGAGATTCCTCTGAGCGGGGCTGGGGAGATGGCATCCCTGCTCTTCCAGAGGACTACAGTTTGAGTCACAGAACCCCTGTGGTGGCCAACAACCTCTGGAAAGCCACTACCGCCACCAGGGGGAGCTGCTGCTCTCTTCTGGTCTCCATGGGCACTACGTGCATAGCACAAAGCATACACACAGGCCCAGCACCCATACAGATTTGAGAGAGAGAGAGAGAGAGAGAGAGAGAGAGAGAGAGAGAGAGAGATTACCTGAGGCTTCAAGAAGCAAAGGGAAGAAGCTGGGTTCTCATAGCCTAGTGTCCCAAAGGCGAAGAGCCACACAGAATTGTAGCCGTTGCGCATCAGGTACAGGGACTTCATAGGAGGTACAGGGTGGCTGAATCTGGAGGGCTGGAGGACATGACAGCTAGGATGGGTACCAGGATAAAGGGCTACTGCTGTAGCCATTCTGACCTGGTCAGTGGGAAAGTAGGCTTGCTTAAGAGCCTTCCTTCTCCCAGTCCTGCAGCCCTGACCAACGTTAACTCATGACCACACCAAGGAGAACAGCTGGCTAAGGAGCCGCTGAAACTCCTTGTCTCTAGCTGGCTTGGTCCCTGACTTGATATAGCCTTTCAAGGCCTTTCTATAGCCCTCGTAAGAAGCATGGACTTGGCTGGAGACATGACTGAGTAGTGAAGCCCTGCCCGGTGTATACAAGGCCTTGGCTCTGTCCTAAGCACTGCAGAAAGCAGAAGAGTCAAGGTGTTTCCCTGGTTTGTCCTAACAACTCTCTACAAACTCTGTGACTTACAATACAAATATATTCTCTGGCAGTCTCAGTGGCTGAATGTCCACAATCCTGTTGACATTAGGGGACACTTCCTCTGAAGGATCTGGAAGAATACTTCCTGACCACTCCTATCTCTGGTGGCTGGTGGAAATGTTTGTCTTTTCTTGGGGTCCCTCCCGTCACTGCCTCAACTTCATGTGGCCTTCTTCCCTCTGGCTCTGTGTCTCCTCTCTTTCTACAAAGACACCAGTCTCACCTTAAATCTAGGTCGATTTCATATGCTGTTTTTTTGACTAATATTTGCAAAGATGGCCTTGTTTCCAAAAACGGTCACTTTCTGCAGTTCTGTGTGTACGTGAGGAGACATTCTTCAACTCACAATAGTTAAATAGTGGTTTGATATACTAAAATGGGAATGTCCTGTAACTTACTACAAATCCAAAATCACTTTGTTGGCTCATGGCTCTTCCATGAACACCATGAACACTCTGGCTTCTTATCCTAAATCTATGTCATGGCACACTGGTGATACGGGGCCAGTGACTCCCATGCTCTGGGCTTGCAATAAACTTCAAATCCCAGTAACAAAAAGGATGTTAATTAAGAGTAAATCTCTTTGACTTGTAGCTTTCAAATCCACAACTCTGCATCGATGACTGTAGAGAAATAATTTTTTTAAATTTTATTTTATATGAGTACACTGTTGCTCTCTCCAGACACACCAGAAGAGAGCATCAGATCCCATTACAGATGTGAGCCACTATGTAGTTGCTGGGAATTGAACTCAGGACCTCTGGAAGAGCAGTCAGTTCTTTTAACCTCTGAACCATCTCTCCAAGTCCTATTGTAAGTGGTTTTAACATTTCATATGCTGTGGATTCCCCTTCAAGCAGTAGCCTTGGGCCACCCTAGGTAACAAGGCAGCTGGGACTGGTCATTTGAGCATTAAGACCATTTGCCTTTATCTCAGAGATGCTCCTAGAGGGTCATAGTTATCTGCCTACAGAGGACTCAGGACATGGTTCTGCTGGTATTTGGCAAAGACCACATATCTCCTTTTTTATACATCTAGAACTTTCCAGAATACAGAAGCTACCCAGTCGCCTTTGGTCAGATTTCTCTAAATGAGACCTGAAATGAAGATTCTGGGTCACATGGCTAATATGGAGATGTTTCTGTGGAAACCTGCAGAGACAGAGGAACACAGACAGGGAAGAGAATGAAGGCCATCAAGCAGGTCTAGAACTAGGTGACTAAGATTGTATCTATGGTACTCATGAGCCTGAGTTACCATTTCCTAAACTTTGGGTTTTATTCTCTTGTACTAAAAAAAAAAATACCATTTTTTTATTGTATGTGTATGAGTGTTAGGACATATATATCTGTGCACCACATGTGTGCAGTGTCCTTGAAGGCCAGAAGTTGGTGCCAGATCTCCAGGAACTGGAGTTACAGATGGTTGTGAGCTACCACGTAGGTTCTGGGAACCCAATCCTGGTCCTCTGTACGTGTTCTTAATTGACACGCCATCCCTCCAACTTTCATCCTCTCTTAATCCAGACCTTTTCATCTGGGAAAGGATGTAATTTCAGACAAATCTCTCAAAGGCACTGGAGTGGAAATTATACCAGAGTATCTTAGCAGAGCACAGGGACCTCAGGCTGTCTGACTCCTCTACTGTTCAGTCCTTGAGGTGATAGTAAAGGTAATTCCCCAAGAACGGTTCTTTTAAAAGGAGCCCCAGGTACTGGATGTGGTGGCACACACCTGCATTCCTGGTACCTAGAAAGCCAAGGCAGGAGTATCTTGAGTTCCATCCATAATATATAAAGAGCCTAGTGACCCATGCAAAAAGCCTTAGCTTCTGGATGTTGCAAGAAAAGCACTCCTAAGGAGGGGACTGTGGAGCTAAGAATATGTAAGGAGGGGTCAGGATAGAATATCAATGGTTTCACATTCCGCAAATGTCCATGTGAGTGACTCCCTTCCCTAAAATCCATGTGCTTTGTCCCCAGTGCAATGTTATTCAAAGCTCACTGGATCATAAGGATGCTTAGCTCATCCATGGATTAATCCGTTCACTGACAGATGTGTGGATGAAGAGTGTATGGGAGCTGGTAAAATTGCTGGAGGTAGAATCTCATTGGAAGTAGCTCACTGGGCAGGCTCCCCTGTAGGGGGGTCTTCTTCCCTGCTCTCTAAGTGTGGCTAGGTAAGCAGTGTGCAGCCTCCTTGGCCACATACTCCCACCACTGAGATAGTCTGTCTCGCCTTGGGTTCAAAGCAATGGGGGTCAGAGATCTCTAAAACCATACTCAAATAAATCCTCTTCCCTTTAATTGGACTTCTCTAAGGTTTTTAATCACAGTGACAGTACCACGAGAAACCCAGATCAATATGAGCTCCTGCTGCACTCAGCTGGCTTGCGTAGAGCTGATGTTTACTTACTGCCAGGCAGCTATCCCAGAATATACCCTTATAACACAACCCATTTCTTTCTGCCAGGAGACCTCCCATTAATGGTGGATGCACAGAATGCCCACGGATACAGTCTAAACATGAATAAACACAGCTAACAGGGGAACAAGGCAGAACGCCTTTCTGCTCCTGTAGCATCCCTCCTAGACAGGAAGAACGGAGGGATGAAGTCATGGTTTTCTTAGACCTTGGCTGATGAGCTCTTGCCCTCCTCATCCTTCCATCCTGCCCTTTAATGAGGGTTTCTAAAAGCAGCCTGGTACATGGTGTGACCATTTAAGTTCCCTCTCCCTGATGACTCTCATTACCTTCCAAAATATTTATTCACTCGATAGCTTAGAATAATTATTTCCTTCCCAAACCCTGAGGCTGGAAATGTGGAGCAAATAAAATTCTCATCCTTGCTTGGCTTACTTGATGGCAGCGGAGATGAAGCAGGACCACTTGTCATAGGGCAACAGGAGCATTCAACACCCTGCCTAAGAAGGACTCTCATAGCCTAGAGACTCCACCCCTGTCCACAGTTTGTTTTTATATTGGAGGTATCACCATTGATTTAATGACCCATGTAACTGCTCACAATCAGTTATCAATTCATTCAACATATTCTATGTATCTATGTTGGGTCTGGCTTTGTGATAAGATCTGATGGTGCTTTTTAGCTGTTTGATAGATGATTTGTTGAGTACTTGCGTGCTTTTCAGTGCCTGGCATAGAAAATTCTCCAAAGAAACATTCATTAGATGGACAATGATTAAATCTATCCATGAATGGGTAAATGGGTAGGTGAGTGGGGGTGGATGAACAGATAGACAGGATTTACTCTTTCTGTTTATTCAATACCTGTTGTGATTAGGATGTGAAATGTCTTGGACATATAAACATGCCGGGACACACTGCCCAGCTAGTGGCATTGATTGGGAAGATTCTGGAGCCTTTAAGGAAGTGAAGCCCTGCTAGAGGGAGTGGGTTCTTTTATAGCCAAGCCTCACTTTCTGATGACTGTTCTTCTCTGCTTCCTGGTGTGGATGCACTATGACTACCTAGCCTCCTGCTCCTGCCTTTCCTGCTTGCTGCTGTGTCCTCTCTGCCATGATGGGTTGATTCCCTCTGTGACTATAAGCCAGAATAAAGCCTCTCTCCCTTAAGTTGCAACTGCCAGGACATTTTATCAGAGCAGCAGGAAGCTAAGACAGTCAATTCTCTCCATCTTCTAGGAGCAGGGTTCTCTTTTGTAAGGGACACATGTTTCTTACATAGGTTGGTCTATACTTAATTGAACCCTTATTCTCTCCACCCACAGCAGATGCCCCAGGCCCAGTAAAACTGACTACCCCAAACTTCTGACCACTAAAACTGGTGTTGGCTAAAGGACATGAAGCATAAGCCAGATGAGAGTCCTCCCTTGGTCTTTCTAGCTGATATGATTAGTAGACATCAACTCTTTCCTGGTTTGCTGAGCTCCTAGAAGTTTTGTTTAAGGTAACTGGGTATTCTTTTAGATGCCATAAGGAGAGCCTGGCCAAAGATGGGAAGATGCAGGGAGGAAAGAAAGGAAGGAAGGAAGGAAGGAAGGAAGGAAGGAAGGAAGGAAGGAAGGAAGGGAAGAAATAGAAACAAAGGAAGAAAGGGAGGAAAGAGGGAAGGAAGAAATAGAAACAAAAGAAGGAAGGAAAGAAGGAAGGAAGGAAGGGAGGGAGGGAGGGAAGGAAGGAAGGAAGAAAGGAAGAAGGAAGGGGAAGGGAAAGAAGGAAGGGAAGGAAGGAAGAAATAGAAACAAAGGAAGAAAGGAAGAAAGGAAGAAAGGGAAGAAGAGAAAGAGGAAGGGGAGATGAGGAAGAAAACAAAGAGGAGGGATAAGAGGAGAGTCACACTGAGGATAGAGAGTAAGCCCAGGTGCAGGACACCAGTTGACCTTCTACTTTCTAGCTACACAAACCAACAACTCCCTTTCCTCTGACTTATCTCTTTCCTCCTGAGCTCTGTTTCTTTTGCATGCAACAGTGAGACTCTTGTCAGTCTAGAGTGAGGGAGTGAATAATTGAATGAATGCAAGATCTAGTGAGTGTTTCTTTCCTAGAGTGCCAGGGCAGCACATAAAACGACTCAATGAGACGATCCTGGTTCCAGCTGGGGCCCCTCTGGTGGCTTCTCTGAGGCCCAGGGTTAACTCTTATCCCTGGAATGTAAATGAGAAGCAAAAAGCAGAAAAAACAGCCCACTAAAAATAACAAACTTCTGGGGCAGACATTTAAATCTGGCTACAGATTGCAGAGTCCAGGAGTTATAATTAAAAGAGAACTGAAATGAGACCAATTAAAACTTAAAGTTCCCCTAAAGACCGCTGCCTACCTTCCCCACCTGGTTTACATCAAAACGAGCAGGGGGCATACAAATACAAGCATATACACACGTCCTCATCTTCAAGAACCTTGCAAGGGCTCCTCAGTGATTGACAGGCCTGGAAGACTTCCCAGGTGATTGACAGGCCTGGAAGACTTCCCAGGGGAGGTGATACTTGAGCTGAATCTGGCAGGATCCAGGTACAGCAAGGGGCAAGAGACGTTTCTTTTTAAAGATTTATTTATTATTATAAATAAGTGCACTGTAGCTGTCTTCAGACACACCAGAAAAGGGGCATCAGATCTCATTCTGGATGATTTTGAGCCACCATGTAGTTGCTAGGATTTGAACTCAGGACCTTCAGAAGAGAAGTCAGTGCTCTTAACCTCTGAGCCATCTCTCCAGCCCAGCAAAGGACTTCTTTTTTTTTTTTTTTTTTTGTTGTTGTTGTTGTTGTTTTTTCAGACAGGGTTTCTCTGTATAGTCCTGGCTGTCCTGGAACTCACTTTGTAGACCAGGCTGGCCTCGAACTCAGAAATCTGCCTGCCTCTGCCTCCCGAGTGCTGGGATTAAAGGCGTGCGCCACCACACCTGGCAGCAAGGGACTTCTAAACACAGAAACAGTTACTCAGAAAGGCAGGAAGGCCAAGGCAAATCAGGTGGTGGGAGTGGCCAGTGACGAGGCTGAAGGTGATGTAGTGGCTACTGAGAAAATCCCTTCTGAGTCAAGAGTATTCACTGTAATGATTGTCTAACTGTGGTTTGCAGAGCTCAGAGTTCATCTCTTTGTCCTCTGTGGAATGTTTGTGCTCTCCTTAGGAGCTTTACACACTGTCAGGCACAGCACCCACTGCAGGATCACTTAGGAGGGGGTGTGTTTGTAGGATGAAGGCTCTGGGTTTATGTCAGATGCTCCAGGGATTTGGGTGCCTGCTGAGGTATATGAGCTGCTCTGTGGGAGATGGGAGATGGGAGAGTCTATCTGTTCAGAGTGAATCTGACCTCAGTGGTAGAAACAAGGATGTAGTTACTGCATCAAATTAAGATTTCTTTTCTTCACACAACAAGAAATCTGGAGCTGGTGGTCTTGGGTTGCAGTGACTGTCCCAGGAAGTCATTAGGTAAACGGGCTCCTGCCAGCTTCCTGCTCCATCTACCCCATGAAGGACTTTTGGTTTTCTGGTGTCAGGATGACATTTCTTCCTTTAGGTACAGATCTATGCATCAGGCAGAAAGAGGGGTCGGTTGCAAAAGGTGCTTTGTGTCAGTTGAATCTGTTTTGTTATCCTCAGGAAACCACAGCTTCTCAAGAAGCCCCACCCACAGGCTTCTGCCTCTTCCCACTGACCTGAATCTGGTCACAAAGCTGTCAGGGATTCTGGGAAGAGAGATGTGTAATTTTGCAAGGTTTGGATTCTATGAAAAAAAGGAGAGACTGGATGTAAGGTTAATGTAGGGAACCGTGGCAAGCTTTCAGCAGAATGAATCCGGGGGTAGAATCTAGCCATTCTCAACACAGGCAAGGAAGAAACTTTACCAACGAGGTGAACCAGACTCAGGGAACATGAACAAGGACATGTAGCTTGTCAAGGTCAAAGTCACAAGCAAGGCTAAGTTGTCAGCCTTAGAAGTCCTGAATGTTAACTACTGTGAGATGTTGCTTCCTAGCCGGAAGCATGTTGCCTGTATTCCAATGATAGACATCATTTTGTTATAGCCCTGTTGAACTATAGCTCTTTGAAAATGGATTATCTTAGACCTTTTCTTATTAAGCCTTAAATAAAAGAATTAATGTAGGCCTAAGTCATAACCCCAGGTCCAACTGCAGAAACACTCCCAGTTAAGTTAGGGTTTTGTTTTGTTTTGTTTTGTTTTGTTTTGTTTTTTCTTATGCTACTAAGCCTAGCACACCCTTCAGGACCAGACTTTGTTCTTTTAAAAATATAGGTATTAGGGAGAATTCTGGTTTGGGTTGTCTTGATTTCAGAGATGAAGAAGAACAGATTTCAGTGTGATGATGAACTGCAGGTCCCTTTCTGAGAAACCAGAGCATGAGTTTTTGCTGTTCATCTGAGCAAAGCAATTTTAGTTCTCCGTGACCACAAAACTGCTTTTCTTAAACAAGAAAAAGCAGACGCATAATGAGAGAGTCGGGAGGCATCAACAGGGTGCTGAGACGCAGGACTTTACACTGCCTGTCTGAGTAGAGATGGACCTCAGGGAAAATGGTCCTGTGTGTTGACAGAAGCAGCAGGCCGGGAGAAGTCTTGAGGCTGAGCTGCAGGCCTTGTCTAACACTGGGGAAGCACATTCCACTTGTTAAGGTGACACTTGGTGACCCGATGTGTTGGTTAGAGTTGTCAAGTTGACAGAATCTAGAATCATCCATGGCCCAGGCCTCTGGGCATGTCTGTAGGAGATTAACAGACACATCAATTAATCATCTTAAAATCTTCATACATATATACAACAAAATACGATAATGTAAATCCCCCACCCCCCACTTCTGCTGCCCTCTTTCCTCAATCCCTCAACACCTCTCCCTCCTTTCAGAAAACATTTGAAAGGAGGAAGTAAGAGCTGGAGGATGGGAGGAAGGCTGTGAAAGGCCACCTCTGAATGGACGGGGTCTCTTTCACTCATGAACTCAGAATAGCTGTGGTTACCAACACAAGACCTAGACAAGATCAACCCAGCCAACACCCCTCAGAGATAAGGGAAATCATCTCCAGGCCCTGCCCCTCCTGAAGGTCTATTGGCAGTGGATAACTGCCTGGGAATGGAAAAAATTATTCTTCTTTGAGAACATGGCCCCTAGTAGATTTCCCGTGATCCAGGTGATGCCTCCCTCAATCTATGCACGTGTGGGCAGCACTAGTTGGAATGAGTGGTTATTCAAAAGGGGTGGGGTGCAGGATACCCCTCCCAACTGTGACTGGGTGGGGGAATCTTAGACTTTATAAGCTGAGGAAAGTGAGTTGAACACTAGTATACACCCCCACCACCTTTGTGGATGCAATGGGGCCTGGTGCTTCAAATGCCCACTGCTTCCCTGTCTCTTTGAGATGACTCCACCCTCGAGCTGTTGTAAGCCAGAGTAAACTCCTCCCTTCAGACTATTTTATTACGGCATCAGGAGAAGAAGCTAAGACACCTGCCTTGAACTTCTGGCTCTGCCCTAGACCTCCAAGAAGGTCCTGTCAGAGGCCCAGAGGACAAAGGATTGTCAACATGGAATCTGAAAGAAACCACATCAAGCCAAGCAAGTTTGTCTGAAAGCAGGAGGAATCAATGATATCAATGCTATTTCCTTCTTCTCAACTGCATATGTTTTCAACTGTGTATCTCTACATAGGCCCTTTCTTCTAAGAGCAGGGTTCTCTGAACCCTTTGGCTGAGACAGGGCTGGGATCAGCTCTTCCTTTTCTGCCTTGCATACCTCCAGCTGATCTATAGAGCAAACTCTGGACTCAGGACTTCAGCTCAGCCTTGCTCTTCAGGATACCCTTGATATACCAATTTAAGGAGCATAATAAATCTGGAGTGAAATATGTTTGCTGCAAATGCTAATTAGCTAGATGAGAATATCAATTAGGTCTCCGGGGCACAGAAATCATAGCTGTTAAAGATCTCAAAGGTCATTCTAAACCTGTTCTAAAGTAAGAAGCCAGTGATTATCACACACAGGAGTGAGAGATAGAGGTGACTAAATGATAATGGCAATGTGATACCAGGTGACATGAAGAAGACTGCATTTGAGGGGCCCCAGAATAATGGCCACCTATAGATCTCCAGTTATCACAGACAATGCCAAGATTAGCTTTTGCTTGCGAAGAAGTTAAGGTACTACGTTATAGTAAGACTTCGGCTAGTAGTAACTCATTTAATCTCCGGAACAGCTCTGTGGTGTCATAGGGACAATTATTGTTCTTATTTTGTAGGTAAGGAAGCTGGGTCTATCACAGAAGATTCACATAGCCCTCCTGGTTCCAGAAGGCTAACCTGAAGTAACAGTGATTACTTAGTACTTGCTCCTGGGACCACAGTTCTCAAGACTCAGGCATGCTTCTACAGGAGCTCTGGGAGATGGTAACAAACAAAAGGAGCTTGATGGCAGCAAGACTTGCTGCCCAAGGAGAGTGTCTGGTCCATCTGTGGACAGGAGAGGCCAGGAAGCGCACATGCTGAAATCAGATGCTGGAGTTAGTAGGGATGAGCACAGAGAGATGAGCTGAACAGAGTGGGGACTCTGGACCCTGCAGAAGGTCTCCCACCAGTGCTTGCTGATCAGTTATAAATGGGAAGAGACCAAGGAAAGTACCCCTGTGAAGGAATCAGAGGGAATATGGAATAGGGGTCATATAAGACTGGAAAAAATAACTGTTCTTAATAGTCACAGTGGGAAACTCCTAATCTATGAGAGATCAACTGGAGGTTAAGAAGGCATTGTTTGACTGAGGAGGAAAAAAAAAATCAATGCTAGATTAAACATTGCTTTGAAATTGGCGTAGTGACAAGCATCCATGATCCTAGCACTCTAGAGGTTAAGGCAGGGGGATCATAAGTTCAAAGCTAGCCTAGGCTAGGTAGGAAAACCCTGTCTCAAAGGGAAAAAAAAATCACTGCTGTAATCGTGCCTAGTAAAACTCAAAGACAGACTGGAAAGGATCAAAGAGCTCCCAGGATCCCAAACAGCTCAAAACTTATTATAAATATCGCATGGTCAGGTAGATACAATGTTTATTTGAATGAAATAAATGTATATAAAGAAAGCTATACACTTTATCATTTCTGGGTCTGAGTGTACTTTCATCAGGCTAAGGTCATCTTAAAATACCATGAAGGCATCTCTCATAGTTACAGGGGCTGATAAGGTTAAGGCACCCACACTGTCAGTGTTTGATGAGGCTCTATTTCTTGTTTTGTAGATGGCACCTACCTCCTGTGCCCTCCTATGGTCCAGGGAGGAGGGAAAACCCTGCGTGTGGTGATTTGAATGTGAATGGTCCTCAAAGGCTCACAGTTTTAGATATTTGGTCCCCAGTTGGTAGAACTGTTTGGGAAGAGTTAGAAGGCATGGCCTTGTTCAAAGAGGTGTGTCACTGGGGCTAAGTTTCCAGACTTGAAAAGCACACTCCAGTGCTGGTCAGCTCTCTCTGCCTGCTGCTCGTGGATCAGGATGGATGCTCTCAGCGACTGCCTCAGTGCCATGTCCCCTTGCCTGATACCACAATGATGATCCTAGACTCTAACCTTCTGAAACTGAACTTCAATAAACTCTTCCCTTTCTAAGTCACCTTGCTTAGGATGTCTCTTCACTGCAATAGAAAATCAGGTATCCCTGGGCTTCTTTGATAGTTCTTATTTTCAGTGTGTGCTTCTGAAATAACTCAGTCTGAACAATGCAGGGAAGCCCAGTCTTAAAGCAAACAATAAGCCTGGGTGGTGAATGTGCACATTAAATGCCAATAAGGCATCATTACACATCTATCACAGTGTCTAAATGTGAAATACTGACCACACTGCTGTGGTCTTATGTCTGCATCTCTAAAATCCACATGTTGGAGACCTAGTCACTAAGATGTGGTCTTAGGGTTAGGTGATTAGGTCATGAAAGCAGAATCCTCAGGAATAGAGTTCTTGCCCTTAGGAAGGACACCCCAGAGAGCTGTTGTGCTCCTTTTGCATGTGAGGACACAGTAAGAAGGTGTGTGTGTGGGCTATGAGGTAGGGGAGATGCCGCTGATGTTACGGCTGTTGATGCCTTGATCAACTTAAGCTTTTTTAATCCCTAGCACTGAGAGACATAAAGGTCTGGTGTTTTGTTGTTGTTGTTGTTTGTTTGTTTGTTTCAATCTTTTAAAATTGTGTTTATGTGTAAGCATTTAAAAAAGTTATATTAGTTCTTTGAGAATTACAACATATTTGATCATATTCACCCTCTCAACATCTCCCACATTTACCATCCCAACTCCTTACCCACCCAACTTTGCATTTGCTGTTGTTGTTATTGTTTTATCTTGTTTTGTATTGCACTTATATGCCACACCCACTCCAGTGAAGTCTGTGTGACAGGCCTAAAGGCTTGGATGCAGTCCCGAGGCAGAGTTTCATGGAAACTCAGTCTCCTGGAACCTTGGCATGAATGCTCCAAACCTGTCCCTGTGTCAGTCAGTGTATGGATCTGTATACTTTCTTTTAGTATTGTTTTATTATAGGTGCCTCCAAGAAATGATTTTACTAATACCTAAATCAGGTTGAACTCTATTGTCTGGCCTTCACCAATGTCCTAGGCAGTCCTTGAGCTGACCCTGGGCTTGGAATTTCGTAAGAATGTTGTTATTCATCCAGACGAAATGCCCCAGTGTTAACAGTTTAGTATTCAGGCATCTCAGTTTGCCGGATAGGAGCTAGTATTCTCAGGGCTAGTTCAAAATAGTAAACTTAGAATTCTCATTACAGACATGAATGGCAGCCCACATGACATAATAGTAGAAAGAAGATGGGTTGTGGTTTTAGGAGGAACTTAAGCATTATATTATTCATGAAAGGGTTAGTAGAACAGAATTCCCCTGGTGCATGTTTTTCACCAGGCCCAGAGAAATAGCATAATTAGGTATGTACTAAGAGACCTCTACCTCTGGTAGTGGGTTTAACAATAGACTAGCATTGCATCAGACCATTCACCTGGCTCCTGTGTTTAGCTGATCTTAAAATGGGCTGTTCCTATCTCAGTTGTAAACACTACCTGGCTCCCCCCAGCTTTTTATGTATGCATTTTCTTTTTTGTGTGTAAAGAACCATTATGCATCTCGATGTACCTTGGCTGGTGTATTCGCCTTGCTTTCTTGTTTTTCTTCTGTATTATAAGTCTGGTGCTCGCTTTGAGAAATTACAATCAGATACAACACTCCCTTGTGTTCATGTCTCTTTGTCACCTTTTCACCGACTCCCTGCCTACCTGTACCGGGACTCTGATTCTCCCACGGAGGGGCTGACTGAGGCCAGTCTGCGGCACTTATACCCATGAAATCTAATTTGTGCTAGCCATATATGCTTGGATGTGTGGCTTTTCACTGGAGCATAGCTGACTTATCAGGAGCTACACTTTTTGTTTGTTTGTTTGTTTTTTGTTTTTTTCAAGACAGGGTTACTCTGTGTAGTCCTGGTTGTCATGGAACTCACTCTGTTTTTGTTTTTGTTTTTGTTTTTGAGACAGGGTTTCTCTGTGTAGCTCTGGCTGTCCTGGAACTCACTTTGTAGACCAGGCTGGCCTCGAACTCAGAAATCCGCCTGCCTCTCACTCTGTAGACCAGGCTGGCCTTGAACTCAGAAATCTGCCTGCCTCTGCCTCCCAAGTGCTGGGATTAAAGGTGTGCACCACCATGCCTGTCTAGGGGCTACACTTTTAAAGAAAACTACCTCTCCCTTTCCCATTGGCTAGCAGTTGCCGGTAGCTCCTCAGATAGGGGCTAGGCTGTGCATACTTCCTCTTTCCACGTTGGCATTTGGTCTGGCTTGAGTATGTATAGGTATTGTGCATGCTGTTACAACTGTCATGAATTCACATGTGCAGCTCCCTGTTGGGTCTGGAATTTACGATCTCCTTGGATTCATCTAGCACCTCTGGCTCTTACATTCTTCTGCCACCTCTTCCACAATGATCTCCAAGCCTTGGGAGGAAGTGGTGTCCCATATAAATGTTCTATTTATGGCTGAGTTTCAGTCTCTTTTTCTCTCTGGTTGTAAGTCTCTGTGTCTCTATCTACTGCAAATAGAAGCTTTTTTTTTTTTTTATTTTGGGGGGGGTGAGGGAGGATTAAGAGATGCATTGATCTATGGACTGATTGTTGGCAGTCAACTTAATACTATGTCCATTTAACAGAATTATAGTTGAAGGTTTCTCCCATACAGCTCATGACCTGTCTGTCTAGTCACAGGCTCTTGGCCCAATGATAGTACATAATTTCATTTTATGGAATGGGATAAATACAATTAGAAAATGGTTGGTTACTCTGATGTTTATGCCGCTATTGCACAATTGTCTTGTTTCTAAGTTATAGTTATAACATTATTCTATTTCAACAGCCCATTCTAAGGCATCAGTTCTGTGGCTGTGATGATAGGGCACATCCTGACCTTTCATAAGCTGGTTGTAGGAGGTAAAAATGGCCACGGTTTGAAAAATACTTTGATAGACATCTTTTCAGCACTTGATTGAACCCAGGGCCTTATACGCACTAAGCAAGCACTGTTTCTGAACTACTAGCCCTTGTAGGTCTTAGACAATATAGCAAACACAGATTATGTGAACCAATCATTCTTAGTCTAGACATTTATGCAAGAGAAATGGAAGGGTGTCTCTGTGTACCCACTTAAACAAAAATGCTCATTGAAATATTACATGTAGTAACTCAAGCTACACAAAGCCCAAGTGCTGAGTTGTGGAGAGCCAGACTAATGTCAGGCTTTCTCAGAGGCCCTCATAAAAGGACAAAGGAAAGTTTAGTTCTGTGTCCTTGTTCAGGAATGGCTGGTCTAAAGCGCGAGTCAGTGTCCCAGGGGAGTCAAAGTTGTAGTTTCTTGGTACCCAACTCTTCCCTTGGGATATGGTTATCAACCTTTTAAGCAGCTGTACCTTGTGTTCTCTTTGCCAAGATTGTCTGATTCAACTCTCTGCTGACTTTGGCCACATCCTCTCTCTTACAAATAGTATATATGATGCACTACCTCATAATCCATTTGCTTGGTATAAGTCATCAGTGTATGCAAGATGCCAGTTATTGCTTTACTGTCTTCTTTACTTCTCATCTTCCCACGTGACACCTAACCTCAGGACTCCTATTCCTGTGGGTTTGCATCACTGAGTAATAAATGATTAGATAGTTGAAGCTCAGGATGTTTCCACACAGAGAAATGTTACTCAGCAATGAAAAGGAATGAACTGACCAGACATGCTGTCACATGCTTGTAATCTTAGTATCCAGAAGGTAGAGACTGGAGGACTGTGGGTTCAAAAATAGCCAGGGCTATACAGAAACACTTTGTTCCATAAACAACAAACAATATAGATGAATGAAGGAGAATGAAAGGGCTGGTGGGGGCTTTTCCGGGCTGCAGACTGGAGGCTGGAGGCTGCAGGTGGTGGAGCTGGAGTTTATAGCCTTGTCCAGAGCATTTACAAGGGGTAACATACCCTGCTTCTGCCTCTTGTTTGAAGCCGCTGCCTCATCTCTCTAAGGAGATCCATACCTTTGTGGAAGCTCTCCTACACACCTGTCCCTCCATTCAGAACCCCACCCTGGACTCATAACCGCCACCCAAGTGTCTCCACTCAGCTGCCTTCCTTCTGTACCTGCAGACAGGATTGGATCAATTTGTAAATGTCTCCAAGGGAACAGGACTCTGAGTGATTGCCAAGGCTTCTCTGTGAAAGCAGGAACTTCCTGAGCTCTTGGAACACAGCCTCCGCCTATTCTTTAAAAGAAGAGAAAATGAGGCGCTCCAAGTGGTGACAAGGGGACTAACACTTGCACACAGATCTTCCTGGTTTCTGAGCCCTTCTTTTCTCTCACCCTGTTTCAACTCAATACAACTGGGTATTTTCACCATCTCTTATATTTTATCAGGAAAGGGAACTGGAGCTGGTGATGAAGCTTGAAAAACTCAAGAGCCAAGCCTTCGCGTGAGCTCTCTTCCCAGTGAGAGGGCCAAACAGGGCCAGGTGGCTAGAGGAAGGGATTATTTGTCTAGGCAAGGTGGCACACACCTGTAATCCCAGCACTTGGGAGGCAGAGGCAGGAGCATTACTGGAAATTTGGGGCCAGCCTTGGCATGTAGGACAAGTTCCAGGACAGTCTGGACTAAGTCTAAAACAAAAACAAAAACAAAACAAGACAAACAAACAAACAAACAAACAGGGAGGGTTATACCAAGAAGCTGTGGTGATTGAGTACGGAAGCCTGCTATCCTAGCATTTAATAGGTAGAGAATAAGATTGTGAGTTCAAGATGTTGTTTCAGAAGGGGGGGGGGGATGGCTAAGGAGACCAGACTTGGTGTTTATCCCAGCACTCATGATATGGAGGCCTGAGAATTGTGAGTCCAAATTATGCAAAGAGGATCCCCACAAGATCTCCAGGTAGGATGAAGACTAGAGCTGACAACTTGAGACCTTTCCCCACCCAGGAGCTTCTGGTGAACAGGCCACTGAGCTCACACCGAGAACACTGGGCTATTTATTATACGAGAAGTTGGAGGGGAAATCGGATTTCTGTCTTGTCTTCTTGTCCTGGAAAATCCAGCCATTCAGCACTGAGCTCTTGATACTGGTCACGCAAAAGCTTGAACGATTGTGGCAAATGGTCTTCACAGTTCAGGAGACCCGTTGCTCTCTATCACACATGGGATGCGCTGCACTGAGTGGCAAAGTTAGCAAACGCAGGGCAAGGCAGGTTGTAGGTCTGAACTGTACAAGCTATAAATGCTGTCTTATAAAGCTATACTTCAAAAGATTTATTTTTATTTTAATCTTTCCTGGTGTTTTGCCTGAATGAATGTATGTGCACCGTGAGCTCTCAGTACACAGTGCAGTCCAGGAAGGGGTATGGTATGGGATCTTCTGGAACTGGCAACAGCAAGCTGCCACGTGGGTGCTGTAGATCGGACCCTGGTCCTCTGGAAGAGCAGTCATTGCTCTTAACCTCTGAGCTATCTCTCTAGGCCCTCATATAAAGGTATTAAGTTAAGCTTTTATTGTATATAAAAACAGTTGAATTACTAAAGTCTCTTAAATTGATGATGCATTGTGAAGTAATTATTTTAATTTTGAAAGAGGTGGCAAAACTGGCAAATACTTGGTTTATGCTGGTGACTTGTATCTGTGCCATTTTTTCCCCCTGGGAAATGAAGTACTGAATTTCTTGGGTAGAGAGCTGGGGTTCTAGTGTGTCCCCCAAGGTTTCCTGTGTTAAAATTTAGTTCTCATTGAGAGATAGTGAGAGAGAGGAAAGTTCTTTGTGTGGAGAGATGAGCCTTTTGGAAGTGATTAGAACGAGATAAAGTCATCAGAGTGGAGCCCCAGAAGAATTAAAAGGAGAGAGCTGGGCACTGCAGTTCATGCTTGTACTTGGGAAGCTGAAACAGGAAGTTCCCAAGTTCAAGACAAACTTGGACTACAAGGAAAATTGAAGGCCAGTCTGGACTATGTAGAGACATAAAAAAAAAAAACAAAAACAAAAACAAGCAGACAAACAAACTGGGCGATGTATGAGGATCAGTGAGGGATATGATTGCTGATTAAACGTTCAGACCCCTGCACCTATACATAAAACCTGCCTGTGGCATGGAGAGCTGGCAAAGACAGCCCCGGGAGGCGAGGTGGTCATGGAGACACGTGGATCCCTGGAGCTCGATAGCCAGCCTGTAGAGCCAAAATGACAAGCTAACAGCTTGCTAACATCTTGACAAGACCCTGCTCACAAACTAAGATGGAGAATGGTAGAGGAAGCCATGAGACACACACATCCCTCTTACTGCCCCAAACCTCCATACTCTCCACATAAAAAATAATACAAACAACACCAACAGACAAGCAGAAGAAAAGGAGGGAACAGAGAAAGAGAGGGAGAAAGCAGAAGAGACTCACACACACACACACACACACACACACACACACACACTCACCCTGTCTCTTGCCATCAGCCCTCCCCCTCCCCCTCCCCGTCCCTTGAAACACACAGGCAAGGAGGCTTGTGTGTTTACTTTACATAATGCACAGCGGGGGGATCATTTAAGGTGAACTTCTAAGCTTCTAGGACAGGGCAGTCTGTCCTCCGCCAGGCATCACGTGCCCAGGTTCCCCCGAATGAGAATTTGCTTAAAGGACATCACCCTGAGCGAGGGTCCTTGCAGCAGCCTGTTCCACTCTGCTGTGTGTGGAAGCGGCAGGTTTTTTTTCCCTTCTTGTTTGAATGATGGGTTATTATTATGTACCTGGAGAAAGATCTGAGGCTAGCGAACGTGGGTGTCATACAACCTTCCACTCAAAGCCGTTTAATGACGAGCAAGCAGAACAGCCGTATTAAATCTCTTTTGATTAAACAGTCAACGCCTTGTTGGCGCGCTGAGCTGTTCGGAACCTTCTATGTGCTGCAGTCAAAATTTTCATGGGTCGTTGTCCCAAGGCAGACCTACTTGTGTTCCATGTTGTTTTTTTCCCCCATTAAACCTTAGTGTTTCTATCAGTGAAACACAGCTACTGTGGCTGCTTGGTAAGGGAGAAAACTAGATCTTGTAACTTCTTGGCATATAGAAAATGCTCACTGGGCGGCGGGGGTGCATGCCTTTAATTCCAGCACTGGAAAATGCTCAATAAATACTCTCCCTTCCGAGCTGATGGGCCAAAGTGCACCTCCCAGGCTGAACTTCAAGTAATCGCTGTTTTGTTTGTTTGTTTTTATAAATCACAAGCACCTTTATTCATGAGTGGTGCTTCCATAAGCCAGTGGCCGACAGTCCAGCCACCATCAGACTAGCTGGTTTTGTGCTCTTGTCCCGGTGAAGGTGGTAAGATGCCAATAGTACCTGTGGCTGTGATGTTATTCTGTTCTCAGAAGCAGAGAGATCAATCAGAAAGCAACCAGGATATAATGGGAGCTGTGTGTGATGTGTGTGCATTGCTGATTAACTCTTGGGAATTAAAAATTCTAGATATAGTACAACTGGCTGGCAGAGCTGGCCCACTGAGAAGGTTTCAGAACACCCTGTGTCTGGGAGCAGGGCCGTGCCACTCACAGCATGAGAATGTCCCCTTACAGCCTCATTAAGGCCTAGCATTACCATTTTCCTTTTTTAGTGCTAAAACAAAGCCTGAAATTGCATAATGTCTAATTTTCCATGTTTCCATTTTTTTCCCCGAAAGTTCATCAACAAACTGAACTTATTCTTCTTTGTTTTCTGCTTGTGTGTTGTTCCTTTCTTCTCTAGAGGTGCAATTTTTACTTACAGATTTATAAAACATCTTTGTGGGCATAAATGCATATTCACTCTTGTTCATACATATAATAGAATGGTATCTGATGGCTAAGGCTTACCATTCTGTTATTCAAAATGATCTAAAAAGTTAGTAGCACGCAGCTATTCATCTGATGAACATTTACAGATGGCTTGTTGGAACTATATGCCAGGCTCTGTGCCTGGCACTGGTGTCAGAAGAGGACAAAGAGCCCAAGCCGCTGTCCTCTAAGAGAAAGCAGTGTCGCTCGCAAGCCTCCCTCACTTACACAGTAGAGATGTTCTGAAATCTTCAGCATTCTGAATCCTGACACACAACACTGAAGGGTCAGTAGCTGGGAAAGACCTTATGGTCTGATATGGCTACATGGTCAATTTGGAGTATCACCTGTTTTATAAATAAAGTTTTATTGGAACGTGATGATTCCCATCCACTCATTCAGCCAGAGGTCAACACGGGTTAGCTGCCTCAATACCTTATTTTATGTTCTGTGTGTCATATATATCTGTGTGCATAAAAGCCAAAGGCAGACACGGGGTGTCTACCCCTATCGCTGTCCACTTTATTCCCTTGAAACCGGATCTGCCTATCTCTGCCCTCTGGTGCTGGGGCTTCAGGCACACACAGCCATGCACAGCGTTTTGTTTTGCTCTTTTAAACATGGGTGCTGGGGATCAAACTCAGATACTCTTGCCCACGGAGCCATCTCCCTAACCCAGCAACCTTATCTTTTGAGGCACGGACTCTCCCTATTCCTGGAGCTAACCCGTTCATCTAGGCTGGCCAGCAAGCCTCCGGGATGCTCCAGTCTCTCCAGCTCTGGGATTATAGGCACATGTGTTACCGTACCAGACTTTTATGTGAGTCCTGATCAAACGCAAGTTGTTATACTTGTGCAGGCAACACTTTATCAACAGAGCCACCTTGACAGCCTGTTTGAAAGTGGCCCAAGCCAGAGAAAATACTTAATCAAAACTGTATGAAAGTTTGGGACAGAATCCAGACCAAACCCCAGGATTCTTGAACTTCTCTGCTTCCCTTGGCCTTCTATTAAGACAGACTAAGTAACAGCATGGGCCTACAGCAGCAAGTTTGAAGATGACAGGGCTTGCAGGGGTGCCCTAAGGGCCCATACACAGACATCAAAGACAGGGAAAAGAAACAACCATCTAGGGGAAAAATTCTATCATTGGGGTGAGCACGGGAGAGAGTAAGCATTGTTCCTCCCTCTGCTAAGGTGGAAAGAGGTCCACATGCCTATTTCTTGACATATACTACCATTTTTTCTCCTTACATTTTGATTCTCCCACTGACAGCCACCTTCATCACAGCAACTTCAAGTCTGGAGTCAGATCAAGCTCAGAGTTTAGCTCCAGGCATGGCCAGCATCTCTGTCCTGGGACACCCACGAGGAGAGTTTTGCAGGATCTGTCCCTGGATTGGTTAAGCCAGTGGGTCATCAACCTATCATGTATCTCTGGTTAAACAGAACCAATCACCTGGAGTGGCAAACTATGGCTAAATGGCCACATTTTGGTCATTGCCTATTTTATAATTGGTGGGCCAAAGAGTTTGCTCAGATGTTTAGGGCTAGGCTCTCAACCAAAAATTATAAGTAATTGATGGTTACTATTGGGATGTGTGTCTGGGCTAGAAGCCCCACCCCCGTGAAAGAAGCAGGACCAGAACCTGGGAGATTCTTTTGATTATAAGTCAGATACAAATTGGGTTCTCCCATGGCTCTAGTAAACTTCTTTTCTGCTTTGAATCTTCTAGCACTGGAATTCCCACTGTCAGCAGACAACTCCAGCCAATATGCTTGTTTTTCCAGGCAGCTACCGCTCCGCCCTCATCTGAACACTTGCCTCCCCCACATTCTCTCTGCCTGCTGGTGACACCAGCCTTCTCCATCTAGGAATGTAAATTTCAGAAAGCTGGAGTGCTAACAGCATGTCAGAGTAGGTTCTGGCCAAGTCTGATAATGAATCCATATGACAGTGTGAGCCGATCTGCGATCTGCACTTATTCAAACTCCCATTCAGAGCTTCCCACAGCAATGATGAGCACGCGGCTCTTGGTATTGTCTGTCTCCAGCTTAATGATGCGATGTTTCCACTTAGGATCCTGATAGGCTCCTGACTGTAGAAACAATGTCTTTCAGAAGAGGCTGGCAACATATGTTATGAGCCCAATGCACCAAAAAAACATCTGGGAGTAGGAGAGACACTGGGAGGGCTGGTCTGTACCTCATGTTTTCCAGAGACTTCTCATTTTGGAAAGCAGTTTTTCACTCCCATTTGAATCTGCCTCCAGAATTGGCATCTTCCTGCGGCAGGGGGCTGCTGGGAAAGGGGAAGTCAAGGGCTTCCTGGTTTGCCTCCAGCTTGGATCTCCAAGATCTGCTTCTTTGGACTTGCCTGTGGAGTTTTCTAGATGTCCAGATTTCAGTCTTTGTCCTTTGTAAGACTCAGTGAGTAGGTCTGGAAAAGACAGTTTTGGGTTTTACAGACGTCTCTAGTTCTGAAGGGCAGCCATGTTGCAGAATTACTAGTATGAAATGCCCAGAAGCCAGAGTCCTTCTTTCTCTTCAGGGTTTTTCTGTTTGTTGCCCACGGCTTCTCTCTATTTAGCCCCTAAGATCCCTTGCTGGACCCGGTTTTTGCGGTGGCTTATATGAGACCACTTTTCTTGGCAACCCTTGGAGGCTGAATGCTGAAGATTCTCCTGGGCTAGATCTCTCGCACCTTCTGGATTATAGGCGGGGGTGCTGTCTTGTGGGTAGCTCTTCAGCCTTCCATCACTGCCAGTGAGTTTTTTGTTACTAGCCTTCAATGGGAAGATAAGTAGGAATTTGCTGCCTATGGAGGATATATATATATATATATATATATATATATATATATATATATATATATATATATATATATATATATATATATATATATATATATATATATATATATAATATATATATATATATATATATATATATATATGATATATATATATATATATATATATATATATATATATATATATA
Source organism: Mus minutoides (assembly GCA_902729485.2). Taxonomy (NCBI): domain Eukaryota; kingdom Metazoa; phylum Chordata; class Mammalia; order Rodentia; family Muridae; genus Mus; species Mus minutoides. The sequence goes on from LR751606.1 coordinate 152,687, forward strand.
TATATATATATATATATATATAATATGCATTTGTGTGTCTCTGCGTGCACATTCATATGGAGGCTAGAGATTGTGTGTCTTTCTTTATTGCTCCTCACCTAACTTTTTTGAGACAGGGTCTATCACTGACCCTGAAGTACACCTACTGGCTAGACTAGGTGACCAACAAGTCTTCAGTGCTCAGTGCTTTTCCCCACCCATGAATACGCAGTGTGACTTTTGCCAGGGGTTTATAAGCATCAGGAGTTATAGACGCACACTAGGCTGGGAATTTTAATACTGATGGATTGCTCATTGACCCCAGCCTTTATCAATGAGCTATCTTTCCTTTCCCTTGGGTGAGTGAGGTGAATCCAGTTCATGGGCACCTGCTCTTCTCCCCTAACCCTTCCATCTCCCACACTTACCACAGGGTTCCATTTCATTTCCTCACTCAGCCACTGGCTCAGGCCCAACTATGTCCAGTCTGATGTATTGGCAAGAGTGAGTGATGGAGCCCGCAGACCATTACTCAAGGGAGGGTGACGGTGAGTCACGTTGAGAGGCTCCTTGCCCAGTCTGGCCACTCTGCCCTAGGATAGCTTCGAGACAGAGACTAATAACACCCCTTGGACTTGTCTCTTAAAAATAGAGTCAGTGGAGCCTGTGGCTGTGGGAAGAGAGGTCCCGGAGTCACGAGCTCAGTCCAGCTGGATGCAGTTCATAATAGGGCACTGGCTCCTGCTTTGCATGTCTGTCATTGGTGAGTGTTGTCCTAGGCAAACTGTATGTTTAGAGGAATGATCTAGTCTTTTCAAGCTTACAGAACCCTTCAGGATGTGACCTACAGCAAGGACACAGTCTACCCCAAATTCATATATACACCAATGCAAAATATTCCACTTAATTTCAGAGGGTCATGAAAAGCTGTGTCAAAAGCCATAGGCTGCTAACAAAGAATGTCTCATCTAGAGGCTCTCTTTGTTCAAATATATAATTTTTGCCCTTTGTTCTCCAAAATCCAAAACTTCCATGTTGTTGCTTTTAGTCCTTGTGGATTGTACTTCTTGGAGAGAGAAATCCCAAAGGTTTTCTCCATTTAGGCTGTCTGCAAGAAAGGCTTGGGTATCAGAAGGCCCATATGTACTGCAAAGCCGACCAGCAAAAGGAGATGGGTAGTAAATCATGGCCAACCCCAGAGCCACAATAGTTATTAAACAGCCCTCCATCCTTGCTGTGGGGACTATATCCCTCCCTTAATGCTACCTGTTTTTTGCCTTAAACATGAGTCATCGGGGGTCTAAAACAAGCCTTGCAATACCATACCCCTTTGGTGAGGGTTTCTAGTCCCTAGCCTAAGAGGTCTAACAGAAGCCAGCCTAAGATTTCAGTTCCAAAACAAGATAAAACCTACCAAGGAGGAGCTATTTTTCTGTGACTTTCTTCTTCTGGAAGTTGTTCTGAAAGTTGGTACCCTGTGAAGTAACATAGAGAAGGCTGGTGACACAGGTGGTAGATGAATTTTCTAGAACACAGACACGCAGAGCAAGTTTATTGAAGTACACTGCAGGACGGAAGCTGGCAGGTTCACAGAGGGGACCACATCAAGCAAAGGAGTGGAAGCTCTTTTATCACAGTTAAGAGGAGTGTATTTTGATTTTTCTCCTGTGCTATATGTGCAGATCATTCAGGAGGCAGGCAGGCAGGCAGTTGTCTTGTAAGCTTGTGAAATAATACATTTCACAGCCTGCTATTTTTTTCAAAACTGCATTGTGGTAAGGCACCATAGTACGACTACAGATGTCTGCATATGACATCATACATCACTGGGTGTCTGGCTTCAGGTAGCGTGGCCTGGTTGTTAAAGTGTAGGAATTTTGTTTTTATTTTTTATTTTTTTTTCCTCTTTATTAGATATTTTCTTCATTTACATTTCCCATGTTATCCAGAAATTTTCCCTTACCCTCCCGCGTCCCCGCCCTGCCCCCCTACCCACCCCCTCCCACGTAATGGCCCTGGCATTCCCCTGTTCTGGGGCATATAGAGTCTGTATGACCAGAGGGCCTCTCCTCCCAATGA
>LR753101.1:0-10451 GCA_902729485.2 Mus minutoides
GAGGCTTTCCCTTAGTTGCTTTTTTATTTTTGGACATTTTATTTATTTACATTTCAAATGTAATAAAAAAAACAACTCTTTCCCAGTTTTCCTCACTCCCAAAAACCCCCTATCACATCCTACCTCTTCCTGATTCTGTGAGGTTGTTATTACACACACACACACACACACACACACACACACACACACACACACACACTGACTCCCACCTCCCTGTCCTCAATTCTCCTACACTGGGGAATATATCAAGCCTCCAATTGAAGCATGACAAGGCCATCCTCTGCAACATGTATGGGAGTCATGCATACTCCTTTGTTGATGGCTTAGTCCCTGGGAGCTCTGGGGGAACTGGTTGGTTGACATTGATATTCTTCCTGTGGGCTTACAATCCTCTTCAACTCCTTTGGTCCTTTCTCTAACTCCTCTATAGGGAACCCCATACTCAATCCAATGGTTGGCTGCAAGCATCTACCTCTTTATGTGTAAGGCTCTGGTAGGGCCTCTCAGGAGATAACCATATCAAGATTCTTTCAGCATGTACGTTTTGGCATCCACAATATGTCTGTGTTTGGTAAATGTATATGAGATGGATCCCCATGTGGGAGAGTCTCTGGAGAGCCTTTCCTTCAGTGTCTACTCTAAAATTTATGTCCATATTGGTTCCTATGAGTATTTTATTCTAAGAAGGGCTGAAGCATCCACACTTTGGTTTTCCTTTTCTTGAGCTTCATGTAGTCTGTGAATTGTATCTTGGGTACTTGGAGATTGTGGAGTAATATTCACTTATCAGTGAGTACATACCACGTGTGCTCTTTTGCAGTTGAGTTGTCTCAACCAGGACAATATTTTCTAGACCATTTACCTAAGAGTTTCATGAATTCATCATTTTTAATAGCTGAGTAGTACTCCATTGAGTAAATGTACATTTTCTATATCCATTCCTCTGTTGAAAGACATCTGTTTTCTTTCCGGATTCTGGCTGTAATGAATAAGGCTGCTATGAATATAGTGGAACATGTGTCTTTACTACAGGTAGGAGCATCTTCTGGATATGTGCCCAGGAGTGGTATAGCTGGGTCCTCAGGCAGTACTTTGTTCTATTTTCTGAGGAACTGCCGAACTGATTTCCAGAGTAGGAATACCAGCTTGCAATCACCCCAGCAATGGAAGAGTGTTCCTCTTTCTCCACATCCTGACCAGCATCTGCTGTCACATGAGTTTCTGATTTTAGACTTTCTGACTGGTGTGAGATGGAATCTCAGGGTTGTTTTGATTTGCATTTCCCTGATAACGAAGGCTGTTGAAGACTTCTATAGGTGCTTGTTAGACATTGGATATTCCTCAGTTGAAAATTCATTGTTTAGCTCTGTACCCCATTCTATTTATTTTATTTTATTTTTTTAGATATCTTCTTTATGAACATTTCAAATGCTATCCCGAAAGTTCCCTATACCCTCCCAGGCCATCCTGTTCCCCTACCCACCCACTCCCACTTCTTGGCCCTGGCATTTCCCTGTACTGGGGCATATAAAGTTTGCAAAATGAAGGGGTTTCTCTTCTCAATGATGGACAACTAGGCCATCTTCTGCTACATATGCAGCTAGAGACATGAGCTCTGGGGGTACTGGTTAGTTCATATTGTTGATCCACCTATATGATAACAGACCCCTTCAGCTCCTTGGGTACTTTATCTAGCTCTTCCATTGGGGGCCCTGTGTTCCATCCTATAGATGACTGTGAGCACTGGCATAGCCTCACAGGAGACAGCTATATCACGGTCCTTTCAGCAAAATCTTGCTGGCATATACAATAGTGATAGATTCCTTGGTGTGGTAGTCTCTGGATGGTCCATCCTTTTGTCTTAGCACCAAACATTGTCTCTGTAACTCCTTCCATGGGTGTTTTCTTCCCTATTCTAAGGAAGAATGACGTATCAATACTTTGGTCTTCTTTCTTCTTGATTTTCTTGTGTTTTGCAAATTGTATCTTGTCTGTACCCCATTCTTAATAGTGTTATTTCATTCTTGGGAGTCTAAATTATTGAGTTCTTTGTATATATAGGATATTAGTCCTCTATAGGATGAAGGATTGGTAAAGATCTTTTCCCAATCTGTTGGTTTCCTTTTTGTCCTATTGAAAGTATCTTTTGCCTTACAGAAACTTTGCAATGTTATGAGGTCCCACTTGTCAATTCTTGATCTTAGATCATAAGCCATTGGTGTTCAGTTCAGGAAATTTTCCATTGTGCCTATGTGTTTCAGGTTCTTTCCCACTTTCTCATCTATAAGGTTTTCTTTTTAATCTGGTTTTATGTGGAGTTCCTTGATCCACTTGAAATTGAGCTTTGTACAGGAGATGAGAATGAATTGATTTGCATTTTTCGACATGCTGACCTGCCAACTGAACCAGCACCATTTGTTAAAAATATTGTCTTTTTACCACTGGATGGTTTTAGCTCCTTTGCAAATATCAAGTGACCGTATGTGTGTGTGTTCCTTTCTGGATCTTCAATTCTATTCCATTGATCTTTCTGCCTATTTCTGTAGCAATACCATGTAGATTTTACCATTATTGCTCTATAGTACCGATGAGGTCAGGGATGGTGATTGCCCCAGAAGTTCTTCTACAGTGGAGAATGGTTTTTGCTATCCTGGGTTTTTTCTTATTCCAAATGAATTTGCAAATTGCTCTCTCTAGCTCTATGAAGAATTGAGTTGGAATTTTGATGGAGACTTCATTGAATCTGTAGATTGTTTTTGGCAAGTTGGCCATTTTTACTATATTGATCCTAATAATCCATGAGCATGAGAGATCTTTCTATCTTCTGAGATATTTTTTCTTTCTTCAGAGACTTGAAGTTCTTGTCATACAGATTTTTTCACTTGCTTGGTTAGAGTCACACCAAGCTATGTAATATTCTTTTTGACTATTGTGAAAGGTGTCATCTCTAATTTCTTTCTCAGCCTCTTTATCTTTGGAGTAGAGAAAAGCTACTGATTTGTTTGAGTTAATTTTATATCCAGCTACTTTTCTGAAGTTGTTTATCAGCTTTAGGAGTTCTCTGGTAGAATTTTGGGGGGACACTTAAGTATAAGACAATATCATCTGCAAATATTAATATTTTGCCTTATTCCTTTCTAATTTGTCTCCCTTTGATCTCTTTTTGTTGTCTAAATGCTCTAGCTAGAACTTCACATACTATACTGAATAGAAAGGGAGAGAGTAGACAGGCTTGTCTAGTTCCTGATTTTAGTGGGATTGCTTCAAGATTTTCTCCATTTAGTTTGATGTTGGCTACAGGTTTGCTGTATTTTGCTTTTACTATGTTTAGTTATAGGTCTTAAATTCACGATCTTTCCAAGACTTTTAACATGAAGGTATGCTGAATTTTTTCAAACTTTATCTCTGCGACTCCTTTCATGAATATTTTATTCCCTATTCTAGAGAGGAATGAAGTATCCACACGTTGGTCCCTTCTTGATTTTCTTGTGTTTTGGAAGTTGTATCTTGGGTATTCTAGATTTCTGCGCTAATATCTACTTATCAGTGAGTGAATATCAAGTGACTTCTTTTGTGATTGGGTTACCTCACTCAGGATGATATCCTCCAGATCCATCCATTTACCAAGAATTTCATAAATTCATTGTTTTTAATAGCTGAGTAGTACTCCATTGTGTAAATGTACCACATTTTCTGTATCCATTCCTCTGTTGAGGGACATCTGGGTTCTTTCCAGCTTCTGGCTATTATAAATAAGGCTGCTATGAACATAGTGGAGCATGTGTCCTGATTACCAGTTGGAACATCTTCTGGGTATATGCCCAGTAGAGGTATTGCTGGATAAATTGATAGTACTATGCCCAGTTTTCTGAGGAACCACCAGATTGACTTCCAGAGTGGTTGTACCAGCTTGCAATCCCACCAGCGATGGAGGAGTGTTTCTCTTTCTCCACATCCTCACCAGCATCTGCTATCACCTGAATTTTTGATCTTAGCAATTCTGACTGGTATGAGGTGGAATCTCAAGGTTCTTTTATTTGCATTTCCCTGATGATTAAAGATGTTAAACATTTTTTCAAGTGTTTCTCACCCCTTCGGTATTTCTCAGTTGAGAATTTTTTGTTTAGCTCTGTACCCAATTTTTAATGGGGTTATTTGACTTTCTGGAGTTCATCTTCTTGAGCTCTTTGTATATATTGGATATTAGTCCCCTTTCAGATTTAGGATTGGTAAAAAATTTTTCCCAATCTCTTGCTGGCCTCTTTGTCTTATTGACAGTATCTTTTTCAAATGCTTTTTCAGCATCTACTAATATTATCATGTGGGTTTTTTTTCTTTGAGTTTGTTCATGTACTGGATTATGTTGTTGGGTTTCCTTATATTGAACCATTCTGCATCTCTAAAATAAAGCCTACATGATCGTGTGGAATGATACTTTTGACATGTTCTTGGATTCATTAGGGAAGAAATTTATTGAGTATTTTTTCATCAATGTTCACAAGAGATAGTTATCTGAAGTTCTCTTTCTATTTTGTCTTTGTATGGTTTACATATAAGTATAATTGTGGCTTCATAGAATGAATTGGGTAGTGTTCCTTCTGCTCCTATTTTGTGGAATAGTTTGAAGAGTATTGGTATTAGGTCTGCTTCAGAGGTCTGATAGAATCCTGCACTAAGACCCATCTGGCCCTGGGCTTTTTTTTTGGTTGGGGGTCAATTAATGTCTGCTTCTATTTCTTTAGGAGTTATGGAACCGTTTAAATAGATTATCTGATCATCTTTTAACTTTGGCACCTGGTATGTGTCTATCAAATTGTCCATTTCATCCAAATTTTCCAATTTTGTTGAGTATAAACTTTTGTAGTAGGATCTGATGCTTTTTGGGATTTCCATTTTATGTCTCCCTTTTCACTTTCTGATTTTATTAATTTGGATACTGTCTCTGTGGCCTCTTGTTTGTCTGGCTAAGGGTTTATTTATCTTGTTGGTTTTCTCAAAGAACAAGCTTCTGATTGGGCTGATTCTTTGTATCATTTGTTTTGTATTTATTTTGTTGATTTCAGCCCTGACTTTGATTATTTCCTGAAGTCTACTCCTCTTGGGTATATTTGCTTCTTTTTGTTCTAGAGCTTTTGGGTGTGGCATCAGGCTGCTGGTGCAAGCTCTATCCAGTTTCTTTTTGGAGCCACTAGAGGTATGAGTTTTCCTCTTAACACTGCTTTCATTGTGTGCCATAAGTTTGGGTATGATGCATCTTCATTTCATTAAATTCTAAAAAGTCTTTAATTTCTTCCTTTATTTCTTCCTTGACCAATTTATCGTTCAGTAGAGTGTTGTTTAGCTTCCATGTGTATTTGGGTTTTCCATTGTCTTTGTTGGAATTTAAGACCAGCCTTAGTCTGTGGTTATCTGATATGGTGTATGGGATTATTTCAATTTTTATATCTGTTGAGACCTGTTTTGTGACGAATTATATAATCAGTTTTGGAGCAGGTACCATGAGGTGCTGAGAAGGATTATTCTTTTGCTTAAGGATGAAAGGTTTTATAAATATGTTAGATCCATTTGGTTCATAACTTCTGTTAGTTTCACTGTGTCTCTGTTTAGTTTCTATTCCATGATCTGTCCATTGCTGAGAGTGGGATGTTAAATTCTCCCGCTATTATTGTGAGAGGTGTGATGTATGTGCTTTGAGCTTCAGTAAAGTTTCCTTTATGAATGTGGGTGCCCTTGCATTTGGAGCATAGATGTTCAGAATGGAGCATCCATCTTGGCAGATTTTTCCTTTGACCCATATGAAGTTTCCTTACTTACTCTTTTTTATAACTTTTGGTTGAAAGCTGATTTTATTTGATATTAGAATAGTTACTCCAGCTTGTTTCTTGGGACCATTTGATTGGGAAATTATTCTCTAACCTTTTACTCTGAGATAGTTTCTGTCCTTGTCATTGAGGTGCCTTTCCTGTATACAGCAAAATGCTGGGTCTTGTTTATGTATCCAGTCTGTCAGCTTATGTCTTTTGGGGGTGGGGAAAATGAGTCCATTAATGTTAAGAGATATTAAGGAAAGATGATTGTTACTTCCTGGGTTTTCTTGTTGTTTTTGTTGTTAGAGATGGAATTACGTTTGTGTGGCAATCTTTTTGGGGGTTTGATCAAAGATGACTTTTTTGCTTTTCTAGGGTGTAGTTTCCCTCCTTGTGTTGGTGTTTTCCATCTATTATCCTTTGTAGAGATGGATTTGTGGAAAGATACTGTGTAATTTGGTTTTGTCATGGATTATCTTATTTCCTCTGTCTATGATAATTGAGAGTTTTGCTGAGTATAGTAGCCTGGGCTGGCATTTATGTTCTCTTAGGGTCTGTATGACATCTGCCCAGGATCTTCTAGCTTTCATAATCTCTGGTGAGTAGTCCGGTGTAATTCTGATACATTTGCCTTTATATGTTACTTGATCTTTTTCTCTTACTGCTTTTAATATTCTTTCTTTGATTAATTCATTTGGTGTTTTGATTATTATGTGATGGGAGGAATTTCTTTTCTGGTCCAGTCTCTTTGGAGTTCTATAGACTTCTTGTATGTTTATGGGCATTTCTCTTTAGGCTTGAGAAGTTTCTTCTATAATTTTGTTGAAGATATTTACTAGCCTTTTATGTAGGAATCTTCCCTCTTCTATACCTATCCTTAGGTTTAGTCTTCTCATTTTGTCCTGGATTTTCTGGATGTTTTGGGTTAGGGGCTTTTTGCATTTTGCTTTTTTTTTGACTGTTGTGTCAATGTTTTCTATGATATCTTCTGTCACTGAGATTCTCTCTTCTATCTCTTGTATTCTGTTGATAATACTTGCATCTATGACTCTTGATCTCTTTCCTAGTTTTTCTAACTTCAGGGTTGTCTCTCTTTGTGATTTCTGTATTGTTTCTATTTTCATTTTTAGATCTTGGATGATTTTATTCATTTCCTTAACCTGTTTGATTGTGTTTTCCTGTAATTCATTAAGGGATTTTTGTGTTTCTTCTTTAAGGGCCTCTAGCTGTTTCCTGTGTTCTTCTGTCTTTCTTTAAGGGAGTTATTTATGTCCTTCTTAAAGTCCTTTATCATCATTATTATGAAAAGTGATTTTAGATCTGAATCTTGCTTTTCCCCTGTGATGGTGGAGCCAGGAATTGCTATGGTAGGAGAATTGTTTTCTGATGATGCCAAGTAATCTTGGTTTCTGTTGTCAGTTTTTACACTTGCCTCCTGCCATCTGATTATCTCAGGTGCTCACTGCCTTCATTATATCTGATGGGAGCCTGTCTGTCCTGCAATCCCGGTTGAATCAGAACTCTTCAGAGTCCAGCTGTCTCTGGGATCCTGTGATTCTGGGATCCTGGGTATGTCAGAGTTCCTGGGAGTCAAGCTGTATCTGGAACCCTGAGATCCTGATGTGACCAAGCTCCTGGTATCCTGGGATCCTGGGATCCTTGGTGTTTTAGAGCATGTGGGAGTGGAGCCTCTTCTGGGTGTTGTGGTACTGGCTGCAGAGTTCTGGCTCAGGGTAAACCCAGCACAGACTGGAAGTATTCTGAAACCCTGGTTAGGCAGGTTTCCTGGGTCCCTGGATCCTGCTGGTCTCAGTTACTCCTGGTGGTATTGGACCAGATGTTGTGTCCTCCTAACCCCTGATTCTATGATCCTTGGCATGCTTACTTTCCCTTAGATTTGAGCTGTGGTGCAAATGCCTAGCAGTACCACTCACACTGGGAGGAGGTAATCCTTCATTGAAACTGAGTCCCTTGGAAGAGATTCTGGAATCTGTTTTGAAGTTTCTTCTGATTGTTTGTTTGTTTGTTCTTTGTTATTGAAACTAATGTTTTTCTGCCATGACTTACATCACAGATGGATGATCTCCCTCTATCCCTGGGTTATTTTTTGGAGAGTCCAGCAGTCCATTTGTTTGTTCACTGTTTCTTTCTTCTTTCCTTCTTTCTAACTTTACATTATTACTACAAAGACTGGAGAGGATGAGGGGTCTTTATTAACTATTAGTGGGAGTGTAAGCTGATGAAGATACTGCAAAAATCAGGATAAAGTCTTCTAAAAGTAACTCATAAAAATAGAACTACAGCTGGGCAGTGGTGGCACACACCTTTTATCCCAGCACTTGGGAGGCAGAGGCAAGCAGACTTCTGAGTTTGAGGCCAGCCTGGTCTACAGAGTGAGTTCCAGGACAGTCAGGGTTACACAGAGAAACCCTGTCTCGAAAAACAAGCAAAAAAAAAAAATAGAACTACAATATGAGCCAGTTCTACTCCCCTTCCACATATGCCCAAGAGAATTTATATCATTTCAAACAGATACCTGCATTCATGTTTTACCAAAAGAGTTTTGGGGAGTCCCCAAGATTCATACATGCCACTGGGGATATCAGAGTTCCCTCTTGGGAATCTTTGTCTCAGTAATAAAAGACCTTAAGATCAGACTATAATCTCAATGTAACTTCATGGACAAATGTATTAGATAAATTTAAAAGAAAAACTCCATGGCAGACAAACTGAAATCTCAGACCCTGCTTATAGGTAGGAAACAGAAAGAAAAATAGGCTTGCCATTTGAGTTGAGCCAGCATGGAGGACAGCAACTTTCTGGACAAGCAATCACATAGCAGGAAGAGAGATTTAGAAATAATTGAAACATCCACAGTATCAGAGAAAGCATATTTATCTCTAGCTAGCACCTAAAAGTAAAAGATAAGAAAGAAAATGTTGGGCAGAACCAACAGAAACACATGGTAGGTGATAGGGATAGCACTAGAGGGTTGGGATTCTGAGGATGACAAGTACATTATCTTGAAAATTTGCAAAACACAAGAACATCAAGAAGGAAGACGAGCTTGTGGATACTTCATTCCTCCTGTGAAGAGGAAGCAAAATACCCATGAAAGGAGTTACAGAGACAAAGTTTAGAGCTAAGATGAAAGGATGGACCATACAGAGACTACCCCACCAGGGGGGATTCATCCCATAATCAGTCATTAAACTCAGACACTATGGACAGTTAGTGCCTACTTAAGGGACCCTGATATAGCTGTCTCGTACAGAAGTGGATGCTCATAATCATCTATAAGAGGGAACACAGGGCCCACAATAGAGAAGCTAGAGATAGAACCCCAGGAGCTGAAAGGGTCTGCAACCCTAGATGAGGATCAACAATATGAACTAACCAGAACCCCCAGAACTCATGTCTCTAGCTCCATATGTAGCAGAAGATGGCCTAGTCGGTCATCATTGGAAAGAGAGGCCCCTCGGTACTGCAATCTTTATATGCCCCAATACAGGGGAAAGCCAGGGCCAAGAAGTGGGAGTGGGTGGACAGGAGAGCAGGGAGGGGGAGGGGGAGGGGGAGGGGACTTTCAGAATAGCATTTGAAATGTAAATTTTAAAAATATCTAATAAAAAATTGGAAAAATAAATAAATAAATAAATAAATAAATAAATAAATAAATAAGGAAATAGAAAACCATTTCTCTTATTTCTTTAGTATGGCTTAAGAGAAAACTGCCTTCCTAGGGTATCCCATAATCAGATCATTGTACTGCCTGTCTATAATGCTAGATGTTCACCCAGGTCAGCGATTTTATTCTCTCTTAAAACAGCAAGAAAGTTTTACCTTTAATTGGCCTTTGATGCCATCATCATCATCATCGTCGTCGTCATCATCATCATCATCATTAATTCTAAATTCACAATAACAAAAAACCAGAATCAAGCTCAATATTTACCTACCAATGAATGGATAAAATGAGATTGTGGGGATTAAATGAAAATGGATAAAGCTAGAAAATATTATATTAAGTGAGGTAACTTGAGCTCATCAAGAAAAAAGCATCATATGTTCTCTACTCTATACAGATCCTAGTTTCCGGATTTTACATGTATGTAGTTACATGGGAATTTGAATATAAATAATGGAACTAGAAAAAAGACAAAAGAGCGGGAAAAGATATTTAAAGAAAAAAATACATTCAAGTAATAAAGCATTTATGACATGTAAGGTAAATAATGAGTGTAGACATGAGCAGACAGCATGGAGACTGGGAGGAGTGTGGAAAGGTAACTTCAAACAAGTACACATGAAAATGCCATATGGAAACATGAATCTCTATAGCATATTTTTTTTAAAATTATTTACAACACATTTTACTTTGATTTTTCTGTTCTAAAGTATAATACCATTATTAATATTTTCATACAAAATTTGTGGCCAAAGAAGGATGTTTCTAAAGACTATTAGTTTTAGTCAGATAAGTTATTTTTTATTAGAAATTGCTCCTCATATGTGGAGTTTAAAAGCACCAGTGAGAGATAAAGAGTGATTTGTAATTGTACATAGTACTACCTGAGGATGCAGCAATACCTCTCCTGGGCATATACCCAGAAGATATTCCAACTGGTAATAATGACATATGAT
>LR753101.1:11195-34301 GCA_902729485.2 Mus minutoides
TTTTTTTTAGTTTAACCGTTTATTTTGAGGATCATGTATTCATTTTTTTCCTTTTTTTATTGGATATTTTCTTAATTTACATTTCAAATGATATCCCAAAAGTTCCCTCTCCCCTATCCCCTCCCTGCTCCCCTGCCCACCCATTCCCACCTCTTGGCCCTGGCGTTCCCCAATATTGGGGCATATAAAGATTGCAATACCAAGGGGCCTCTCTTCCCAATGATGGCCGACCAGGCCATCTTCTGCTACATATGGAGCTAGAGAAACGAGTTCTGGGGGTTCTGGTTAGTTCATCTTGTTGTTCCTCTTATAGGGTTGCAGACCCCTTCAGCTCCTGGGGTTCTATCTCTAGCTTCTCCATTTTGGGCCCTGTGTTCCATCATACAGATGACTGTGAGCATCCACCTCTGTATTGGCCAGGCACTAGCACATCCGCACACGAGACTGCTATATCAAGGTCCCTTCAGCAAACTCTTGCTATCCTATGCAATAGTGTCTGTGTTTAGTGAATGATTATGGGATGGACCCCCGGTGGCGTAGTCTCTAGATGGTCCATCCTTTCGACATAGCTCTAAACTTTGTCTCTGTAACTCTTTTCATGGATATTTTGTTTTCTATACAAAGAAGGAATGAAGTATCCACACGCTGGTCATCTTTATTGATTTTCTTGTGTTTTGCAAAATGTATCTTGGGTATTCTAAGTTTCTGGGCTAATATCCACTTATCAGTGAGTGCATATCCAATGACTTCTTTTGTGATTGGGTAATCTCACTAAGGATGATATCTTCCAGATAAATCCATTTACTGGAGAATTTCATAAATTCATTTTTTTGATAGCAGAATAGTACTCCATTGTGTAAATGTAACACATTTTCTGTATCCACTCCTCTGTTGAGGGACATCTGGGTTCTTTCCAGCTTCTGGCTACTATGAATAAGGCTGCTATGAACATAATGAAGCATGTGTCTTTTTTACCAATGGAACATCTTTTGGGTATATGCCCAGGAGAGCTATTGCTGGATTCTCCAGAAGTACTATGTCCAATTTTCTGAGAAAAAGCCAGACTGACTTCCAGAGTGGTTGTACTAGCTTGCAGTCCCACCAGCAATGAAGGACTGTTCCTCTTTCTCCACATCCTCACCAGCATCTGCTGTCACCTGAATTTTTGATCTTACCCATTCTGACTGGTGTGAGGTGGAATCTCAGTGTTGTTCTGATTTTCATTTCCCTGATGATTAAGGATGTTGAACATTTTTTCAGGTGTTTCTCAGCCATTCGGAATTCTTCAGTTGAGAATTCTTTGTTTATCTCTGTACCCCATTTTTAATGGGGTTATTTGTTTTTCTGGAGTCTAGCTTCTTTAGCTCTTTGTAGATGTTGGATATTATTCCCCTATCAGATGTAGGATTGGTAAAAATCCTTTCCCAGTCTGCTGGTGGCATTTTTGTCAGGCTGACAGTGTCTTTTGCCTTACAAAAGCTTTGCAATCTTATAAGGTCCCACTAATCAATTCTTGATCTTACAGCACAGGCCATTGCTGTTCTGTTTAGGAATTTTACCCCTGTGCCCATATCTTCAAGGGTTTTTCCCACCTTCTCCTCTATAAATTTCAGTGTCTCTAGTATTATGTGGAGGTCTTTGATCCACTTAGACTTAAGCTTTGTACAAGGAGATAAGATTGAATCAATTCGCATTCTTCTGCATGATAACGGCCATTTGTGCCAGCACCATATTTTGAAAATGCTATCTTTTTACCACTGGATGGTTTTAGCTCCCTTGTCAAAGATCAAGTGACCATAGGTGTGTGGATTCATTTGTGGGTCTTCAATTCTATTCCATTGATCTGCCTGTCTATCCTGTACCAGTACCATGCAGTTTTTCTTACAATTGCTCTGTAGTACATCTTAATGTCAGGCATGGTGATTACCCCAGAGGATCTTTTATTGTTGAGAATAGTTTTTGCTATCCTAGGGTTTTTGTTATTCCAGATGAATTTGCAAATTGCCCTTTCTATCTCAGTGAATAATTGAGTTGGAATTTTGATGGGGATTGCATTGAATCTGTAGATTGCTTTCGGCAGGATAGCCATTTTGACTTTATTAATCCTGCCAATCCATGAATATGAGATATCTTTCCATCTTCTGAGATATTCTTTTATTTCTTTCTTCAGGGACTTGAAGTTCTTGTCATAGAAGATCTTTCACTTCCTTAGTTAGCATCACACCAAGATATTTTATATTGTTTGTGACTATTGTGAAGGGTGTTGTTTCCCTAATTTCTTTCTCAGCCCTTTCATCCTTTGTGTCGAGAAAGGCCATTGATTTCCTTCAGTTAATTTTATATCCAGCTACTGCACTGAAGCTGTTTATCAGGTTTAGGAGCTCTCTGGTGGAATTTTTGGGGTCCCTAATATATACTATCATATCATCTGCAAACAGTGATATTTTAAATTCTTCCTTTCCAATTTGTATCCCCTTGATCTCCTTTTGTTGTCAAATTGCTCTGGCTTGGACTTCAAGTACTATATTGAATAGGTAGGGAGAAAGTGGGCAGCCTTGTCTAGTCCCTGATTTTAGTGGCATTGCTTCGAATTTCTCTCCATTTACTTTGAGGTTGGCTACTGGTTTGCTGTATATTGCTTTTATTATGTTTAGGTATGGGCCTTGAATTCCTGGTCTTTCCAAGACTTTTATCATGAAAGGGTGTTAGATTTTGTCAAATGCTTTCTCAGCGTCTAGCGAGATGATCATGTGTTTTTTGTCTTTGAGTGTGTTTATATAGTGGATTACATTGATGGATTTCTGTATATTAAACGATCCCTGCATTCCTGGGATGAAGACTACTTGTTCAGGATGGATGATCGTTTTGATGTGTTCTTGGATTCGGTTTGCAAGGATTTTATTGACTATTTTTGCATTGATATTCATGAGGGAAATTGGTCTGAAGTTCCCATTCTTTGTTGGATCTTTGTGTGGTTTAGGTGACAGTGTAATTGTGGCTTCATAGAATGAATTGGGTAGAGTACCTTCTCTTTCTATTTTGTGGAATAGTTTGAGGAGCATTGGAATTAGGTCTTCTTTGAAGGTCTGATAGAACTCTGCACTAAATCCATCTGGTCCTGGGCTTTATTTGGTTGGGAAACTATTGCTGACTCCTTCTATTTCTTTAGGGAAAATGGGACAGTTTAGATCTTTAATCTGATCCTGGCTTAATATTGGTACCTGGTAACTCTCTAGGAAGTTGTCCATTTCATCCAGGTTTTCTAGCTTTTTTGAGTATACCCTTTTGTTGTAGGATCTGATGATGTTTTGGATTTCCTCAGGATCTGTTGTTATGTCTCCTTTTTCATTTCTGATTTTGTTAATTAAGATAATGTCCCTGTGCCCTCTAGTGAGTCTGGCTAAGGGTTTATCTATTTGTTGATTTTTCTCAAAGAACCAGCTCCTGGTTTGGTTGATTCTTTGAATAGTTCTTTTTGTTTCTACTTGGTTGATTTTGGCCCTGAGTTTGATTATTTCCTTCCTTCTACTCCTCTTGGGTGAAATTGCTTCCTTTAGTTCTAGAGCTTCTAGGTGTGCTGTCAAGTTACTATTGTATGCTCTCTCTAATTTCTTTTTGAAGGCACTCAGGGCAAGGTATTTTTCTCTTAGGACTGCCTTCATTGTGTCCCATAAGTTTGGGTATGTTGTGGCTTCATTTTCATTAAACTCTAGAAAGTCTTTAATTTCTTTCTTTATTTCAACCTTGACCAAGGAATCATTGAGTAAGGTGTTGTTCAGTTTCCATGAGAATGTTCTCTTTCTATTATTTATGTTGTTATTGAAGATCAGCCTTAGTCCATGCTGGTCAGATAGGATGCATGGGATAACTTCAATATTTTTGAATCTGTGGAGTTTTGTTTGTGACCAATTATATGGTCAATTTTGGAAGAGGTGCCAAGTGGTGCTGAGAAGAAGATATACCCTTTTGTTTTAGGATAAAATATTCTGTAGATAGCTGTTAAATCCATTTGTTTCATGACTTCTGTTAGTGTCCATGTGTCTCTGTTTAGTTTCTGTTTCCAGGATCTGTCCATTGGTGAGAGTGGGTAGTTGAAGTCTCCCACTATTATTGTGTGAGGTGCAATGTGTGCTTTGAGCTTTACTACAGTTTCTTTAATGAATGTGGCTGCCCTTGTTTTCGGAACATAGATATTCAGAATTGAGAATTCATCTTTGTTGATTTTATCTTTGATGAGTATGAAGTTAACCTCCTTGTCTTTTTTTAAAACTTTGGGTTGAAAGTCAATTTTATCTGATATTAGAATGGCTACTCCAGCTTTTTTCTTCGGACCATTTGCTTGGAAAATTGTTTTCCAGCCTTTCACCCTGAGGTAGTGACTTTCTTTTTCCCTAAGGTCTGTTTCCTGTATGCAGCAAAACATTGGGTCCTGTTTGTGTAGCCACTCTATTATTCTATGTCAATTTATTGGGGAATTGAGTCCATTGATGTTAAGAGAATTTAAAGAAAAGTAGTTGTTGCTTCCTGTTATTTTTGTTGTTACAGTTGGGATTCTGTCCTTTGGGCTGTCTTCTTTTAGGATTGTTGAAGGATAACTTTTTAGGTTTTTCTAGGGTATAGTTTCCATCCTTGTTTTGGTGGTTTCCCTTTATTATCCTTTGAAGGGCTGGATTCGTGGATAGATATTGTGTGAATTTGGATTTATCATGGAATACTTTGATTTCTACATCTACAGTAATTGAGATTTTTGCTGGATATAGTAACCTGGGTTGGCATTTGTGTTCTCTTAGGGTCTGTATAACATCTGTCCAGGATCTTCTGGCTTTCATAGTCTCAGGTGAGAAGTCTGGTGTAATTTTAATACGCCTGCCTTTATATGTTACTTGACCTTTTTCCCTTACTGCTTTTACTATTCTATCTTTATTTAGTGCATTTTTTGTTCTGATTATTATGTGTCAGGAGGAATTTTGTTTCTGGTCCAGTGTATTTGGAGTTCTGTAGGGTTCTTGTATATTCATGGGCATCTCTTTCTTTTGGTTTGGGAAGTTTTCTTCTATTATTTTGTTGAAGATATTTGCTGGCCCTTTAAGTTGAAAATTCTTTTTCATCTACTCCTATTATCTGTAGGTTTGGTCTTCTCATTGTGTCCTGGATTTCCTGGATGTTTTGAGTTACGATCTTTTTGCATTTTTCATTTTCTTTGATTGTTGTGCCCATATTCTCTATAGAATCTTCTGCACCTGAGATTCTCTCTTCCATCTCTTGTACTCTGTTGCTGGTGCTCACATCTATGGTTCCTGATTTCTTTCCTAATGTTTCTATCTCCAAAGTTGTCTCACTTTGGGTTTTCTTTATTGTTTCTATTTCTCTTTTTAGGTCCTGGATGATTTTGTTAAATTCCATTACCTGTTTGGTTGTGTTTTCCTGCAGTTCTTTAAGGGATTTTTGTGTTTCCTCTTTAAGGACTTTTACCTCTTTAGCAGTGTTCTCCTGCATTTCTTTAAGTAAGTTATTCATGTCCTTTTAATGTCCTTCCTGATATCCTCTACCAACACCATGAGATATGATTTTAAATCTGAGTCTTGCTTTTCGGGTGTGTTGGGGTATCCAGTACTGGCTGAGGTGGGTGTGCTGGGTTATGATGAATGTGAGTGGTCTTGGTTTATGTTATTAAGATTCTTAGGTTTGCCTTTTGCCATCTGCTAATCTCTGGAGTTGGTTGTTATAGTTGTCTCTGGTTGAGGCTCCTTCCTCCTGTGATTCTGTTGGCCTCTGTCAGCACTCCTAGGAGTCCAGGTCTCTCCTGAGTCTCAGTGGTCGGAGTAGTCTCTGTTGGTGAGCTCTCCTCTTACAGGGAAGGTCCACAGAGTTTTGGTGTTCAGACCTGCCTCTTGGGTAAAATTGAAGGCCCTATATAGGGCCTGACCTAGAAGATGTGTTGCCTCTGAGGTCTGTACACACACCTGTCTGAGGTATCCAGGACACAAGTTGGCTCCCTCACGAGCTCAGACAGGCAAAACCCTCCTGGGCAGACACCTCTCCTCAGGCCGGGAAGGTGCCCAGATGTCTGGAGCCTGAAACTGGGTCTGTTCCAGAAGCAGTGTTCCTTCTGCCTGTCCCAGAAGTTGTGCCTTTCTGCAGTCCGCACTTTCACCTGCACAGGCTGGTGTCTGTGGGACCCTTTGCAGTCTGTGAGCTGACCTGCGAAGACTGTTCTCTGAGTGAACTGGGACCCAAGATGGTTCTCTCACAAGTTCCAGCAGGGAAAGCCCTTCCAGGTGGAGACCTCTCCTCAGGCTGGGAGGGTGCCTGGATGTCTAGAGCCCAAAGCTGGGTCTGTCTAATCAGCTGTGTTGCTCAGCCTTTTCCTCACTCACCCTTTGTGGTCCACAAGTTAACCTGCACAGACTGATCTCTGAGGGACCCAGGACCCAGCTTTGCTCCCTCCTGAGCTCCGGCAGGCAAAGCCCTCTGGGCAAATACCTCTTCTCAGGCGGGAAAGGTGCCCAGATGTCTAGTGCCTGAAACTGGGCCTATCCCAGAAGCACTGTTGCTTCCGAGGTGTGCTCAGTCACTGTTTGCAGTCCGTGAGCTGACATGTGCAGACTGGTCTCTGAAGAAACTGGACCCAGGATCTCATTTAATCATTTTATACCTGCAAACCTTTCTGGGGTTGGCCATTAGTAGTGTACAACCATAATGGCATACCTACACTTTTTTTTTACGTTCACCTTTTTTATTTTTTTATTTTTTATTAGATATTTTCTTCATTTACATTTCAAATGCTATAATGAAAGTTCCCTATACCCTCCCCCCGCCCTGCTCCCCTACCTAACCACTCCCACTTCTTGGCCCTGGCATTCCCCTGTACTGGGGCATATGAAGTTTGCTAGACCAAGGGGCCTCTCTTCCCAATGTTGGCCAACTAGGCCATCTTCTAATACATATGCAGCTAGAGACACTAACTCTGGGGGTTCTGATTAGTTCATATTGTTGTTCTACTTATGGAGTTGCAGACCCCTTCAGCTCTTGGGAACGTTCCCTAGGTTCTACATTGGGGATCCTGTATTCCATCCTATAGATGACTGTGAGCATCCACTTCTGTATTTGCCAGGCACAAACAAAGCCTCACAGGAGATAGCTATATCAGGGTCCTTTCAGAAAAATCTGGCTGGCATATGCAGTATTGTATTCATTAGGTGGCTGATTTTGGGATGGACCCCTGGGAGAGACAATCTCTGGATCAACCATCCTTTTGTCTTAGCTCCAAACTTTGTCTCTGCAACTCCCTCCATGGATATTTTATTCCCTATTCTAGAGAGTAATGAAGTATCCACATGTTGGTATTCCTTCTTGATTTTCTTGTATTTTGGAAGTTGTAACTTGGATATTCTTGGGTTGTGGGTTAATATCCACTTATCAGTGAGTGTATATCAAGGTAACTTCTTTTGTGATTGGGTTTCCTCACTCAGGATGATATCCTCTAGATCCACCCATTTACCAAGAATTTCATAAATTCATTGTTTGTAATAGCTGAGTAGTACTCCATTGTGTAAGTGTACCACAATTTCTGTATCAGTTCCTCTGTTGAGAGACATCTGTGTTGTTTCCAGCTTCTGGCTATTATAAATAAGCCTGCTATGAACATAGTGGAGCATGTGTCCTTATTACCAGTTGGAACATCTACTGGGTATATGCCCAGGAGAGGTATTGCTGGATCAATTGGTAGTACTATGCCCAGTTTTCTGAGGAACCGCCAGACTGACTTCCAGGGTGATTGTACCAGCTTGCAAATCCACGATCAATAGAGAAGTGTTCCACTTTCTCCACATCCTTGCCAGCATCTGCTGTCACCTGAATTTTTGATCCTTGCCATTCTGAAGAGTGTGAGGTGGAATCTCAGGGTTGTTTTGATTTGCATTTTCCTGATGATTAGGATGTTGAACATTTTTTCAAGTGCTTCTCAGCACTTCAGTATTCCTCGGTTGAGAATTTTTTCTTTACCTCTGTACTCCATTTTTTATGGGGATATTTGAATTTCTGGAGTTCAACTTCTTGAGCTCTTTGTATATATTGGATATTAGTCCCCTATCATATTTAGGACTGTTAAAAATTCTTTCCCAATCTCTTGGTGGCCTTTTTGTCTATGGACAGTATCTTTTGCCATACAGAAGCTTTGCAATTTTTTGAGGTCCCATTTGTCAATTTTTGATCTTACAGCACAGGCCATTGGTGTTCTGTTCAGGAATTTTTCCCCTGTGCCCATATCTTCCAGGGTTTTAGCCACTTTCTCCTCTATAAATTTTAGTGTCTCTGGTTAAATGTGGAGTTCTTTGATCCACTTTGACTTGTGTTTTGTACAAGGAGATAAGAATGCATCAATTCATATTCTTCTACATGTTGACTGCCACTTGTACCAGCACCATTTGTTGAAAATTCTGCCTTTTTTCCACTGGATGATTTTAGCTCCCTTCATAAGGGAGCTAAAATAAGGTGACCAATGGTGTGTCGGTTCATTTCTGGGTCTTCAATTCTATTCCATTGATCTACCTGTCTGTCCTGTACCAGTACCATGCAGTTTTTCTTACAATTGCTCTGTAGTAAATCTTAATGTCAGGCATGGTGATTCCACAGAGGATCTTTTATTGTTGAGAATAGTTTTTGCTATCCTAGGGTTTTTGTTATTCCAGATAAATTTGCAAATTGCCCTTTCTAACTCTGTGAAGAATTGAGCTGGAATTTTGATGGGGATTGCATTGAATCTGTAGATTGCTTTCGGCAGGACAGCCATTTTGACTATATTAATCCTGCCAATCCATGAGCATGGGAGATCTTTTCATCTTCTGAGATCTTCAATTTCTTGCTTCAGAGACTTGAAGTTCTGGTCATACAGATCTTTCACTTCCTTAGTTAAAGTCACACCAAGGTATTTTATATTATTTGTGACTATTGTGAAGGGTGTTGTTTCCATAATTTCTTCTCAGCCCATTTATCCTTTGTGTAGAGAAAGGCCATTGATTTGTTTGAGTTGATTTTATATCCAGCTACTGCACTGAAGTTGTTTATCAGGTTTAGGAGTTCTCTGGTGGAATTTTTAGGGTCACTTATATATACTATCATATCATCTGCAAATAGTGATATTTTGACTTCTCCCTTTCCAATGTGTATCCCCTTGATCTCCTTTTGTTGTATAATTGCTCTCCCAAGGATGTGAAGTACTATATGGAATAGGTAGGAAGAAAGTGGGCCACCTTGTCTAGTCATGATTTTAGTGGGATTTCTTCCAGCTTCTCTCCATTTACTTTGATGTTGGCTACTGGTTTGCTGTAGATTGCTTTTATTATGTTTAGGTATGGGCCTTGAATTCCTGATCTTTCCATGACTTTTGTCATGAAGGGGTGTTGGATTTTTTCGAATTCTTTCTCAACATCTAACAAGATGATCATGTGATTTTTGTCTTTGGGTTTGTTTATATAGTGAATTACGTTGATGGATTTCCTTATATTAATCAATCCCTGCAACCCTGGGATGAAGCCTACTTGGTCATGATGGATGATAGTTTTTTGTGTTCTTGGATTCAGTTACGAGGATTTTATTGAGTATTTTTTGCATCAATATTCATAAGAAAAATTGGTCTACAGTTCTCTTTCTTTGTGGGATCTTTGTGTGGTTTAGGTATCAGAGTAACAGTGCCTTCAAAGAATGAATTGGGTAAAGTATGTTCTGTTTCTATTTTGTTGAATAGTGTGAGGAAAGTTGGAATTAGGTCATCTTTCAAGGTCTGATAGAACTCTGTACTAAATCCTTCTGGTCCTAGGCTTTATTTGGTTGGGAGACTATTAATGACTAATTATATTTCTTTAGGGGAAATGGGACTGTTAAGATTGTTAATCTGATCCTTATTTAACTTTGGTCCCTGGTATCTGTCTAGGAAGTTGTCCATTTTATCCAGGTTTTCCAGTAATGTTGAGTATAACCTTTTGTAATAGGCTCTGATGATGTTTTGGATTTCCTCAGGATCTATTGTTATGTCTTCTTTTTCATTTCTGATTTTGTTAATTAGGATACTGTCTCTGTGCCCTCTAGTGAGTCTGGCTAAGGGTTTATCTATCTTGTTGATTTTCTCAAAGAATCAGCTCCTGGTTTGGTTGATTTTTTGAATAATTCTTTTTGTTTGCACTTGGTTGATTTCAGCCCTGCATTTGATTAGATCCTGCCTTATACTCCTCTTGGGAGAATTTACTTCCTTTCATTCTAGAGCTTCTAGGTGTGTTGTCAAGCTACTAGTGTATGCTCTCTCTAGTTTCTTTTTGGAGGCACTCAGCATTATGAGTTTTCCTCTTAGGACTGTCTTCATTGTGTCCCATAAGTTTGGGTATGTTGTGGCTTCATTTTCATTAAACTCTTAAAAAGTCTCTAATTTCTTTATTTCTTCCTTGACCAAGTATCCTTGAGTAGAGTGTTGTTCAGTTTCCACATGAATGTTGTCTTTCTATTATTTATGCTGTTCTTGAAGATCAGCCTTAGTCCATGGTGATCTGATAGGATGCATGGGATAATTTTAATATTTTTGTATCTATGGAGGCCTAGTTTGTGGCCAATTATATAGTCAATCTTGGAAGAAGTACCATGAGGTACTGAGAGAAAAGTATATCCTTTTGTTTTAGGATAAAATGTTCTGTAGATATCTATTAAATCAATTTGTTTCATACCTTCTGTTAGTGTCCATGTGTCTCTGCTTAGTTTCTTTTTCCAGGATCTGTCCATTGCTGAGAGTGGACTGTTGAAGTCTTCCACACCACTTATATTATTGTATGAGGTGCAATGTATGCTTAGAATTTTAGCAAAGTTTTTTTAATGAATGTGGCTGCCCTTGCATTTGGAGCATAGATAGTCAGAATTGAGAGTTCATCCTGGTATTTTTTACCTTTAATTAGTATGAAGTCCTTGTCTTTTTTGATAACTTTGGGTTGGAAGTCAATTTTATTCAACATTAGAATGGCTACTTCAGCTTGTTTCTTCAGACCATTTGCTTGGGAAATTGTTTTAGAGCCTTTTACTCTGAGGTAGTGTCTGTCTTTGTCCCTTAAGTGGGTTTCCT
This sequence comes from Mus minutoides, assembly GCA_902729485.2. NCBI lineage: Eukaryota > Metazoa > Chordata > Mammalia > Rodentia > Muridae > Mus > Mus minutoides. The sequence goes on from LR753101.1 coordinate 22,297, forward strand.
GTAAGCAGCAAAATGTTGGGTCCTATTTGTGTAGCCAGCCTGTTAGTCTATGTCTTTTTATTGAGGAATTGAGTCCATTGATGTTAAGAGAAATCAATGAAAAGTAAGTGTTGCTTCCTGACATTTTTGTTGTTAAAGTTGGGATGCTGTCCTTGTGGCTGTCTTCTTTTAGTTTTGTTAAAGGATTACTTTCTTGTTTTTTCTAGGGTGTAGTTTCCATTTTTGTGTTGGTGTTTTCCCATTATTATCCTATGCAGGGCTGGATGCGTGGAACCATATTGTGTGAATTTTGTTTTGTCATGGAATACTTTGGTTTCTCCATCTATGGTAATTGAGAGTTTTGCTGGGTATAGTAGCCTGGGTTGTCATTTTTATTCTCTTAGGTTCTGTATAACATCTGTCCAGGATCTTCTGGCTTTCATAGTCTCTGGTGAGAAGTCTGGAGTAATTCTCAGAAGCCTGCCTTTATATGTTACTTGACCTTTTTCCCTTACTGCTTTTAATATTCTGTCTTTATTTAGTGCATTTGTTGTTCTGATTATTATGTGTTGGGGGAATTTCTTTTCTGGTCCACTCTGTTTGGAGTTCTGTAGGATTCTTGTATGTTCATGGGCATCTCTTTCTTTAGGTATGGGAAGTTTTATTCTATAATTTTGTTGAAGATATTTGCTGGCCCTTTAAGTAGAGAAACTTCATTTTTTTTCTACTCCTATTATCTGTAGTTTTGGTCTTCTCATTGTGTCCTGGATTTCCTGGATGTTTTTATTTAAGTACTTTTTGCATTTTTCATTTTCTTTGATTGTAGTGTTCATGTGCCCTATGGAATATTTGGCATCTGAGATTCTCTCTTCCATGTCTTGTATTCTGTTGCTGATGCTCACATCTAAGGTCCCTGATTTCTTTCCTAGGGTTTCTATCTCCAGAGTTGTCTCCCTTTGGGTTTTCTTCATTGTTTCTACTTGCATTTTTAGATCTTTGATGGTTTTGTTCAATTCCATCGCCTTTTTGGTTGTGTAATTGTTTAAGGGATTTTTGTGTTTCTTCTACCTGTTTAGCAGTGTTTGCCTGTAGTTCTTTAAGGGCTTCTACCTGTTTTGCATGTTCTCCTGTGATTCCTTGAGGGATTTTTGTACTTCATCTTTAAGTGCTTCTACCTGTTTAGCAGTGATCTCCTGTATTTCTTCAAGTGAGTAATTAATATCCTTCTGAAAATCTTCTACCACCATCATGAGATATGATTTACAATCCGCATCTTGCTTTTCAAGCATGTTGGGGTATCCAGGACTCATTGTGGTGGGCATACTGGGTTCTGATGATGCCCAGTGTTCTTGGTTTCTGTTAGTAAGATTCTTACATTTGCCTTTCACCATCTGGAAATCTCTGATATTAATATTCAAACTGTCTCTGGTTGGAGCTTGATCCCCCTGTGATTCTGTTAGCCTCTGTCAGCACTCTTGGAAGTCTAACTCTCACCTGAGTTCCAGTGGTCAGAGCACTCTCTGCAGGCAAACTCTTCTCTTGCAGGGCAGGTGTCCAACAGTCCGGAGCTCTGATCCACCTTCTGAGTTCTGGGGTCAGAACCCTCCCTGTAGGCCAACTCTCCTCTGTCAAAGAATGTGCCCAGGGGTCTGGGTCTCAGCTCTGCTTCCTGTCTGAGGTTGAAGGCCTGCCGGAACCCTGACCAAGAAGCTCTATTGCTTCTATCACCCATGTGCTCTCAGGTGATCAGGAGGTCCTTGGTAGGGGTCCCGTGATCCGGAGGTGATCCAGAGGATCCGTGATCCGGAGGCAATCCCGAGGTCCTGGGGTGTGGAGAGCACTGCGAAGGCCTTAGCAGACTCTGCTGCAGTCAGATAGAAGATGGGGGGAGTGGGGTGGCTCCCAGCCTCTTGTTAGGTGTGGCTCCTCTCTTGTGTCCACTTTCAACATGTGTGTTCTGATATGTTGCTGGGAATATGCCAGAGAAGTGTTTGAACATGTAAAGCAAGAGAAGGGGTGAAAACGGAAATTATTTGATTATAATAGTTTTACTACAGGCAAACAAATAATGAAGCAATTTCAGAAATGAAATTACTCATGAACAACAAGAAAGTGGCATTCAGTAATCTGATATATTTTTTATGAAAATCAAGAAAAAATATGGTAGAAGGGCCCAAACATTTTTTAAAAGAAAAGAAGAGAAGAGAAGAGAAGAGAAGAGAAGAGAAGAGAAGAGAAGAGAAGAGAAGAGAAAAGAAAAGAAAAGAAAAGAAAAGAAAAGAAAAGAAAAGAAAAGAAAAAGTTGCAGTAAGATGTAAGCACCACTCCTCCTCCTGTGATCTGATCTGACACATTGTGTCCACATGTAGTAATAAAGTACTTTGCCTGTGAATACCTGCAAAACTTATACAAATAACAGTTAAACATTACCAAAAGGACTCCACATGAAACATATGGTTCATAGATACTACAAGAATAATCTGCATCCCCACTACCTCCATTCATTCATGTGAAAATGGAGCAAAAATCATTGATTCCAGCCTTATGTACTTGAGTGTTAAATATAGACAAAAAGAAATGATGACTGAGTATATCCAAGCATGCTTAGAGTGCAAAGCAGGGAAAAGGCCCAAATCAAATTTTTTTAAGATGTATGGCACTAGTGTTGGTATTCATTATTAAAACCTACCTCAAGATTGAAAACAGGATTGTTATCTATTTTTACAGGTACCATCTGGACTCAGCAGATCCTCTCCTTGATTTGTTTTGAGGGTCATCGGAACAGAACTGAAAACATCGTAACACTTGATAGAGCACCATTTTTTGAGTACAATATTCACAATTTAGACTATGCCAAAATGCCATCACCTCGCATCTTCAGTTCGCACATGCCATATTACTTAATGCCAAAAGGTCTCAAGGACAAAAAAGCCAAAGTATGTCATAGAGCTTAGCCACTTGCTGTATTCACAAAAATGCCTTCTCTAAGTACTGTGTAATTAGGTTATTTCAATATTCTGCTATTATAATTCAGCTGCTATTATATGTCTGTTCTTCGATATGTCTGCTGGATGTTCTTCCACCAGCTTCTCTAGAATCCACAAGTACAAAAGTACTCAGCTTATTTCTATAGAAAGTAGATGTATTTTTTTTTTAGTTTAATGTGTAGTGAATGAGTTTTTATCAGACTTTCAAATGTTTATTAACATGGCAGCTACCAAAATCTGTCCCCAGTAGATCTTAATTTTCATATTCATAGTGAGAATAATCATGTTTGATGTTTATTGGAATGACTATTTTTCATTTTGTGAGAAAACTGTCATTAGCCAACATTTTTTTTCATTCTTCAGTCAGTTTGCTTTATATCACTTCTAGAAAAGAACCTATTTCAGCTAATTGACATTGCTTTTCCATGAATGTTTTGACTAGCAGCATTCTTTTTTGTTTTATCCATTTATATATTCACTTTTCATCCCAATTGCAGTCCCTATACTGCCTTTCCTCCTAGTCCCACCCTCACACACCCTCATCCCTCTCTTCCTGTATTTAGTGAGAACATGTGTACAAACCCATGGTACACATGGGTACAAACTCACCCTAGCACTTCAAATCTATTAGAGACATTCTTAATTTTAATGTTAGCAAACTGATTGTTTTTTAATTAACTCATATTTAATAAATCTTTACTTGCTTTAAGAGTATAGGTATGTTTTTTTGTGTTTTGTTTCCTTTTGTTTTTTCTTATCTTTTCCTTCCTCTATTCCTTTATTTTTTTCTGGATACAGTCTTAATGTGGAGCCAAGGCTGGCATGAGGTCATCCTCCTGTTCTAGACTCACAGGTTCTAGCATTGCAGACAGACAAGATTATTATTTTTATGTGTGAATTTTTATACTATTTATATCTTTAACCTATATTAATTTTCTGAAAGATATAAAGAAAAAAGTATATTGATATGGTTATTGTTTTTTGTTTTTAAAGTTATCTCCTCCACTGTCCTCTTTGTAGATAAAATATCACATAATACCCATCAATTGACACTCAAGGCAAATTAATTTTCCGGTCAAAGCTGTGATACAGCTTATTTTGATAATATAAGGCAAATTAACTTTCAGTATTTATTTACAAATAATATTACTTCTTAAGAACTTAGATACATTCTTGGGCATGTATGAAATGCCATGGAGAAAAGATATTTTTTACAATACTGGGTCTCTAATACCAAAAAGACAAAATAGGAACTTGCCTTTGCACAGGTCAAATACTAGAGGAAATAGCTATACTTATTGTCATACTCAAATACTGTAATTGTTTTTGTCATTTATAAGCTTAAGCAAGGAATGTCAAAAGAAATAATTCTATAATTCTGTCTACAGATGCTTTATATCTACAGAAATCCTAAAGACATTTTGATCTCCTTTTTTCATTTTTCAAATTTGATGCTTATACTTCAAGCTCCAGATACTATAGAAAGTTATATGCAAAGATTTCTAGATGGAGATGGTAAGTATTCATCCTTTAACCCAGACATAAATTAATTACACCAAATATTCCAGTTGGTCAAATTTTCAGAACACATTTTAAAGAAATGCAACAGGGAAATGAAATGCAAATCCATAAGTTTCATTTCTGAAAAATGGAAAAGAAGAAAGAAAATTAATGTCAGCAAACAAAAANTTAGGAGGATTAATTAATTCAAGAGGTTCATACTGTGTGGAGCCAAGGTCTCACTCTCACTCATTTGTAACATAATATTCAGATTCTGTGCCACCTTACACAGTGAATATTGTTGCCCAAATATCTTATTAAACAAGAGGAGAAATAGAGAGGTGCACCCTCTGTGGAGAAGGAGGAAAACAAAACAGTGTGCCTTAAATCTATCTTCAGCCTCAGGCCCTTGGGTGTTGCTTCCTTCCTACTTGTGTGGTAAATGTATATAGGGTATTTTGATAAATCAGTTAATTGTTCCCAAACCACTAAACATTTTAAATACTAATACAGATGTCCATTGCAGCAACTCTTATATTTCTGAAATTTTCCAAACAGAGAAGAAAGGATAGAGTGTGCTGCTTACTATAGGCACACACAATCTGCATTCTTACTCTTTACCTTTCTTCCCAGTGGTAGGAAGCCTTTGGTTTGACCACATAAGAGGCTGGTATGAACACAGACATGATTTCAATATTATGTTCATGAGCTTTGAAGACATGAAGAAGGTAAGATGAGAAAACCATACTTTTTATTAATTTAATTTATACTTCATTGATGACCCCCTCCCAGTCTGACCTCCAACAGTTTCTTATCCCATTCCTCCTCCCCCTGTCTCCAAGAGGATGTCCTCACCCTACCCCCAGCCAGGTCTTCCCACTCCCTGGGGCCTCAAGTCTCCCCAGAGTTACTTTTAGATGATATCTTTTACTCTTTTGGTTGAAAGCACATTCTCCCAGGTATCTCCACACTTCACTCTAAAGCGGGTTTTTTGCTGGAGATGATTCCTAATGTCGTACATTGTGGGAACTAAAGGGGTATAGGGAGGGATGAACAGAGCTCAAAGCAAGCACTGCTTTAGCAGGTGTTACTTCCAGGAAGAGTCATTTGCATAGTCACAGATCAAAGCCTGCAGAGCCTGGAGAGCCACTACATGCAGTTGAAATCTGTGAGAGAGAGGGAGCAAGGAGCAGGCTATCCAGGAACACTGCGTGTGTGTGTGTGTGTGTGTGTGTGTGTGTGTGTGTGTGTGTGTGTGTGTGAGAGAGAGAGAGAGAGAGATAGAGAGAGAGAGAGAGAGAGAGAGAGAGAAAGAGAGAGAGAGAGAGAGAGAGAGTAAAAAGCCTAGTTTTGAACTAGATCACTTATGGTCAGTCTTCGGAAATTTGGAATTCTGATGTGTCTCTGTGTGCTAAGCGTCTTCTTTATCTGGTTCTGTCTCACTTGGATGGCATAACCATCCTCTTGTTACCATCTGTGGGAACTAAAGGGGGCAGGGGAAAGAGGGGGAAGGGAGGATAGCCCATGTCCAGCCAGAGTTCCTCCTATGCTCTGGGCAGGAGGACGCAGGAGGGCTGACAGATGCTTTCCACTTGGCCCCAAGTGGGCATCTAAGCCACTGACCCCACTCGATGGGGGGGGTGGACAAGGGGCAGAACCCAACTGGGGGGCCTGAGGCAACACTCTGTAGCCCGAGGGTTATTCAGGAGAGGGCTGAGGGAGAGAGGTTCCCACACAGGCGAGAGTAAGTGCAACAGCAGGCCTTGATGAACAGAGACAGTCTATGGTTTTAGAGCTTTATTGTAGAAAGGCAGAGGGAAAGAGAAAAGGTAGGGAGAGAGAGAGAGAGAGAGAGAGAGAGAGAGAGAGAGAGAGAGAGAGAGAGAGATTAGACATGGCAAGGGGAGAGAAAGGGGAAAAAGAGAAAGAGGAAAGGCTAGAAAGTAAGAAAGAGAGTAAGAGGGAGTAAGAGAGTGAGAGGAGAGGATGAGGAGAGAGGAGAGGAGAGAGTAAGAGTAAGGAGAGTAAGAGAGCAAGGTTGGGCCAAGCAGCCCTTCTTATGGTGTGCTGTTATCTTTACTGTTGCTAGGTAACTGAGCGGAGTTTAGCCTGAAGGTCAGAAGCTTGGGACATTGTCTACATGACTGCTAGCCATGCTTCTTCTGTGGGGGTTGTGGGGGGTGGTAACTTTGACAGAAGCCAGAGTTCCAGGATACATGAGAGAACTCCTTCTGTTCCCTGTAGGTGAATTATCACCACCAGGTCCCAGGGTTCCACCTCAGCTCAACTTGAGACCAGACTGTCTTTGCATAGCCCAATGTCCCACACTACCTTTGTCTCTTTGACTGGACTTCCTCAGTACTCTTTTCTCCCTATACTGTAATCTTTTCTGGTCATTTCTTGTGCAACCACCTGTGTAAAAACAACATCAAAAATTCTCCTCAGCAATGACTTTCATTATTAAACACTTAATTACCACATGATAATTACATATATTAATTGTGTCTGATATTGTGTTCCTACATATAGAGTATACATTGAATGCAGTATGCAATAGAGTAGATGGATTATCTAGACACTCTTCTTAAATTATCATCTGTTCTTCCCCTAAGACCCTTCCCAATCACTGTTAATCCAAATAACTATTAATCACAATTCTACTATAATTTTCAACATATTAGAGAACACATGGCATTTGTTCCAGCTTATTTCTCTTAGCACAGTGTCCTTAGCTTCATACATTTTACTGCATGACAGAATTTTATTTCATTTCATTTTGTTTTTATATCTGACTAATAATCTATTTTACAAATATAGTATATGACACATATCATAAATTATTTACTCTTTAGTCTATTGATGCACCATAAACTCAATCCATGTCTTATTGTTGTAAATATACAGCAGTAACACTAGATAACAATAAGTTTCTGACAGGTGACTTCATTTCTATTGGCTATATCCTCAGGGATGCTATAACTGGCATGATGATCCATCTTCTCATAGTTTTTCAGGTTCAGTACTTAATGAAGGCTACCAAAGAACATGAAACTAGTATAAATTGTGGACAATTAGATCTACAGACCAGAAATGATCATATAGGACATGTTCCTCCAGTTTTTAAGAAGATTTTTGGAGCATGTCTCTCAAATGAATCTATGGGATGTTTTTCAGATTGGCCACAATCTTTTTTTTTTCAAGTTTTGACATTTATTGTCATTGCCACCTCAGACTTTGACTGTATACTGGCACATGGGATAGAGCTGCTCCTTCTGCTACTGCTTCTTGGTCTTCTGCTTCTCTTCATGCTTGGTTAATCAGCAGCACATGTCTATAGTCTTCTTGGGTCACTAGTCCAGAGGCCTATATTTCTTGCCCTTGTAGAATTTCCTGCAGTTTTCTTTTTGAGTCTGGTTAATGACAGTGAGTACACAGGCAATAGATTTTTCACATGACTCCTGTCATCACCTGTCAACTTGGTGAAGTGAAGCTGGGACAGCTCCACCTTCAGATCATCCAGGGTTTTGTTTTGTTTTGTTTTGTTTTGTTTTGTTTTGTTTTGTTTTCAGCATGTCCTCCTTCTTCTTGCCAAGCAAGTCTTGAGTCTTTAGATTGGCAATGGCTGCTTTGCTCCTCAAACAGTAACTTAACATGCTGCGCAAATCAAAGAGAAGGGGTTGAGAAAGTATTAGCATGTTGGTTAATGAAAAAAATGAGTGAATGATTTCTCTGTGCAGACACTAAATTGGGAGTAAAAGAGGCTGTACCTCATTAGAGTCCATGAGCTAACCAGGGAGGCAAAGAGTCGGGAAGCAAATACTCAAAGTCTAGGCTGGTGATGTGGCTAAGAGGGTAGACTGGCTTGCTGAGCATACCTGACAAGCCAAGTTCAATCTCTTTCTTTCAGCTGCATTGTTCTAGTTTTCATACTCTTTAGGGTCTTAGTGTTTTTATCTTCTATATTTGTCAGACATTGTGCATGCAAGTAATTTGCATAAATCAGTTAGCATTAGAATCCTATTATTATATTCCCACACAACACTAAATTCCTTGAACAAATGATCACTTACAAAGATGGAACCTAACATAAGACAGCTTTGCAGCAGCCCAAATCCTCTGGTACCCATCTGAAAACCCATCTCTGTTTCTTGTATCTTGAGCATAGAGTCCTCTGAAGTTCCACTTTCATAAATTTTGGAAGGGATTTCAAGCTTCTCTAAACTGGTATTCATTTCTATATTTAGAAAGACAATTCATGCATCTACCCTTTCCACTTTATATTCCTATCACCAGTAGAGATAAAGACTCACTGCCTTCTTTTCTATCGTTTGTTAGGGAATAGCCATTGCAATAGGTTACAAGTGCTGTGCTTTTCTTGTCAGTTTCCATTTCCTAAATGACTAGTAATATAGAACATTTTCTCCTGTACTTAATGGATGTTTCCAAAGTCCATTTGAGATGAATTATTTAAAATTTTAACTGGGTTTGTTTTCTTATTGTTGATTTCTAGGGATAATCCTGTACCAGATAAGTGACTTATATTGTTCTCATTGTATACATAAATTTTTCTCTTGGTTTAATATGTCTCCATATACATATGAGTTCTAAAGGTTAGTGTAATCAATTTAACAAATTTTCTTTGACTCTCTGTAGGTGTAGAAGCATATACAAGATAGCACTGTGAAATTCTGTGTTGTAAATCTTCCCCCTAAGTCTCTTGCTAAGAGCGTGATAGTTTAAGATCTTAATTTTATGTTTGACCAATTTTCAGTTGTTGCGAGGAGAGGCCCTTCTTCCAGTGAAAGATTGATGACCCAGTGTAGGGGAATGCCAGGGCAGGGAGGCAGGAGTGGGTGGGTGGGTAGGGAGCACCCTCATAGAACCAAGAGGAGGGGAAGTAAGATAGGGGGTTCCAGAGGGGAAACCAGGAAGGGGATAATATTTGAAATGTAAATACAATTTTTATTTAATCCTTGGCAAGAGCCAGTTATGAAACAGTCACTCAGATGGTGTATAGCATGCTGATTCTACAATTCTGAGAAACTATAACCATAGGTTCAAATTAGAAACAATTACTAGGAGGATTCATTGGTGTGGAACCTCTGATGGGGAACACTTAGGGTATTAGAATCATTTAGAGGTGAAAGTTACTAGACATGTGGCTGGTGTAAAAGTTCTATATCCATTTAAATTGTTCAGATGCCCTGGCATTCCACATATTGTTGTGTACAGAGGAAACATATCTACTAGGTTCTTGACTCTCTATATTAGGTGCATGAAATCTCCTGGTTCCATGAGTATATCCATTTGTGTTTTATGTCCAATAACACATTCACATTCAAAATGGCTTAAATTCATTGTCAAATGCTATGGAAAGCCACATAAATTGACTTCATGGTACATGTTGACTGAATAGACAACCCCGCTTGGCTGTAAGCTATATAATGTATGAATAAAAACAAATTAAAAAAAAACAGCAGCTAATAAAAAAAAAAAGAATTCCATTATCCAAATATTAGACAGGTTTTGTGGATACAATGTATATTTAATGAGGAAATAATTACTTCTATGTGTTGAAGTTTTGTTGTTTGTAAAATTTTAAATTGTCATTACTTTAAAATTCTGGCCATATCTGTACAGAAACCATTCAATGAGTGGTTCCATAGACATTTTTATATTTTTTTGTTAAGTACATTTAGCCAACGTTTGGCGACAAAAGTTTCCTTCACTTACTGTACAAGTATTGGTTGAATAAAGTAGGGATATTGAAATAACATTTTTGTTTAAACTAACATTGAAACATAACTAAATTGTGAAAAAACATACATTATGAGAATTTGGCTTTATTCTTTTGAATGGGGGCATCCAATTTCCTCAAGAATGTTGGTTGAAATGAGTGACTTTCCCATTTAAAGCTCTTAGCAGTCATATCAAAAATCATTTGCCATTTTAAGTGAGAGATGGTTCCTGCTAATTCTATTAGTTCACATTGCTATATTCAAGTCATTACCACACTGTTAAGATTGCCACGACACTGAAGCGATATTTCTGTGTAGTGATAATGGTTCAGTGGGGTGGCTGCTAATCCTGATGACTTAAACTCAATCCTCAAGATATACAGAGTGGATAGAGAGAACTGCCACCTACCAGTTGTCCTCTGGGAGAATGTGTTTGTGTGTGATACAAAATTAAACAAATAGTATGCATAAGTGCATAAACAAATGAAAATAAGTAAAATGTATTGAAGCAATTTTGAAATCTTTGAAAATCTGACTTCTGCAAATTTAATCTTCCACTACAAGACTAGCTGTTCAGAGTCTCTGAGATTTCATAAACATTTTTGAAATTTGTTCTTTTCTTTCAGTTTTCTTCTAAAATAAAAAACTGCTTGCAATTTTAATAAGGACTGCACTGAATTTGTGGATCAGATTGTATAGAACCTTTAACATAACTGCCCATTTCATCTGTGTACAATAGTGTTCAGTGTATTTCTCTTTTCTTTTTTTTTCCATCAAAGTTTTATTGGTTTCAATAGATCAGTCAATCACCTTCGCAAGTCTATTCTTAAATTTAAATGGTAGGGTTTTTTATTAGTTTTATTTTATTAGTTTTAATGTGCCATTTCAAAGTTCATGATTTTTTTCTTATTTTGTTTTCAAATAACTTATTACTATTGTTTAGAATTTAAACTAATATTTGTGTATTGATTTTTTTATTTACTATCTTACAACTTTGTAAACTTACTGTGTGTGTGTGCTTTTGCTAGTTCTGTACATTTGAGTTCATGCTCTCTGCTTTAAGGAAACACTTGTATTTCTTGTCTCTAATTCAGACGTTATGTTTCTGTTCACTGGCCAAATGCTCTGCCTATTACTTCCCAGTAATATACTAAGTAGAAAGAGTGAAATTTGGCTTATTCTGGACCTCTGGTGAAAATTATCACATTCTTCTCAACCGAGTGTATTTTATTTTATTTTATTTTTAATTTATTTTTGACACTCTACATTCCATTCCCTGCCCCCATACACCCTCCTTCTGCTCCACATCCCATACCTCCTCCCCACTGCACCCCATCTCTACATGGATGCCCCCCCAAGTGTGACTTTTACCTAATGGCATTTAATACACAGTGTTTTGTGTTGGGGTACTTTCCTTCTTCCACTAGTTTCTCGATGTTTTTATTTCACATATGTTGAGAGAAATGTAGTTGCTCCTATTTGCAATCCCAATACATGGGACACTAAACAGGAAGACCATTCTAACTTTGAGAGCAGCCTAGAGTATTGAGTTCCAAGCTAGCTTAAGCTACAGAGTCTTCAAGACATTGTATTTTATTAAAGGCCTATTCTGTATCAATGGCAATAAATAATGATTTCAGCCTTTTGCTTCACCCTGCTTCTGTGAATAAATGTTGAACAAGCTTCTCATTCCAAAAGTTAACCCTACCCATTCATATTACAAGTTTGGCTGTAACTCATAAGGTCAGTAATTTCTCAGCCTATGACTGTTTCAGGACCTCAGAAGCTCAGTGCTTAAAAT
>LR752470.1:5026-78876 GCA_902729485.2 Mus minutoides
CTCTCTCTCTCTCTCTCTCTCTCTCTCTCTCTCTCTCTCTCTCTCCCTCTGTATTCCTTGCCTCACCATTTTCCTTCCTCACTGTTTTCACACTTTCCTCTCCTTCCATGTTAATCCTTCTGCTCCAATCCTACGATCATCCACAATTTATCACTGTATTTCTCTTTCTTTAGGAGATCTGTTGCTCCTTCTAGTCCTCAACCTTCCTAATTCTGTGACCATTTAATAAAGTTCCTCAAGTTGACGTGACCCCAAACCGTAAAATTAATGTGTTGCTACTCCATAACTATAATTTTTGCTACTGTTAAGTATTGTAATATTAATATTTGATATTCAGCGTTATTGATATGAAACCTCTGGAAAAGGGTCATTTAATCCCAAAGGGGCCAGGACCCACAGTACGTGAACCTTTGCTCTAGCCCTAACCTATACCTAACCTCTGTTCCACTATACTTTGTATTAAGGTTATCATTGACTTAGCTGCTAATATCCACACACAAGTGAATACATGCCATATTTGTCTTTCTAGTTCTGACTTACCTTAACTCTGATGAGTTTTTCTATGTCTATGCATTTGCCTACTAATTAAATGATATCCTTTTTTTTAATAGCTGAGTAATACTACATTGTGTAAATGCACTATATTTTCTTTATCCATTCTTCTGTTGAGGTACATCTAGGTTGTTTCCAATTTATGACTATTATAAATAGAGTAGGAATTAACATTTTTGAGCAAGTGTCTCTGTGGTAGAGTGAAGTGTTGCTTCAGTATATGTCTAAGAATGGTACAGTTTAATCTTGTGGTCAGTTGTATTCTACCTTTCTAAGGAATTACCACACTGATTTCCATCCTGTCTGTAAAAGCTTGAACTCCCACCAGGGGTGGATGAGTGTTCGTCTTATTCTACACCCTTGATAGCATTATCCCCAAGAGGCACAAACACCAAGAGAGTCAGAAACCCTTTCATCTATAATAGTATACTTTCCTGCCAGATATGTTAGGGCAATGGTAAGACAAAGATTTAGGAGTAACCAAAGAAAATCTGATTTGACTTAAGATGCACTCCATAAAATGGTATCCATACCTGATACTGTGCAAGTAACAAAGCCAGAGACAAATAGCCCAGGGACTTAAGGTGAAAAATACTACTGGTCTAAAAAAATAATAATAACAAAATAACAAAATAAACAAACAAATAAATAAATAAATAAATAAACAAGCAAAGCACAATGATAAAATGACTCCTTGTGGTAAACTGTTATAGATTAGTGGCTTGTTCCCCTATCATCAAAGAAGCTTCTTGAAGAGGGACACAAACATAGAAAGCCCACTTGCATACATTATGAAGGCAGTGAGAGACCTTGGGACACTCAGATCTACATTAGATATGGATATCTTTAGCAAATCCTTCTGCTCAGTCCTCAGGGAACCCCACAGAATAAGTAGAGAGAGTGTATGAGCTAGATAAGGTTGTAAACAGCAAGAAAACAAGGCCCTACACACAAACATAGGTTGTCACCACTCTAGAGGTCTTGGAAGAATGTAGCCCATGATTGAAGGACACTAAAATCTCATGCAATAGCCAACTTATTCAGAACATCAGGAAATTTATATTTTGAGAGTTAAGAGAAATTGCATGAATAATGTTCTCATGAGTTCAACATGCAATACAGTTGTTCAAGGACAGGATACAAGGGCAAGCTGCATGTGGAAATATGTTTTTCTATAGAGCCATAGAAACATTTAATTGGATAACACCAACAAGCATTAAAGAGTAATCTGAAGAAAATTCCCTCCTCTCTGCAACACTTGTGAAGATCATAAAAACATTTCAAGAACAATTCCATTTTACTGAAGAAAAAAATAGCTGAGATCATGAGTCTCTTGTCCTGTTTTCTTAGAATTTTGCCACCATCTCTCAGAATTCTTTTCTCATGATTCCATTCTTGGACTGAGTTTCAACAAAGAGTCATGTTCATATGAACTCAAAGAGATTGAAACAGCATGTCCAGGTCTTCAGGGATCTGTAGTAGATCCTCTGTATATATATATAGATAGATAGATAGATAGATAGATAGATAGATAGATAGATAGATAGATATAGATATAGATATAGATATAGATATAGATATAGATATAGATATAGATATAGATAGATAGATATAGATATACATTATGTCTAAAAGTTTAGTGTTTTTAGGGGAATTCCTGGGTGCATGAACCAGTGGTTCTTTGATTCATGTACTTTGGGGCTCTTTTCCTTCCAGTGGTTGTCTTATTCAACGTTAATGTGATAGTTTTGTTTTATATATTATTTTCTTATTATTTAATAATACTTTTTAGAAACTTGTCCTTTTCTATTGAGAGACAGAAAAGTAGTGGATCCAGATGGGAGGAGAGAGGAAGAGAGTTGGAACTGTGAGGGGAAGAAAGAGGGAAAATCCATAACCAGAATGTAATTTGTGAAAAATATCTATTATAATAAATGAGAAAAATAATAAAATAATTAAGAACCTCACATCCACATGTACTAATTTTGTTTCTTAATATGTTTGTTTTTAAAGTTGGTATAGTGAAAATTTAAACCACAATTGGTATAAAATATCTGATAGTTATACCATGTGAATTATTTACATCGAAGATTTGTGATGTTATAACCTTTAAACAAGTGTGTGTGTGTGTGTGTGTGTGTGTGTGTGTGTGTGTGTGTGTGTGATTAGCAAACTACCTTTACTGAAATTTTAGTTTCCCCAAACATATATAATCATACGGTGGTCAAGAACAATCCTGTATTCAATTTGGCATTCTGAGCTCATAGGAATTGAAATAAAGACAACACCATTATTCTTTTGAATTGTTGACTGAAAACATTTTAGGAAATAAAGAATTCCCTTTAACTCAAATTGTCTTTCCATTTCACAAGTAAACAGTAAAGTCACCAGTTTTAAACATCAAACAAACAAAAATAAACACACCCTTATGGTGATAAATGTACTTTGAGAGAAGCTTTCTTACAAGGTATGTGAAGAATTGCTGCAATTTCCCATTTTTCTCTGCTCATGTCTAACAGCAGAAAAGGAGTAAAGAAAGGTGCAGATAAATTGGAACACAAGGAAGCCTCACTATTCTGCACAGACTGGCATATATTACTACTTTGGTTTTTGTAGCAGAGACAATCCATCTAGAAGGAAATCAAGTAAGCCAGTATTCTGGATCACTCATCAAATCCTGAAGAATTTTTAGATGTTGGATTTTAGTATAGTATCACCTCAGGGTATAGTATCCCAAACATGCTATCAGTGATAACTTTACTTATTTCAGTTTTACTTGTTTTGACTCAAGGAATGGTAGTTTAGAAAAAAAAAAAAAATAGTATTTATCTATTCTTTGTTTGGTTGTTTAGGTGTTTTGTTTTGTTTTGTTTTGTTTGTTTTGTTTTTAAGACAATGTTTCTCTGTGCAGTTCTGGCTGTCCTGGAGCTCACTCTGTAGAGCAGGCTGCCCTCAAACTCAGAAATCCTCCTGCCTCTGCCTCCCACGTGCTGGGATTACAGGAAAGTGCCACCACTGCCCAGCAGTTTTTTGTTTGTTTGTTTGTTTGTTTGTTTGTTTGTTTGTTTGTTTTAAATCAAAACAAATGACTCTTTTGTGGTATAAGTCTGTTTTGAAATCTTCTATTTTTGGTGTGGTTTGACAACAGTGGCCTTCTTGATCTTCTGCAGTATAAAGAGGCAACTTTCACATGAAAATCTGTGATCTTTGAATCCTTAAGTGTAATTGCAAGGATCACATCTAGAGCTCAAACTCCTAACCCCAGTCTTCATCTTCTCCCTATGCTTTCTATTTCTCTATCTGCTGCTTCTTTTTCCTGATTCATGGCATCATTTTGTGTGCATGTAAACGGAATTGAGGTGGTGTCTCGATTTGCATCCTCATGTTTTAGTAACTTACAAAGAATGGTTGCAATTTCCCCTCTACCCTTCCCTCTACTGCCCACTCTCATTGTGTGCATTCACCTATTGTAATATCTCTTCCTGTTTCATGTTACATTTGACCTCACCGTCTTTCTCAACACAATTTTGCTTATCTACTGTTGTCTATATATTTCCATGGCCTAAACTCATTCTCCCAATCCCTTATCTAAATGCCTACAGATGCTAAAATGTTGAAACCCCATAAGAAAGACTGTATGTAATTTTTGTCTTTTTTAGAATGGATTATTTCACATAATAATATTAAGTCGATGAAATTAGCTACAAGCTTTATAATTTTATTCTAATTAGATGTTAAAATTCCATTGTTAATAAGTCCATATATTCATTATCCATATTTGTGCTTTTTAAAAAATTATTTGAATATTCTATTATTCTCTATATATGCATGTTTGTGCATTGTGTTGCCTTAATAAACAATTTAAATTTAATTAACAAGTGATTTTGTATATCATATCTATGTTAGTCTTTTGAAATTACTAATATATGTAAAGTGTGCTTGTTATACTAATATGAGTTTCTAAATTTTATTTCCAAATCAAAACAAAATCATTTTTGGAATAATGCTGTCCTTTTATAATCTCATCTCTGGGGTTGCAGAGGCAGAAAGCTTCATGGAGTTTGTTGGCCACTCTTTCGTGTAAACTACACAAAAGACAAGATGTGTTCTCAAGTAGTCTTCATAATCACATGTACATATATACATGCAGTCCCTCACACACAAGTATCTGAAAATAACACACACACAGATGCAAAAGGTATCACTATTGTTAATTAGTAAATATAACATTAATGCACACATGATTACTTCCTGTATTATCAACTTGTATTTAAAACAATATATTAAAAACGAGAAAATAAGAATAATAAGTTGTTAGAGAATTTTATAAACTATGACACATATGCACTAAAAGATATTTACTGATCTAATCAAATGATATTTCTAAGCATTTGCATTGAAATTAATTATTAAATTTTATTACTTTTTGTAGTTGATATAGTATAATGTGTGAACTTTAAGAATATAGAGGAATTATAAGAAACAGCTTCTGAGGAGAAAGTTATTGCACACAGGCTCCTCTATAACACTTTATGAGCATACTTTTAGGGATAACAAGCAGGTGAGATCCACAGTGGTGGAAATGATTACTGCTGTAGTTTTCCAAGCCATCCTCTCTGAGCACACCCCATTGCTAAGTGACTGTAGTGACATATCGAAAGAGACAACTATACTATAGAAGCAGAATGGGCAAGGTTTAGATATTCATATGTATGTTGCTTAAGAGACATAGTTTTAAAATTTTCTGAATATTCTGCTACTTTGGTGGTACATGGCTGTCATCCTGGGACTATGGATTCTGATTTAAACTTGAGATCATCCTGGTCTGAGTAGAAAGACTCCATCTCATAAACCACATCCAAAATTATAATTATTAAATTTATAGTGGTATTAAAAATCAAGTTTCATTCATAAACGTGCACATTATTCTCCCCTGAACCTGGTAAATATGTTTCTGATGGGTAAAATGAAGTTGCCAAATATGATTTTTAAAAGGTTTTGAGTTGGTGAAATTTCTAGATTATCAATATGAGCTCTACATAATTCTAAGTGCCCTTTTTTCCAACAGGCATGTGACTAGTATAGTGTCATTATGAGCAGAAGAGAAAACGAGCCAGGAGCTAGAGCAATACCGGAAAATGGACTCCATCTGAGAAGTGTAAGGAAACAGTAATGTTTTCCTAGGATGTCCAGAAGGCAATGGCAGTACCAGCCTCCTTGAAATTGATTTTGTCATTCTGATCTCCAGAACTCAGAGAAAACAAATAGATTTACTATATTTTCATGAAGTTTGTGGCACATTGCAACAACAGACTTGGAAAACTAATATATGGATATGTAAAAATCCATTCTGACAAAAAAAAGTGGAGAAATTAAAAAGGCCTCAGCCAGTCTATGTGATATTGCTCTTTCCTTTTAAGAATATGGGAAAAACTGTTAATAAAATTTACCTATATCTACAAAGTTTAACAATCCTACTGGGATAAAAAATAATGTTCTGGGTGCATTTTACATTTTTCACCCAAATTTCTAACAGTTTTGTTTAATTCTAATGGATTAATCTACTTAATGTTTTACATTTCAGAAATATTAAGATTTTTGATATCTTTCATGACTACCATTTCAGACAATATAGCATCATAAAATTGGTTCTATTTAATATGAAAGATATAAAATTGAAAAATTATAAGATAAAACTACCACAGAACTTTGGATTTAAAGTTGCAAGAGCTAAAACAAGAAATGGAATTTGGAACTCAAGTGCTCTGAAGTCTTCTTTAACTTTGTACAGACAAGCTGTTTTACCAAATAACTCACTGAATCACATGTTAAAGTTTCTCATTCTTAAAGTAAAAATCATACTTTTTATTATAGACTTTAATATGTTCAAATGATTCTATTATGATCTTCACAATCAAACTAAAATATTGAAATTTTAAAAATGCAAAATCTATTTTAATTCAAACATACATGAAAATTAAAGTGAATTGGAAATCCAAATAAAATCATGGGAAAGCATGATTAACACACATACACAAAGAGAGAGTGAGAAGAAGAGAAAATGAAGAGAGAGTGAGAGCGAGTTACACTTTAAAACAAAATCCATAAAAACACAAAATTAGAATCCACAATACACAAGGAATAAAACAAAACAAGCAAACAAACAAACAAACAAAAAAACCCAGAAAGGTTAAAGTCCCCACCAAAGCAAAAATTAAACAAACAACCATCCATCCAAACAAACAAATAAACAAAACTTCCAGAATTACCACTGAATTTGTTCTGTGTTGCCATTAACTACTGGACATAATGCCAGCCATCAAAAATGTCTTTTATAACAAATAATACTCCATTGGAAAACACTTGTTTTTGTCGTTGTATGTTTGTTTGTTTGTTTGTTTTGTTTTTTTTACAAGTATTT
Organism: Mus minutoides; assembly: GCA_902729485.2. Classification (NCBI taxonomy): domain Eukaryota; kingdom Metazoa; phylum Chordata; class Mammalia; order Rodentia; family Muridae; genus Mus; species Mus minutoides. Next base: position 12,000 of record LR752470.1, read on the forward strand.
AGCAATTTATAAGGGGACAGCTTCTTGGTTAGGGAAGAGGGGTTGTGTCTACATCCCCTCTCAGTGCTAGAACTCCATCCTGCATGGATACCTATTTTAATTTAAATTTAAATTATCTATGTGAAAAGAGAGGTTAAGGTGTCTCAACCATCATATTCTTCCTATGAAGTTGAAGACCATGTATGAGTAATGTCTTATAAAATATTGAGAACTGTTGTTTATACACATAGGTCTGAGTATCAACTGATTATTAGCTTTCATTGTGGAAAGTTGGCTGAGCCCCTCCTAAGATGAATGAATTCATCTCCAAACTGGTGGTTATGAGGCTTAAGCATAGCCTGTAGTTGTCTTCTACTCACTCATTATAAGAGCTGTACCATTTGATTAATGTAATAAATACATCAGTATGGAAAATCATATGAATTGTGTAGTCATGAGGAACAGTAATTAACATTTTATATAAAACAACATCAAAAGCAAAGCTTAACTGTAAACTTGCTTTAAATACAAAGCATAATTCAACCTCATTGTTTACACGTAAAATTCAAATCCAAACATTTATGATACATTACACATTGACAATATTTAGGATACTGTTCATAAAGGATGCATACCTGAATATTATTAGCAATCAAAAGTAATAAATTAAATAAATTTATCACTGATAAATTTAACAACAGATGAGTTTCATGGAATTCTTTTAAGTTAAACCACATAGTGTCATTCTATTTTCCATCTTTGAACAGGGATTTTAATTATTGCTCAATCTCATAAATTAGTTTAATACAGGCATTTTTACAATGGGCCTCAAGCCAATCTCTTTGAGCCATTCTCTTAGTCTAGAACTGGACCTTCCTTCCGATATCTTTTGTCAGTGAATTTTATTTATTTATTTATTTATTTACTTATTTACTTACTTGTGGCTGATGTAGATATGAAGTATTATTGTTTTTTTCTTTCTTCTGAAAACTATCTTATTTTCTTAGGCTTCATTTTCTATTTTAAATGTTAATTTTATGTTTTTGTTTATTGAGAATCCCATTCACTGTATTCTGATCATATTTACATAAAAATCCGCCCAGATCCTTCCTTTTCCTAGCCACCCAACTTTATGTTTTCTCTCTCCCTCAAAAACAAAATGACAACAGCAACAACAAAATTTAAAATTAAAAAAAAAAAATCACAGCACACACAAATGGTGTATGATTTGTGTTGCTCAACTGCTGCTTCTGATCTGGAGTCCTACCCTGCAATATGGTTGATACACTCCGTGTGATTTCACTAAAGATAACTGTCTTCAATCAGCTTTGAATCTCAAATAGGTTCCTGCCCACTTTATCTTTGTCACATTGAGATTTGGCTAGCTTGAGCATGCCCAGGATTTTCACGTATTGCCACCTTCCCTGTGAGTTCATGTGTGCATCAGACATATTGTATATGGAGCCTACATTTCCCGTGAAACCACTTACTACTTCTGGCTCTTTTAATATTTTAACCTTTTTAAACGATGTTAATTTACTTAATAAAAATAAGATTTTCTTTTAGAGCCCTTTGTAGGGCATGTGGGACATATACTACCAGATGGGCATAAGATCAGGTGACATGCAGGGTGGTGGTGGGGCACTCCTTTAATCCTAGCACTTGGGAGGCAGAGGCAGGGGGATTTCTGAGTTCCAGGCCAGCCTGGTCTACAAAGTGAGATCCAGGACAACCAGGGCTATATAGAGAAACCCTGTCTAGAAAAACAAACAAACAAACAAACAAACAGAAAACAAAACAAACAAACAAACAAAAGATCATGTGACATGAGGTGTGCTTAAATCCCAGGAATCTTAAAAATCTGAGAGGACAGAGTAGAGCTGCCCCTCAAAATCTCTAATGCCTGCTCTGGAACACCAAGTGAGAGGACCAGGAATGTAGCACAGCACCTGGAGTTCTTCTCCACACTAATTAGATATCTAGCCTTAGCCTTCATCCAATGGCACTCCTTTCCTGGGAATGCTCCGGCCTTTCCTGCTCAAAGTATGTACCCCAAAGAAAATACTGGGGTGCTACAACTCATGATAAATCTAATCTTAGGTTCTTAGTTCACTAGTTCACGTCTATATATGAACAAGTTAAGATCATCTCAGGAGCTGATTCTTTACACATTGCCCCTGGGAAGTCCTTTGCCTAAAAGAGTAGCAATATTAAAACTCACAAAGGTCTTTCTCATCTCCCCTCTGCCCCTCTGGTACTCAGCATTCACTGCCAACTGGACTGAATGCTGATCATTTTGGGTTCTGCGTTCCCCTGCCTGCTTAATGTGCAGACACCCTAATGGGAAACATGGATCACAGACCCCTCCCTTTTCCTGACTTCAACTCATGGCTGGTATACAGAAGTTTTCTGGACACCACAAGAAGAAAACTTGAAACCATAGCATTGATCCCAGACCTGACTTTCCTCTTCTGCTCTGGCAAGCAGCATCATGTTGCATCCTCAAGCAAATCACAGGCTGCAGACTCTGCCTTCTCTTCTTTGAGCTGGTGAATTGGCAGTGCCTAGGGAGTTCTAGCACATACAGGCAGAACTCCAGACAAAAGTGAACTGGGGTGCTACAACTCATGATAAATCTAATCTTAGGTTCTTAGGCTCATTAACAGTGTCTGCCACAGACCTTCCTGTATGGAGCAAGCCTTGAGTTCAATCACAGGTTATGTTAGTTACACTATTACAGCAGTGGCCATATTCTGTCAGCAGATTGCTATTGTAATTTGGTGAGACTAATGAGGAGAGAAGTCTTCTTCACTGACAGAAAAATATTCTGTAAGACTCACATATAATTCTTCAAATTATCCACATGTATAACTTTTATTAGTTGTCATTTTTGTCAGATTGTATTTTCATAATATGAAGGCTACCTGTATACTTACATTAATTCCTGTTATTTAATGACATTCCTGTTTGTGAACCCAGATCAAGAACAGAAAGACTCTTCTAATTGTGAGTAGTCTTTCACCTCAGTTCCTTCATCTCTAGTGTCATCAGACAATTGCTCTTGTGTCTGTGTTTTATGGAGATAATTTTAAAACACTGTACTCCTATTGCCAAAAGTTGAAATGGATAAACCTTGGTGCATATTGAAAGACCAATAGTCAAAAAACAGTCGTGGCTTCCCATACACAGTAAAATTCTAAGTGACTGAAATCAAAGAGTCATCTTAGGTTTCTAACAATGGAAATAATTCAGATAGTCAACGTAACCCAAAATGTATTGTACAAAGACAGTCAGAATATGGGATAGTGGATCTGCCACATTTAGGCTCAAACTATATAGAATCTCTAAAAATTATCACTCAGCCTTGTGTGATCTCATTCAGCTACTCCGAGTGACAGAGTACTCATCTCTAAGGAAATGTAGGCAGCTACTATTGCAGCTTTGTTTTTAAAATGAACCAACTTGTGTAAAAGAGATTCAAAATGTGTACACAAATTCATAAAGTGAATGAACTGAGAATCCAAAATTGAGAAAAATCCTTCACTGTTTAGGTTAAAATAAAAGGATGTAGAGATTCATCTTTCTCTTAAACAATGGCAACACTGTGCCTGTCATCTATACAGGGACAAGTCAGAGACACTAGGAAGCCGATTGCAATAAGGGTTTCCCATTGAAAAGGAGATGTATTGAGCAGAGCTCCTATTTAATTAACTGACTTATAGAAACTAGGCTCAAATTTCAGCAGGTCAGTGTGTGACAGAGGAGTCCATGTTTCACATTTGCATAGTCCCCATGGAGGGCAGGTGTCTCCAGTGCCTGTCCAGTCAGTGTTATTAAACTGTACCTTAGGGAATTCTTCAGCAGTCCTAGTTTTATAAAGCAGGCATTTTAAGTGATGACAATAAATTTGGGTGAAGTGTAGAAATAAAAATGCTGTTAAGATTCATTAAACGTGCTACCAGCATTAGAAACATCACATTCTGTTCAGTGCAGATGCCAAACCAATCTACACTCAATGTGAACCCATAAGAATTCCATGCATGCTGACATTGTACTGGCATCCTCACCCTATAATCCCATCCCCAACAAGACAGTCTCCCTCCCACATTCCCTTTCACATTCATGCTGGAGAACACAGATCAACAATTTATGAATTTATAATATCTCCGGCTGTCTTTTGAACTTAAGTCACATTAAATTCCTGTCAAATCAGGGTAGCAAAGAGAGGACAATATTTCTTAAATCCTTGTAGAATTCTAGGAATATTCTCCTCCTTTGGCAGCATTGCTTGACAATTTCGCTCAGTACAAGTCAAAGTTTTTACAGAAGTCTTGAGTTTTAAATCTTTTGAAGAAAAATGAATGTTGGTGCCTGAAACAAAGAAACTCATAGCAGATGGAATAAATGCCACAAGTAAATATGCACAAGTTATAAAAATTTTAAGGCTTGATTGCTAAAGTTGTAATAATGATCCATAGAAGAAATGTGTATATCTATGCATTATTTAGTTTGACATTTAGTCCTTTGTGAAGTGATTTGATGCTGTAGAGCCTAAAAATGTTGTGTAATGTATTTGATATTTATGTAGCAATTTATATTTGTTAAAATCTTCTAGGGCATTTATTGCTTCATGATTCATACTCCCTAGTTCCCAGCCTACTTCTTATATATTAAGGGAAAAATTTGGAAATCAATCTTTTTTTTCAGGCCTAACACGTTGACAAGTAATAAATTATGACAAGATTGGATACCCAGTAGTCATATAACTTTTTGAAGTCCAATATCAACTAGCCCAAGTCGAAATGCAAGAGGAACACTCATAGATACATCTATCTTAAGTTTCTACTATAGCCAAGAGCTCTTCTTGCCACTACCAACCTCACTGAATTTAGAATTGCCTTTGGATATATCTATGAGGACTTTTTCAGAGTCAACTGACTTGGGAAAAGAATCCCACTGAAAGTGAGTGGCACCATCTCCTGTGCTGGAAAGGCCTAATGAATGAAAGTGAAGAAAGGAGAAAGCCAACATAGATCTGCATTCCACTTTACCATCTTGATGACCTACCCCATCTTTACTGTTATACCCAGATAGGCCAATGTCGCTGAAAACTAAGCTACCTTCAAACGTCTACCCTTAAGTTTCTCTATGAGCAATGAAACTTAAGTGTTCAAACAGTCAAACAACATCTATGTCCAAAGTTCATAAATTAGCTCTTAGTAATTTCAATAACTTCAATATTGAACATATTAAAACATTCAGATATACATGAAGTGTTTCAATTAGAAACTAAGTATTATTAGTTAGCCATCAAAGTTTCAAGAATAGGTTTACATTTTCCTCATTCCTCTCATAGCTATTCATCTGAAATGTCTAATACTTAATCATTATGGTGCCCAAAGAAGGATATCTAGATATGAGAATGAGACTGGAATTTTATCTTTTCTCTGTGCTTTACATTAAAACTACCAAGAGAATCTGGTTTTAGAAGAAATTAGTGAAACAATCCAAAAGTAATCTGGATGTGTCCCTTGCTTTCTGTTCCACTTAAAAAATATTTCAGCATTTGTCTTATTTATAATAGCCAGAAGCTGGAAAGAACCCAGATGTCCCTCAACAGAGGAATGGATACAGAAAATGTGGTACATTTACACAATGGAGTACTACTCAGCTATTAAAAATAATGAATTTATGAAATTCTTGGGCAAATGGATGTATCTGGAGGAAATCATCCTTCGTGAGGTAACCCAATCACAAAAGAAGTCACTTGATATGCACTCACTGATATGTGGATATTAGCCCAGAAACTTAGAATACTCAAGATACAACTTGCAAAACACAAGAAAATCAAGAAGAACGAAACCAAAGTATGCATACTTCATTCCTTCTTAGAATAGAGAACAAAACACCCATGAAAGGAGTTACAGAGATAAAGATTAGAGCTAAGAGAAAAGAATGGACCATCCAGAGATTACCCCACCCAAAGATCCATCCCATAATCAGCCACCAAATCCGGACACTATTGCATATGCCAACAAGATTTTGATGAAAGGACCCTGATATTACTATCTTGAGTGAGGCTATGCTAGTGCCTGGCAAACACAGACAGGGATGCTCACATTCATCTATAGGATGGAACACAGAGCATCCAATGGAGGAGCTAGAGAAATTACCCAAGGAGTTGAAGGGGTCTATAACACTTTAGGTAGAACAACAAAATGAACTAACCAGTACCCCAGAGCTTATGTCTCTAGATGCATATGCAGCAGAAGATGGCCAAGTCGGCCATCACTGGGAGGAGAGGCCCCTTGGTCTTACAAACTTTATATGCCCCAGTACAGGGGAATGCCAGGGCCAGGAAGTGGGAGTGTGTGGGTGGGGGATCATGGCGGGGGGGAGGGTATAGAGAACTTTCAGGATAGCATTTGAAATGTAAATAAAGAAAATATCTAATAAAAAATTATAACTGAAAAAAGAGAAAAAAGAAATACTTGATATGGCATATTAAAATTTTCTATTGTAAAATCTTGTTTTTACTGTTTTATTTAAATAATACTTTATGAATAATAAGTGATATAGCATATTAAGGAGTGATTTTTCTATTAACTAGAAGACATTTAAAAAGACAAAATAATTTTTAAGCAAAACTTGGGTTGTGATGTTGACTATCAGTTTCTAGTCCAATATGTTGTTTAATTTTTTTATTAAATAATAGGGAAAATATTTTGTGTCTCAAAGATTAATAGAGAATTATTTAAGCAAATAAATGGCTTAAAAATAATTAGGTAAATTGCCTTACACATTTCAGCCAATATATTGAAATTTCTCTCACTGATACTTACAGAGGTGATCTTTGAACTATAACATTTTTTTCTGCAAACGACACTAGTTACAGTATCAAAATTATCTTTTACCTCTTTGAAACTTGTTGGGCATATTGTCTATAAATATACTCAATTGTATAAACTGAACGTTTAAATTTTTGTCATACTTTGTACTATCCAGTTGTAAATTCTATAAAAGGAAAGAAAGAACTATTTAGGTGTCAGAAACATTGCACAATACAGCTTCTTTATCATGGAATTGTTTTAAAATGTGTCCTTAAATTAGATCAGTCTTTCTCTCATTTGTAGATAGAAGCAATGTCCCCACACCAATAGATAGAAGTTGGAATTAAAGTTCTCCTTCCAGTGAATATAATATGAAAAAGTGGTAACAACTACAGAGGACCTAGAACAAACCCATGCAGGCTCCCTGATTGTTGATTTCTTGTATATGAACCTCTATGGGAACAGCTTAATTAATTTTGTGGCCTATGTTCTCCTGGTATCCTTGACCCCTGGCTCCTACAATCCTTTACCTTCTTCTGTGGGGTTACCTGAGCTCTGCCTAGTATTTGGCTGAGGGCCTTTGAATTTGCTCCCATCTCAAAGAGGCTGGGAAAAGCCTCTTTGATGATGATGAAACTAGGTACTATGAGTATAAGAGATTATTATTGGGAACCAATAAAATGACTTCTATTTTCTTGGTTAGTGGTGTTTGGTTCTACCCTGGGTCTTTGGGCTATCCAGATTCTAGTTCCTGGTGTTTCCGACAGGATCAGGCATGGACTCCATATCCTGTCTTCGACTGACTTGTCTTCAAATCAGACAAGTTATTAGTTGGCTACTCCCACAAGTTTTGAGCCATCTTTGCTCCAGCACATCTAAGTGTATTAAATCTCATAGGCAAGTATAATTGAAGGAAAGATCATGACTTGAACATTGAGGTAGATCTGAAACAATAAAAAGGAGAGAAACCTAATAAGCTTACTGAAATACAGCAGTGGATTCAACCGGATCCCAGTAACTAAAAATGAAATTGACTTGTAAAGTTATGTGGCTATTTCCTGCAATTAACATACTGACAATCATCCCAAAGAGAGAAGAGTGATAAGGCACTGTAGGAAGCATCTAGCAGAGTAAAATAGTTCAGTGGACTAAAGAAAGCACCTCCCTTTACTGTTTAAGTGTCCTCCAGCCATGTCCTATTCCGTGCTAGACTCTCACATTTAAACTTACATTTCCAGTCTCATTTGTGAAAAAAGTTGAAAACTTTTCTGTGCAATTCACTAACCTTATTTAGCATTTATATCCTAGTCCATGATAGTTTCTAGGTGACAAAATCATAGAGAAAAAATGCTGCTTAATAATAGTTATTAAAATTATTTTTATTAATAATACAGTACAATTTTATAACAATGAGAGAACTTTAGCACTCTATTCTCAGCATATTTTACATTTCTATGGCCTATTCATCCTTCAATAGAAACATGCCCATCTATTCCTATAACATATTCAAGGCATACTATAGACATTGGTGGGACTTACAGACTTACTGTATAGTATGAATATATATGTGTAATATATGTACATATATGTGTATAGATTAATAGTAATATAAATGAAATGCTAATTGGTATATTATAGTTCTTCAGTGAAATGCAATGTACTCTTTAATCTGCTATATAATGAAACTTGTTAGAAAAATCAAAGCATTTCTCTTCAAATCTGAAGAAAGAATTTGATCAGAAACATAAGCATTGAATTATTATGCATTCTGAGGGAAGTGGGAAAAGATGAAGAAACATCACACATTTGAAAAGGGAATTGTCTTTCTAAATAAAAGCCTAGTATTTTCAGAAAAGCATATTATCTTGAAAAGAGTAATTTTCATCTTTGGTTTGTAAAGACCTAGTCTCTTCCTTTGAATATTTAGAATGGAATGCCTTCAATTTGAACTTTCCATTAGCTTGCTCAATATTCTAACATTGATGTACAGGAAATAATCAGTAATTCTAGTTTTTTACTTCTAATGAGGAAAAAAAAAACCTAAAGACATTCTATTCTTGTTCATGCTTTAAAGTACATAAGACCACTATAGCACAACAGTGTATCGAGAAGTTCAGGAACCAAACTAAAGGAGCAAAGTTTAGACTGTAGCCTAAGAGAGAGATACCAAAAAGTAATCTATCAGTTTATATTAAATTATTAAAATAAAAAAATCCAGGATAAAACAAATCCAGTGCCCAAACAAACACATGAAGGACATATAGATTTTTTTTTAAATAATTCTTTGCCTACATTGTGTGTGTGTGTGTGTGTGTGTGTGTGTGTGTGTGTGTGTGATTAGATCTAATGGATAAAAGCTATTGAAGACAGTGAAATAATTTTGTAATTCATTTAATTCTTTAATGATTTACAGAAATCAGAATGGGCATGTTACATTTTTAATAAATAAGTACATAATTTTAAGCTTCTCTAACACACACACACATGCACACCCACAAACACACACACACACACACACACACACACACACACACACACACCTCCTTACCAATCTCTATTGCATTTACTGGATTCTAGGATCTTTTATAACACAAGTAGAAAGAACCATCTTTTAGATGCTGGGTGTTGAACTGTACACTCTTTTAACAGTGTATGGAATATTATTATGTGACCAATTGAGAAAAAAAAATTTAAAGATTTTTCTGGCAGTTTATAATACGACCATATTTGTTTTCTGAGAAAAAAATATGTGAAGACATACATGGGTAATATTTATACCATAAAATGTAATAAGGAAATGTAATTAAAATATTTTTTCTCAAAATATATACTCACTTTCTTGTGCTTAAGGTCCTTTAACAGTGTTATCAGGTACATAGCTTATAAAGAATTATAGTTGTTTTTGGAGCTCAAAAACACCATTCATAGTGTGTCATTGTTACAAGTTAGGAGCCTCACCTGGCTTGATTACACATCAACAGAAATACTCAGTTACCCAATGACAAAGCAGTGACTAGGAAATTTATATCCTCATAACTCAGTAGCATGTTAGGGAGCTCATAGTTGAGAGAAATGACCAGAATCTAGCCATTCCAGGTGTCTTTCACCATGAGCAACACTTTGCTTATCTTCCTCAAATTTTCTCATCTTTCTCATAGCCCACAAGTTATTTGGTACTCTGGGGATCAACCATACCCTAAAATGAGGATCAGCCTGATGCATTCCTTGGTAGCATGGAGGGAAATAAAGAAGCCATGCACACCCAACACATGAGAGCTCAAAACACAGAGTGAGCAGTTTCATGTTGCCATATTCAAGCCTATAGGGACAATAATTTGATAACCCTTCAGAGGCTCAAAGATACAAGATCAAAGTAGTAGCAAATTCTGTATGCAGAGGGCACTTTCTTTCCTAATCTATAAATCATGCCCTTTCTCTGTTTCCTTACCTGATGGCAAGGGTCAAGGGGGGATTTCTTTGTCCTGTACTTTGTGACCAGTCAATTCCAGAGGCTTTACCTCCTACAACATTCATTGGTGATGAGGTTTTAAATATGCTGACCATTCATATCTAATTATATAAAATTGGTTTTCCATGAAGATAAAATTTTAAATTTTAATTGTAACAGGTTAAAAAATAAGAACATTCTCTTTTATATTTGTCAAATTTGAGATTATATCATTCCCTCTTCCCTTCCACACACTCCCATGTACACTTTCTTGATCCCTTTCAAATGTTGATAGATCATCCTTATAAAAATGGCTGTCTAATAACTAAGCAAATGATATTAAAGTGCAGTAGTATGTGTCTAGAACCCTGGATGTCAAGAAAATTGAAACTGCAAGGTTGCTTAAGGCTAGGAATCACAAAGATTCTGAATAACAACAAGACTATCTCAAAAGAAATGCAAAGGACAAATAGCATCAGTGGAGTATCCAGAACTGAGATGAGCAATTCAGATTGAAAGGTCAACAGATACTATCCAACATTTCTATAAGTAGGTCCTGCTTTATGCAGCGCCCTTGGATCGGAGCTTTAGAAAATTCCATGCTGACACTCAGCAGAAGCTGTGGTTTTCAAAGACCAATCATATTCCTCCACTCAGTCTTCCTTACTTACACAGAAACCACACATTTCAAAGCATGCATTTGACTAAATTCCTCCATCTGGAATCCTTGCTGACCAAATAGCCTTAACAGCTATGGAGTTTTGTTTTGAAGTAACCCAGTTTGGTTTTTATTTTTATTTTTATTTTTTTTTTAATGTTAGTTTATTCACAGAAATTATCCAATTTTTACATCAATATTTCTGGATTTCTGTAACTTTGAAAGAATTAATAGCATTCAAAGTTAAGCTTTAGAGTTAGAAAATCTAATTTTCCGTTTGTTATGGAGTGCTTTTTTCCTATGTATTTATTACTTTGGGGGAAAATTAAAATTTCACGCAATTTTGGCATTTAATTATATCTCACAATGGTTTAGACAGCTAAGCTACCAAGGGAAACCTAGAAGCAATGAATTAATTATATATTTGTGTCCTCTCAGAAAGGTTTTTCCCATGCTTTCATTCAAAGTCATAGTAAATATTTAAAAAATATATATATATGTATTTTAATAACTGGTCTTCTTCAGTGGTTTTTAGCAGTTAATGTCAAGGAAGAAAATTTAGAGGTACTACAAAAGTTTTACATGTTTTACACAAGAAGATATGACTCCTTCAGAAGCATTCCTTCTAGTAGTAGATTTTCAGGCATAATCAGGATTTAGAACTTTATTGCTGATGTAAGAATATTTTCAGCTAGAAAGTCACATTTTATTTTTGTACTTATAGAGAATTTTATATTTGAACTTTCATTTCACATAAAAATTGTGTGTACTTATTTTTCCAAACAAATATACAAATTCAGTAGGTTGTATATATCTATTTATATCTATCTATATAGATAGATAGATAGATAGATAGATAGATAGATAGATATAATTGCATCATATATATATGTGTGTGTGTGTGTGTGTGTGTGTGTGTGTGTGTGTGTGTATGTGTGTTACAATCATCCATGAAAAAAGGCATGCAATTTGAAAAAGACCAAGGAAGGTGTATAGGAGAGTTTGGAGGGAGGAAATGATGTAAGGGAGATGTGTAATTATACTACAATCTCAGAAATAAAGTAAAATTAAACGTGTAGTCACACAAACTCTATTGTGAGACATGTTCTTCTTCTCTTCTTAAAAGCACATGTTTACTACCCAAGATATTTAAAGTTAACTGTTTGTGGGAACACTATATGAAACACACTTCTGGTTATTAGCACAGATAGCAGCACACATGTGTGCACATTGTACTGTGTTCTGTGAAGGGTGTATGTTTAAGTACTTTTTTTTTTAGCCACATGGAGTTGTACTGTGTTCTGTGAAATGTGTATGTGAAAATACAGGGAAGTAATGACGAACTGTATTTCCATAGCAAAATAAAGCAATTCCAAAGCAGAGAGTACTAAATGCAGTTTGAAGATATAGTCACACAAACACTGTTGTGATAAATATTCTTGCTGGCTCCCTAAAAACACATGTTAAAAAATATAATATAGAAATATATTGTTCATATAATTTCTGCTGTCTCAGAGCTATATTATTCTGAAAAGGTATATTATTAACAATCAACAAACATTAAGGAAAATTATTACTATATAGAGAATTCAATTAATACTATTTGGTTACTATTCAAATCCATGTGAGCTGCCTACATCCATTCAAGGCTAGTGTTTCAAATAGTGTTTCAAAGTACAATGAACTCTGGCTTTTATTTCTTTTTTGTTGTTGTTTTTTATTTGTGTTTTATTTTGTTTTTCGAGACAGGGTTTCTCTGTGTAGCCCTGGCTGTCTTGGAACTCACTCTGTAGCCCAGGTTGGCTTCGAACTCAAAGATCTGCCTGCCTCTGCCTCCCAAGTGCTGGGATTAAAGGCGTGCGTCACCACTGCCTGGCTCTGGCTTTTATTTCTTATGTTTCTTTTGTTGTTGTTGTTGTTTAAGACAGAGTTTCAAGAAGCCAAGTTGGCTTCCAACTCCCTGTGTAACTGAATATGACCTTGATCTTTTGATTCTCCTGCCTCTACATTTTAAATCCAATGATTATAGACAAGTAACACCATGCTCAGTGTTACTGAGAACCACAGTTTTCTGAACACTAAGGAAAAAAACTAGCAACCATGATACATCACTATCCCAAACTCGGGGTTTGATTGGATAATAATCTATAATTTGTTACCACAACTTTCAAGATTGCATATTGCTTTAAATACTGAATACATTAGTAATGCAATTATCATTATTAAGGGGAGAAAAATTAGAAGGCAAAGGTGGTTAGTTTGTATATGTAAGACAGAGATGATTACTTTATTTTTTTATAAAATATTTGGTTATTAGATAATTTCTTCATTTACATGCCAAATGCTATACTGAAAGTGCCCTATACCCTCCCCCTGCCCTGTTCCCCAACCCACCCACTCCCACTTCCTGGTCCTGGCATTCCCCTGTACTGGAACATATGATCTTCACAAGACCAAGGGCCTCTCCTCCCAATGATGGCCAACTAGGCCATCTTCTGCTACATATGCAGCTAGAGACACAAGCTCTAGGAGTGCTGGTTAGTTCATAACATTGTTCCTCCTATAGTGTTGCAGACCCCTTCATCTCCTTGGGTGCTTTCTCTAGCTCCTCCATTGGGGGCCCTGTGTTCTACACAATAGATGACTATGAGCATCCACTCCTGTATTTGCCAGGCACTGGCATAGCCTCACAGGAGACAGTTATATCAGGGTCCTGTCAGCAAAATCTTGCTGGCATATGCAATAGTGTCTGTGTTTGGTGCTTGTTTATGGGATAGATCCCCAGGTGGGGAAGTCTCTGGATGTTCGTTCCTTCTGTCTCAGCTCAGAATTTTGTCTCTGTAATTCCTTCCATGGACATTTTGTTCCCCATTCTAATAAGGAATGAAGTAGCTACACTTTGGTCTTCCTTTTTCTTGAGTTTCATATGTTTTGAAACTTGTATTTTGGATAGTCTAAGTTTCTGGGCTAATATCCACTTATCAGTGAGTGCAAAATGACAGTCACCATCCCCTTTACATGGTTTGGTTGACTTAACAAGTGCTGAACAAATACCACAATGATATACATGACAAAATGAATCAGAGAGGATCACAAAGCCTCAACCCTACACAAAGAAATATAGCAACTAAGGAATGTTAATAGTTGCAGAGACAGTGTTCCCCAGGAAGGACCAGAGCAAATGTCCATCCAGGACCAAATGGCTTAGCCCTGAGCAAATGCATGCAAGTGTCATTCCTTCAAATCAGCAAGTTATTCTTCAGAAAATATGTGTACACAATACAAATATGCATTTAGCAACAACTAAATGAAAGGCCTCATGATTTTTAAATTGAGAATAGAAGACTATAAGAGAGAGTTTTGAGGGAGGGGATAATGATATATCCATAATATAAACTCAAAAAATGGGAGAAAAGTGAAAGTATATATTATAATAGTGATTTTGCATGAGTTCTCACATGTAAATCAGAAGACAATTCTGGAGTAAAAACATATTTTATAGTTTTTGAAGTCCAAGATACAAACACTAGTACCTTCAAAGCCAGAAATTAAAAAGTGTAAAGGCGATATTACTTCAGAATATCATCTCTTAAGATACATTTTGATTGAAGTAGCTAACTACATTATAATAATAAGATAGTAGATAAGTATTGGGTTATATTACACACAAAAATGAACCACGACTTCACAGAACGCAAGTAAAACATTTATCAGATAATATGTCAAATCAATAATTTAGGTAAACTTAGCAGCAATGACTGAGACTTCTAATCTAATCAAAGCACTGTTAGTACGTTTCAACCTACCTTGGTTGAAAGGCAGAGTGCTCCCTGTCAATGGTTAAGTGGTAATGGGTCTATCACTAGCTCTGGATACACTCCCTGGGGAGTGATTAATTTATAAAGTTTCTAACATAATCAATATAGTAATAGAGTAATCCATTTACAGATTCATATTTTGATAGCATTATTAGAAGTGGATGGTATCATTTGGAAGTGGATCCTCATCGGACGAACTGGGTCATTTGGGATAGATTGTTTCCAAATTCCTTGTTCTCTACCCCCAATTTCTGATTGCTGTGAGTTGAAGACCTGTCTTCAACTACACCTTTCCACTGTGAAATTCTACCACTCTGAAGTCTAACATAATGAAATCAGTCAGCCATGCAACAAAACCTCAGAAATCATGAGCTTGTTAATGACATTCATCCAGTGCCTAAACCAGTTCATGCTTCAGCAGCATGGAAAATAAAACATCAATTTTGCTATTTCTCTCAGTTTTTGTCACAAATTTGTGATAAAATTAACACAGGAGCCTGTGAGACAACTGGGAAAAGGAAAAGAAAGCATTATTAGTGATTACTTTGCAGTTTGAAAGTCCACTTAGGTTTAATATTTCCACACATTTATAGTGTGGCTGCTTTCTTGTGGGTTTCATAACAAAATATGACAACTTGTATAAAATAAAAAATAAATTTTAGCACAATTCTAGAGACTTGTAATCTCAATCGAGGTCTCAGCAGGTTTGATGAATCGTGAGGCCTCTATATTAACTGGCAGCCTCTGCCTTCATATAGTCATTATAATGTGAAAGACCATTCCTCATCTTTTTGTAATGAGAACCCCAGTCAGTACTTAAGAGCCATAGTGCAGCTTTATGCTACTTAATCACCACCTGCCCAACCTGAGGCCCTTAAGCATATCACATTCTGAAATAAGAATGGTGAAAACCTTAACACACATATTTTAAGTGGATACAATGAGACCTAAAATGATAATTTATTTACTGTATACTTAGTATCATTTTCTAAATTTTCTTTAAACTCTTTAAACAATTTAATATTCTTTATTTAATTATTAAGATATCTGTAACTATTCCTCTTTGTCAAAGTTACTTGCACCTAATGTTCACCCTGTCTTCATAGAGCTGGTTTCGTTCATATCTGTTTTGATATAGCTTTGTGAGATAGTTTTCTGAACATGGATTTTTAGTACAGAGGTTTTCTTCTTTGTCTAAGCCTTGGCATACAAAGTGTATTCATAATTGCTTCTGCCTGGTGACAAACCCTAATACACAGAATCAGCTTCAACTACAAATTGACATGGATTTAGGATACTAGAAATGAAACAGAAGAGTGCTCTAATATCAAAAGCAAAATATCCATTACAGAATTAAAACTGGAAAAGCAATTAGTCATATATATTTCTTTGTAACTTGAATTCCTAATTTGGTTTTAGTGGTGATTAAATACATAAAGTATCTTCTGAAAGAATAAAATTAAATATGAAGCTATACTTCTTTTTAAATGCTATTTTAATTGTATATAATTTAATTGAGTTGCATATATTTTGGGTCTAATAAACTTGGTATGTTGATGTTTTTATTTATTTTCAAGTTATTAATATAATATTTATAAAATTGTAAACAAATATAAGTGTCAAATCACTCTGTTAAATATATTTGATAATAAATGTCAGTAGATATATTTATCGAGATAATTTTTTCTGAACTAATGATTGTTACAAGATGTTTACTAAGTTTTTTATTAAGATTTACTTATTTTATGTATGAGGGCTCTATCTGCATGTACACTTGTATATGGGAGAAAGGGCATCAGATCACATTATAAATGGTTTTGAGCTATCATGTAGTTGCTGGGAATTAAACTCAGGACCACTATGCCATCTCGCCAGTCCCATTGTCTACATTTTTAAGTTCACAGATACTTTCTGTAATCTCAAATATCATTTTGTTCATAATCAGAAATTTTGTTTCAATACTCTACTAAAACATTTTCTCTTTCTTAGTTGTTAAATATGATTAGAGAAAGCCTATTTTGTTTCCCAGGAATAATTCATTTGTTTTTGTCCCTAATGACAGCCCTTTTCTCTCTCTTCCTCTCTGTCCTTCACTCCTTCTCTTTTCCTCCCTCCCTCCCTCCTTCATTCTACACCCTTTTGAGTCAAGTACACCTGTAAAGAGTGGTGCTGGCCTGGCTTGGTGGTGCATGCCTTTAATCCCAGCACTTGGGAGGCAGAGGCAGGCGGATTTCTGAGTTCGAGGCCAGCCTGGTCTACAAAGTAAGTTCCAGGACAGCCAGGGCTATACAGAGAAACCCTGTCTTGAAAAACCACCACCACCACCACCACCAACAACAACAACAACAACAACAAAAAAAAGAGTGGTGCTTACATTATCTTATAGTTCAGATTTTATAATAAAACTTACTTTTATGCATAGCAAATTTATAATATTAATATGAAGTAAAATTGTTTTACTTTATAGATTATTTTAGCTTATTCTAATTATTTTCTAAACAATTATATGTATAGCAAATGAATATTGATTTTCTATTTCTCCAAACTTGGTATATAATTGAACGTTTAGATTTTTCATATGAAAGTCTGAGAATTATGGAGTTGGCATTCATTCATCAATCCTTGTATAACACAAGAAATCTTTATGTATTTTTTTTCTTTTCTATTTATTGAGCATGCAGTGAAAGTGACTCCCAAGTCACTGGAGTCTGTATCACTTCATATATGTCTTGAGGCATCTTGAGCACTACTCCCCCTATCTTCTGTGGTTGGATGTGTTTTAAATATGCTTACTATTGCATTCTTGCTTGGAAGTTTGGTCAGTCATCTCACGATGTGGGAGCTGTGGCAGTTTTACAAAGTCACCTGAGTGGGATGCCTTTAAGACATTAGATAAACTGCACACAGAAGGGAATCTTGTTTTCCTACATGAGTGCTTATACAGATTTATTACAGAGAGTTTAACCTGAACCCTGAATTTTCTCCTTTTTTTTTTGTTTGTTTGTTTGTTTAATTGTTTTCTTTCATCCCAGTTTTCTTTCAGGGTCCTGTCAAAGAACAATGCTGCTAATAATTTCAACCTTTGTAACTGTAAGCCAAACCAACCTCTTATTTTAAAGCTATCCAGTCTGTCTGAGGTATTTTATTATAGTAATGAGAACTAGATACATGAATTTTCACCACTTAATGTTGAGATGTAAGTTTATTTAGGTGTAATGACTTGCTGTATGTCATACTGCTAATAATATCTCATTTTGATTCTGAAATTATTCCCACCTTTAATTACTTAAAACTTGTGTTTACACTACTCAAATTCTACTGCACTTGTTGCCCATGATTTAAAGTATGTTTAGTAGTATTGATAAATATGTATAATTCTATAAATAAACAGCACAAATTTATGTTTATGGAACACTTTCTTGTAAAGTTCCATGTAATAATTCAGAATATCAATCACATTTCTTGTTAACAGCTGAGCTATTAATGGGAGATGAAATAAACATATTATGGCAAAACATATTATAACAGATATTTTAATTCAGTTGTGGAAAATTCTTTACATATAGAATTGTTGATTTTGTATTTCAAACATTTTATTGTTGCACAGATTAGTACACTTTTAATTAGTCAGCTAATTTATTAAAGTCATTATTCTTGTTCAAAACTAAGGTGTAAGTACAAAGTGGAAAGCAAACTCCAATCTATCCAGGACATCCTGGATAAGAAAAGTCATACAAGCTTGCAATCCCACCAGCAATGGAGGAGTGTTCCTCTTTCTCCACATCCTCACCAGCATCTGCTGTCACCTGAATTTTTGATCTTAGTCATTCTGACTGGTGTGAGGTGAAATCTCAGAGTTGTTTTGATTTGCATTTCCCTGATAATTAAGGATGTTGAACATTTTTTCAGATGCTTCTGAGCCATTCATTAATCCTCAATTGAGAATTCTTTGTTTAGTTCTGTACCCTATTTTTCATGGAGTTATTTGGTGAAAATTCATGTATCTAGTTCTCATTGCTATAATAAAACACCTCAGACAGACTGGATAGCTTTAAAATAAGAGGTTGGTTTGGCTTACAGTTACAAAGGTTGAAATTATTAGCAGCATTGTTCTTTGACAGGACCCTGAAAGAAAACTGGGATGAAAGAAAACAATTAAACAAATAAACAAAAAAAAGGAGAAAATTCAGGGTTCAGGTTAAACTCTCTGTAATAAATCTGTATAAGCACTCATGTAGGAAAACAAGATTCCCTTCTGTGTGCAGTTTATCTAATGTCTTAAAGGCATCCCACTCAGGTGACTTTGTAAAACTGCCACAGCTCCCACATCAAGTGACCATAGGTGTGTGGGTTCATTTCGGGGTCTTCAATCCTATTCCATTGATCTACATGTCTGTTGCTCTACCAGTACCATGCAGTTTTCATCACAATTGTTCTGTAGTACAGCTTGAGGTCAGGCAATTTGATTCCAACAGAGGTTCTTTTATTGTTGAAAATAGTTTTGCTATCCTAGGTTTTTTATTATTCCAGATGAATTTGCAAATTGCCCTTTCTAACTCACTGAAGAATTGAGTTGGAATTTTGATGGGGTTTGCATTGAATCTGTAGATTGCATTAGGCAAGATAGCCATTTTGACTATATTAATCCTGCCAATCCATGAGAATGGGAGACCTTTTCATCTTCAGAGATCTTCTTCAATTTCTATTTATTTGTTTATTTATTTATTTATTTATTTATTTATTTGATAATTTCTTTATTTACATTTCAAGTGTTATTCCTTAAGTCCCCTATACCCTCCCCCGCCCTGCTCCCCTACCTACCCACTCTCACTACTTGGCCCTGGTATTCCCCTGTACTGGGGCATATAATCATTGTTAGACCAAGGGCCTTTCCTCCCCAATAATGGCCAACTAGGTCATCTTCTAATATGTATGCAGCTAGAGACATGAGCTCTGGGGGTTCTGATTAGTTCATATTTTTGTTCCATCTATAGGTTTGCAGACCCCTATAGTTCTTGGGTACTCTCTCTAGCTCCTACATTGGCAACCCTGTGTTCTGCCCTATAGATGATTGTGAGCATACACTTCTGTATTTGTCATAGACTTGAAGTTCTTATCATACAGATATTTCACTTCCTTAGTTTGAGTCACACCAAGGTATTTTATATTATTTGTGACTATTGTGAAGGGTGTTATTTCCCTAATTTCTTTCTCAGCCCATTTATCCTTTGTGTAGGGAAAGGCCATTGATTTGTTAGCATTAATTTTATATCCAGTTAATGCACTGAAGCTGTTTATCAGGTTTAGGAGTTCTCTGGTGGAATTTTTAGGCTCCCTTATATATACTATCATATCATCTGAAAATAGTGATATTTTGCCTTCTTCCTTTCCAATTTTTATCTCCTTGATCTCCTTTTGTTGTCAAATTGCTCCGACTAGGACTTCTAGTACTATATTGAATAGGTAGGGAGAAAGTGGGCAACCTTGTCTAGTACCTGATTTTAGTAGGGTTGCTTCGAGTTTCTCTCCATTTAGATTGATGTTGGCTACTGGTTTGCTGTAGATTGCTTTTATTATGTTTAGTATGGGCCTTGAATTCCTGATCTTTCCAAGACTTTTATCATGAATGGGTGTTGGATTTTGTCAAATGCTTTCTCAGCATCTAATGTGATGATCATGTAATTTTTGTCTTGAGTTTGTTTATATAGTGAATTATGTTGATGGATTTGTGTATATTAAACCATCCCTGCATCCCTGGGATGAAGCCTACTGATCTTCAATAACAGCATAAATAATAGAAAGCCAACATTCATGTGGAAACTGAACAACACTCTACTCAATGATATCTTGGTCAAGGAAGAAATAAAGGAATAAATTAAAGACTTTTTAGAGTTTAATGAAAATGAAGCCACAACATACCCAAACTTATGGGACACAATGAAAGCAGCCCTAAGAGGAAAACTCATAGCCCTGAGTGCCTCCAAAAAGAAACTAGAGAGAGCATACACTAGCCGCCTGACAGCACACCTAGAAGCTCTAGAACTAAAGGAAGCAAATTCACCCAAGAGGAGTAGACCACAGGAAATAATCAAACTTAGAGCTGAAATCAACCAAGTAGAAACAAAAAGAACTATTTAAAGAATCAACCAAACGGAAACTGGTTCTTTGAGAAAATCAACAACATAGATAAACACTTAGACAGACTAACTAGAGGGCACAGGGACAGTATTCTAATTAACAAAATCAGAAATGAAAAAGGAGACATAACAACAGAACCTGAGGAAATCTAGAACCATCAGATCCTACTACAAAAGGCTATACTCAACAAAACTGGAAAACCTGGATGAAATGGACAACTTCCTAGACAGATAACAGGTACCAAAGTTAAATCAGGATCAGATTAATGATTTAAACAGTCCCATTTCCTCTAAAGAAATAGAAGCAGTCATCAATAGTCTCCCAACCAAAAAAGCCCAGGACCAGATGGGTTTAGTGCAGAGTTCTATCAGACCTTCAAAAAAGACCTAATTCCAACTCTCCTCAAACTATTCCACAAAATAGAAACAGAAGGTACTCTACCCAATTTATTCTATGAAGCCACAATTACTATGATACCTAAACCACACAAAGATCCAACAAAGAATGAGAACTTCAGACCAATTTCTCTCATGAATATTATGTTTACTTTCAATAGATTCACTAGACATTCCAATTGTAGCATTGATTTATTAATGATGTCTCATTAAAATAAATCTACTTATGTTTTATTTTAAATTTTATACTTAAAATTGTATTTTTGTTCACTTTTTTTTTTCTTTTGTGAGCATGTGCGTTCACATTTGAAAGTAAATGTGTGTGAGTGCATTTGCTCATTTGTAGAGGCTTAAAGTTGACATTACTGTCTTCCTCAAACCCTCTCCACTTTACTTTTATTATTTTATGTTTTTTATTGATTTTTTAAAAATATTTTATTTTTATTTTTTTGGTTTTAGAGACAGGGTTTCTCTGTGCAGTCCTGGCTGTCCTGGAACTCACTCTGTAGACCAGACTGGCCTCGAACTCAGAAATCTACCTGCCTTTGCCTCCCGAGTGCTGGGATTAAAGGCATGCGCCACCACCCCTGGCCCTCTCCACTTTATTTATTGAGGCAAATTTCTGACTGAACGAAGAACTTGCAAATTCTAGGTAGCCAATATAGTTATCTTGCCTTGGGAATGTACTGCCTCTGCCTCCCGAGTGCCAGGACTACAACCACTACATCTGACCAGCTGTGTAGCCAAACTCTAGTCTTAATCCTTAATGCCCCCCCAAACTGTGTCCAGTAAGTCATTACAATACAACCTAAAAACTATTTTATGGCAATGCAACATTGCCTGTTTTTCAGAATCAAGGACTATATAGTCACAGAACTGCAGTACATACAAAGTCCTCCCATAGGATAATTATAAGCTTTTGAGAGTAACTTACAAACTTGTATGAAGTAATAACTCAGCTACACTGATGAGAGAGAGAAACAACATTTAGCATTTCAGACACTATCTCAGATTAAGGAAATAGAGTCAAAGCACAGGTCTGGCTTTGTGGAACCAAGAGAAACCAAACATTTCTAAGAAATTTCCTGTCAGATAACAAGAAAGATGTAGGAGAAGAACTTTAGAAAACAGATGAAAGAGCCAGAGAATTACTAGTTGCACACACTGATAAGATTGGATGTCTTTCAAAGTCTATCGGTTAAAATTGGAATGGAGGGACTATATTTTTAAACTACAACATAGCAGTGAAAGATTGCAAAGAATGTGGAAAGCTGAGGAAACTCTATGTGACCATAGAAATCAAGATACTGTCTAGCAACTAAGGCCAAAGACATGAACATTTACCAGTATTTTCATTTAAAAAAAAAATTAGAACAAAATTATAAGATAAGCCAGAAAAGATAAAACATTCAAAGTCACACAATATATAAAAATTATTAAAATATTAAGTAGGGCTGAGAATTGAGTTCCAGGATTGACTGCTTGTATGGTGGGAAGAACAGAGCTGCTGGTTTAATCCCCAACAAGACTTTATGTAATATATATAAAATATAGAAACAATCAGTGTAAAATTTATACTAGTAGTTTTAAAAAGAAAGCAATCCTTATACGTTTGTGACAGTTTAAATAAACCAGGATGGATATAATGTTAATTAAACTTAACTCAGAAAGAGAAATAATCCCTAAGTCACCTTACTGCTGAGATATAGATTAATTGAAATCACAGAAGTAGAACAACATTGTTGAGACCAAGAAAATGAGAAAAAAATATCAAATAAGGAGGAGATCTGGATCAAATTTGATAAACTTTGCTATCATAGTTAATTCTGAAGCTATCACAAATAGTGTGATTGATTCTACAATAAATAATAGTATGTTGTCCATTTAAAAGTTGTTGACTGTATATTTATGTAAGAAATCTACCATCATTTATAAGCATACAAATAAAATCAACCTGGATGATTCTAGGATCTTTTAGTGTGTTGATTATCTTAATTTTACTATAATTTAATCATCATAGTGAACATCTCAAATATGTGTTCATTTATTTTTCAACCATGGTTTAATAATTCTGAATAGCTATGTCAAAGGTTGTTTAAATAAACATTTCTCTTCATTGATTAAAATTTTGGAAATATATCAAGGATCTGTACTTTTTGACAGATAACATACTGAAGAAGCTGAAATATAACAAGCTTTTAATATTCATTTAGTTGCATAAAGGGATTTCAATTACATTGAAGAAAGGAAAACATATCAAACAAAAATAATTTAGTAAAATCTGATAAAGTATATTTACTTGTATGAATTTTTAATGATCTTTTAAATTCATACCAGAAATAAATAAAAATAAACTATTTGAATGTATGTCAACATCTCTGCCAAAGTTTAATATTGAAGCAGTAAAGAACATAAATACACAAAATTAACTTTGATTGATGCATAAAATACTTTAAGGTTATGTGGAAATACTAGAGCACACAACAATCTCCATTTCATAAATATTGCTCTGGAAGTTGTATTTTTTTTCTTTACCTATAAAAAGGAACTCACCTATTTTAAAGCAATATCTGAATATGACTTTTTAAAAATCTAAAACCCAAACGTTTTATACAAATGAACTAAAAAAGAAAAATAAATTATTTTTCAAGTTTGTAGAGATGCTGAGGGTATGGCTAGGTTTAGGACTATTGCCTGTTTTGTGTTGAGATGCTTGGCATAATTTCCAAGATTTTCATAAGTAAAAATAAATTATTGAAGCAAGAAAGGAAAAAAAAAACTGAGAAAATAAGAAATATCGGAGCAGAACAAGTTATGGATAAAAAGAAACTAGGAATTATTAAAAGTTAACTTTACCTGACAACCTGACACAGTCTAGAGTCAACATAGAAGGGAATGCTGATTGGGTCATTGTGCAGATCACACTGGCCTGTGTCAGGTCTGTGGGTGACTGTCATAATTATTAATTCATGTATGTAGACACACATGACTGTGTGTGGCGCAATTCCTTGAGCAGGTAATCCTGGACTTTACAAGAAAGCTCACTAATGCAGGCTGTGTAAATAAATTAAAATGCAGAATCATTCCACAGCATTGCATTTAAGTTTCTCCGTGAGTTCCTGCCCCAAGTTCACTTGATGACAGACTATAACCTGTAATCAGTAGTACGACAATGTTTCCTTTAGTTTACATTTGGCCCTAGTGTTTTATCATTGCAATGGAAAAGAATCTAAAACATTAAGTGTTATCCTTATGAAAGACGAACAAAATTAGTAAATGTTGGCTTAGACTAATTAACATGCATGGAGCTCGCAAATGAAATCAGAAGTGAAAGTAGAGATAGCATATGGTATAGACATAGAATGCCCAAAGCCTAAAAGGCTCATCCACAATACACTATTATCACCACTATATGCGAAGAAATAGAGTAAGAGAAAAACTGATGTGTTTCTAAGAACACATAAAACCAAAAGTTCTTAGATTATGTGCAGTTGAGTTAAAAGATATACGGTGAATGTAGGATTTTTGTCCTTTCCTGTATCCCCAGCAGCAAATGCAGTATGTCACACACCAAAGGAGTCAACACACATTGATAAAAGACTGCAAACTGGTACTAGAATTTAAATGAAGCACTGCAAATCAAGCTAACACCCAAGTGAGCAGGAAGTTGAAAATACAAACCTTGATAATCAGGAAGGCATGGAAATCTATGAGGTGCAAGCTCTAAAATTTACCCATAAAAACATTTTTGAAATGCATTATTTGTAACATACTTGGGGATAAAATGATAAACGTGAAGCTAACAGCTAGTTGAAAAAAAAAATCTAATAGGATTTAGAAAGCACTTCAGGGAGATCCTTTTCATCTGGAGCAAACATTTTTTTGTCGGAGATTCACAAAGTTTTTCTGATGGCACCAGACAATGAGACACAATATCAAAGACTTCCAGTAGCTAGGGACAAAATGCAGTGTATCTAGTCAATGAAGTGGGCCACATTGTGAAACGAAAACTGCACCATAGAAGAATGGGACCATTTTTTCACAGTTTTCACCAGTAAATGGCATGCCATCCACTGAGTCATCTATTCTTCATTAAATATCTTACATCTGAATAAATTGATTTCAAAAACAAAATGTTGTTGTTATTATTATTATTATTATTATTATTATTATTATTATTATTATTATCATTATTTCTTATTTACTTTACATCACACTCACTGCATCCCCTGCTTGCCATCTCTTGTTACAAACCTTCCTCTCCCACCATCTTCTTCTCAGAGCTGGAAGGGTGGCCACTAGGTATCTCCCAATTCTGGCTTATCAAGTTTCTGTAAGGCTTGATGCCTCCTCTCTGACTGAGGCTCTACAAGGCAGCCCAGTTAGAAGAATATATCCCACGGACAGGCAACAGCTTTCGGGACAGACCCTGCTCCAGTTAGTCCAGCACTCCCATGAAGACTGATTTGCACATTTGTTATATATTTTGAGGGAGATCTAGGCCCAGCCTGTGTAAGCTCTTTGGTTTGTGTTTCATTCTCTGAGAGCCCAAAGGGTCCAGGTTAGTTGATTCTATTGGTCTTCCTGTAGAGTTTCTATCCCTTTAGGGGCTCCAATCCTACCCTTTTTCTGCCATGAGAGTTCCCAAGCTTCACCCACATTTTGACTGTGCTTTTCTGCATCTGTCTGAGTCAGCTGTTGGGTGTAGCCTCTCAGAGTACAACCACACCAGACTCCTCACAATTCTGAGATTCCATCTTACAATGGTCAGAATGGCTAAGATTAAAAAAAAAAAAAAAAAAAAAATCTCAATTGACTTCACATGCTGGTGAGGATGTCAAGCATAGAGAACACTCCTCCATTGCTAGTGGAAGTACAAACTTGAGCAACCACTTTGGAAAGCAATTTGGAGTTGTCTCAGAAAACTGGGAATAGTTCTACTTTAGGACCTAGCTATACCACCCCAGGGCATATACTTCAAAATTCACCAAAATCTCAAAAACAAAACAAAACAAAACAAAACTATGTTCATAGCAACTTTATCCATAATAGCCAGAAACTAGAAATAACCAAGATGTCTTCTACAAAAGAATGGATAAAGAAAATGTAATACAGCTATACAATGGGAAACTATTCAGCTATTAAAAACAAAGACATCATGGATTTTGCAAGTAAATGGAAGGATCTTGAGGATATCATCCTGAGTGAGGTAAACCAATCCCAAAAGGACATCTATGGTATGGACTCAATGATAAGTAGATATTTGTCATAAAATACATGATAACCATGCTGTACTCCACAGACCCAAAGAAACTATAAAAGAAGAAAGGCACAAGGAAGAATGGAAGAATGTTTGAATATCACATAGAATGGGTTATAAAATGGTAATTAGAATTTGTCCTTGTCTGGCAAAGTAATAGTAGTAGATTCATTTGTAAGGTCCAAGCCTTCACTAACCTTGGGTATTTAGATCTATTTCTAGAATAAGATATTATATCCTTGCTGTTGAGCTTGTCTCAAGTCCTATCAGATAGCTGTTTCTTACTACCTACATATGAATGCAATTTATTGCACCTTTAAAAGTATCTAGCCATAACTACTTATCAGAGGATGGCCTATTAGGCCATTATTGAGAGAAGAGGCCCTTAGACTTGTGAAGATCACATGCCCCAGTACAGGGAAATGCCCGGGCCAGGAAGTGGGAGTAGGTAGGTTGAGGAACAGGGTGGAGGGAGGGTATAGGGGCCTTTGGAATAGCATTTGAAAATATCTAATAAAAAGGATTAAAACAAACAAAACAAAACAAAACAAAGCAAAGACAAACAAAAAAGTATCGTGCCATAACAATCAAAGAATATATAGCACACACACACACACACACACACACACACACACTATATGGTAAGTATAAAATAATATGATTCCTTGAGACTTTTACAAACAATGATGGTACTTTGTCATTATTTGTCCCTCATTTCTCCTTCTCATTTTATATTGACTTACCTTCTCCATCACTTGAAGTCCCCCTACCAGGAAAGTATAAAGAGTTCACAACAAAGGATCTTGAAAAAAGAATAGTAGAACATGGGTGATACAAAATTAGAAGTAGAAATTCATGTAGGGTTCTTCATTCATTCATTCATTCATTTTTGGTTTTGTGTTTTACTTTTTAATTGAATTTTTTTTTTTACTTATTCACTTTACATCCTTCTCACTATCTCCTCCCAGGTATCCCCTCCCACATTTTTTCCCATTTCAACCCTTCTTTTCTGAGTGTGTGAGGGACCCCTGGGTATCCTCCCTACCCTGGCACTTCAAGTTTATGCAATGCTAATCCCTTCATCTCCCACTGAGGACAGACTAGACAGTCTAGCTAGAACATATATTCCATATGTAGACAACAGCTCTTAGGGTAGCCCCCATTCCAGTTGTTTAGACCCCACAGGAAGATGGAGCTGCACATCAGCTCCATATGTGCAGGGAGTCCTAGGTCTAGCCCTTGTATGTTCTTTGGCTGGTGGTTCAGACTCTGAAAGCCAGGTAGAGGGTTATTTTAACGTAGGTTCTGGGGAATCAAACATTGTTCCTTGTAGTTAGTTATACAGGAACAGTTAATCAATGAAATTGTCTCACCAGTTACTAGAAATATTTATTCTATAGTATTGGGAATTGAACACAGGCTCATGAATGCCATGCAAGTGTTCTGCCTCTAAGCTACCTCTCTCCAGGGGTGACAGAGTTTATTTTAGACTTAATGAAGGACAGCTAGTTTAACTGCAGAAGAAATGCCAAAGAACATGAATGAAAAGCAGTCACTGGATCACTGAGCATGGCATTAAGGGTCACTAAAGCCATTAGTAAGGATGATTTTTGTGGGTTTTAGTGGGAAATGTCAGAGAGTACAGTCATTTTAAAAGCTCTGTAAAAATATTTGACACATTAAATACTGTCCACACTCTAACAGAAACTCAACAATGCAGCTAAGCTGTTATAACTATAGAATTCAGTCAGTGATAATGTAGTTTGTGTTTTTAACAATGTCATCAGTCAGACAGATTCGTCACAATCATAAAATTTGGTATACTTGATAAAATCATATACATTTATATGTGTGCATGTGTGTATTTGTGAGTATGTGTGCCCATGTACTTATAAGAGTTTGATAGGAAAACAGGAGGAGAAATATTATATGATGGGAAAGGATAGAATATAGGCAAAAGGGCAGATTAATTGTGAAAAATAACTACTAATTACTTTTTATTTGTACTATCTCCATTTTTCCTTCTTTTTGGGGTAGATACTGGACTATAATGTAACTCTAAGCAAAATTCATGCCTTTCTCGTGGCTATTCTGAATGTATGAAGTTACCTGTTATCTAGAGATTTGAGGAATTGGTGAGTATTTCCACCTGAGTTCTTTAGAACATAGTGACTTTTTATAAAAAAAAAAAAAAATAGAGTATTATGCTATTTGACTAAGAAAACTAAACTCAAAAAATGAGCCTGATTTTTCAAATGAAAATTTTAATGAAAAAAAATTTTGAATATGTTGTATATCATGAAGAATAATTTCTATAAAAAATAGAATAAATAAACAGACATATCTTTTTTCTCTATTATATTTTCTAGTTAAATAAAGGGTTATTATGTGGACACTCAAAAGTGATATTAGTTTTTTTTTAATTTCAAAAATGTTTTAATTTATAATCCTTATGATTGATGTCAATTCCTTTTGTGTCTCAACCCAACAGAAGCTTAACATATTATTGTTAAAAGTTATCACAATGAAAATATTATTGCACTATACTCTAAGTCATGTTTTGGGTGACTTAACCTTTCCTCTCTTCAATGGAATTCTTGTCATGATAGAGAAATCTACCTTCATCAGTAAAGAAAAGATGAAAATTATTCTCTCTCTGTAACAGCAGAATGGCCAGAATGCAGAATGAAATGCCTAAATGAGAAAGAAGGCTTTCAGTGTTTTCTTAGTCTATTATTATTGCAGTAGGGTTTTCTTAACTGTTCAGTTATGATTCTCACTTTTGATAGGCCTCTGAACTACAGTTGTTTTTTTTTTTTTTTTTCCAATTTTTATTAGGTATTTCCTTCATTTACATTTCAAATGCTATCCCGAAAGTCCCCTAAACCCTCCCCCATCCCCCGCCTTGCTCCCTACCCACCCACTCCCACATCTTGGCCCTGGCATTCTCCTGTACTGGGGCATATAAAGTCTGCAAGAACAAGAACAAGGGGGCCTCTCTTCCCAATGATGACCAACTAGGCCATCTTCTACTACATACGCAGCTAGAGACATGAGCTCTGGAGGTACTGGTTAGTTCATATTGTTATTCCACCCATAGGGTTGGAGACCCCTTCAGCTCCTGAGCCACAGATTTAATTTAATCTCTGATGGCTATGATTATTTTCTAACAACAACAAAAAAATACTTCACCCAGATGATGTTTAGTTTTCTCTTTGGTATATATTAGTGAATATTTTAAAGTTTTTTTTTTTTTTCTTTTTTAACTAAGTATTTATTCTTTGTGACTCTCACCTCCTGTACCCCAATCCCACTCACCTCCCATCTCTTCACCAAAAGAAAATTAAAAAATGAAAATAAAATGAAAAATAAACAAAAAATAAAGAAACAAACAAAAATCTGAAAACAATCTTGTCATAGAGACTGCAGTGTGTCACAGTGTGTCCCACAGACTTTCCTTTTGTACAGACTTCTTTACATTCAAATGTTCATTGTCATTCCTCATTGGCCTGGTGCAAGGCTTCTGGTTTTGCCTACATTATCAGTCCTTCATCCTCATCAAACTGGATTTCATGTTATTGTCCTTTGTCCTAGGGATCCTGTAGCTTTCAATCCTCAGGAATGGCAGTTAATAGATGGAATAGATGTGGGCTGGGCCAATTCAAAGACTTAAATCCAGGCCTGTGAGGTACCAGGGTTGATCAGACCTCAAGTATTTTTTGTTGTTATTGTTTTGTTTTATTTTCATTATGCTGCTAAAAATTGGTCTTTGCCTTTCCTCTAAGAAGCTCTACCAGCAGATGACTATACTTACACCCAACGATTGGACTAGTGTCAGGGACCCCTATGGAAGAAGTAGGGGAAGAATTGATGGAGCTGAAGAGGAGGGTGATACCATCCTCAGACCAACAGTCTCAATTAACATGACCCCTGGGAGCTTCCAAGACTGAGCCACCAACCAGGAGCATACATGGGCTGATCTGAGGTCCAGTGACAGCAGAGGGCCGCACAGTCTGGCTCAGTGGAAGAAGAGACACCTAATCCTCCAGAGACTTGAGGCACCAAGGAGGGAGATGCTGGGGATGGGGGAAAAGAGGACCACCTTCTTGGAGAAAAGGGGAAGGGGAGGTCGGATGGGAAATTGTGGGCCAGGGGCCTGGGGTGGGGGCGTCAATGCCTGGAATGTAAATAAATAAAATAATTATTTAAAAAACATATCAAACAAAAAGGACTTTAATTGAAGACACTTTGAGTAAAACCAGAGTGGAAATCCTGTAACTTCTCCAACCTCCTTCATATTGAAATCCGTTTTCTTTAAAGGGAAAATGCTACAAGAATTTCTCTCTCTCTCTCTCTCTCTCTCTCTCTCTCTCTCTCTCTCTCTCTCTCTCTCTGTGTGTGTGTGTGTGTGTGTGTAGGGTAATAGAAGCAAAGTAACTATCAGTTCCTCATATAGATGGAGAGGATGATAGGTAGATAGGTAGATAGATGATAGATAGATAGATAGATAGATAGATAGATAGATAGATGATAGATAGATAGATGATAGATTGATAGAGAAATAGAGAGATATACAGACATATTAGACAGATGTATCTTACTGCTTTCCACAATACCATGGAACTTATGCTGCCGTGTAGGCTGTCTTTGAACTCACTTATAGCATACTTTCTGCTTCAACTTTGCAAGTATTGGAATTACATATTTGAGCCTCCACAGAATCTGTTTTCCACAGAACTCAAATCTGTCTGGTTGAAGTCATAAATGCCATGGAGCATACAGAACTCTATGCTCTCTATTTAAACTGAATATCTTCAATAATATAAATAATTAACCATTATAGTAAACTTCTTTCATAAAATTTTCATTGAGGAATCAATGGTTTATTTTCACAGAATGTCTTTATTTCATGAAAATTATAATTTCCCCCTCAAGAGTTACTAGTACTAGTGAAGCTACCAATTCTATTTATTATTATTATTATTATTACTGAGAGGAAGACACAGTAAATCAGAAAGTGAGACCTAATAAAAAACACTTGTTGTTTTTGAACTGTTATGCAACTGTGTAAATTCAGCATTCCACACTCTCTCCTTAGTACCTTCAAAGCTATTTGCTGTTCTGTTTCCTAAGGTTATGTGTGATGAGAAACAGATGCAGAGGTTCTGAACCTTTCTGGGTTGAAAGGTGCCATGTGGCTGAAATATTCTGTGATTGATGAAACTTCGTCTTGCTTTGGCTAGCCTTCATTGCTGATTCAAGTTTCTACATTAATTACAAAACTTGTCTGTGATTTACTATGATGGGTAGTTTGAACTGCTGTGATCTCTGCAATATTTGAGCCCATATGCTTTAAGGAAGTGAGTTTAAAGCACACGAATACAGCTCGTAAGAAATTTTTGTGTGAATTCCAGAATTAGCTATTCCTACTCAGGGATTCCTTCTCTTATGAATGCACCACATAAGAGCAGGTAAGGTCTTAGACACTGCTCAGTGACTCATTAGAGTTTTACAGCTGTGCACACCAGGGCTCAGCTCTGAGTGTGTATCCTCACCTCTGTTTGGGAAAGTTCCCTACATCTGTCCCACATACACCATGTCATCTTAGTACTCACAGGTGTTTGGCCTGCATACAGAAGGGAAAATATACCTATTTGTAGGTGTCATATTCTACAAGGTTTCACTCTGAATATGTACGGAGAGCTAATTTTATCTCTCACTATAAAACATATTTTTGTTTTAAATTTACATATCATTTTTCATATTTGTGGAGCAGTGTGTGACTATTCAATGCATATACAATATACAATTATAGAAAATAAAAAAAAATTATTTTTATTATTTACCATTTTTTCCTGGAACATCATTATTTCACTCTTCTCATTTCTCATAAGCTAAAGGTAGCTTCAGATTTCATTCCACTGAAAAGTAAGATAAATCTATTTATTATTCTTTTATGTAACTGCACAATTTTATGCAGTAACTAATCTCCCCCCACCACCTTTGTGTATCAAGTTGAAAGTACTTGAATACTAGGTTTGAGATCACAGCTCTATCTTTCCTCATATGAGGACAAGAGGCATTTATCTCTCTCTTATATCACTTATAATGCTGAATTTGTAGTAAAACTTAGCTTTAGAGACTCATGCTCTTACATAAATATACTTATGGAATTGATATTATTTATATACTAGAATTCATAAATTTGAATAAAGGCTTTAAGTTAGTAGCTATTTAAATATAGCATTATCCTGAAGTGTACTTTACATATTTAAGAGAGTAACTTCATACTATGAGCACTGTTAAGGTAAAGGCATGCTTCTAGAACCTAGTTGTAATCATTCCAGTATGTAACTAACACATATGTACCCATTATAGGATGTGATGAATTGCTGTTCATCACTCTGGAACAGACTTTCCTTTTTAAGAATTTAATGTAGGTGGAAATAATCAGGGTGTTCAGGAACTTCTCTATTTTATTGATCATCTTCTAAATATAGCATTTGACTGCATTTATTATATTGCTTACAAGTCTCATCATTGGTCTTTTTTTATTTTCTAGTATTTTCCCAGATGTGTTTTTGGTTGTTCTTGTCTAGATTTCTGTCTACTAAGTAGAAGGATTTGAGACTTTTTAAATGTAGTCACTATTGATATAACTTCCATCTAAGTCTTAAGTTTTAAGTAACTACTACTTAAAACTTGATGGATTGTATTTTCAGTTTTATTCATTTGAAATGTTTTATAATAAGTTATGATTTTTTATTTTCTCAACAATTTTTGTCATAAATATTTGAAAATTCTCCAGATATCTATTTATAAAATTATTCCAATTAAATGCTATGTGGACAAAACCACATTTTGTATTTTCAAATTATTTAGAAAGGACTGAGAATTGGTTTTAAATTAGCAATCACCATAATTTATAATATGAAATATGTGGATATGAGTAAAATACCTTTTTGGTGACATGTGGAGCAATACATGAAAGTAAATTAAATAAATTTGATTGATGTTCTGTCTAAGGCTTTTTCATATACTGCCATGCATTTTCTCAGATGTTGCCAGAGTTTTTCATTTGTTTGGGGATGTTTTATTAATTTCATCTATTAATTAAAATTACTTCAATTTGAAATTGAAAACACTTTAACACAAAATCAGCACTGTGCTAAGTGAAAGGTATGTTTGCTAACAAAATATGTGTAGCATTTTAGTCACACAATAGGAAACTTTTTATCCCAAACCAACTTGGTATTCCTTCAGGAATTCAATCCTGCTCTGCCTTAACCCCATACCGGATCATTTCCTCCCCTTTCTCTCCCTTTCTCCTTTCCTACCAGGGCTCCTCCCTATCTTCCTGCCTCCTGTGATTGCTTTCATCTTCCTCCCTAGTGTGATTGAGGGATCCTTACTTGGGTCTTTCAACTTGTTAGACTTCTTGAGTTCTGTGGATTTTATCCTGGAGATTCTGTCCTTTTTTTGCCTCCTACTTATTAATGAGTACATACCATGCACATCCTTTTGGTTCTGAGTTACCTCACTCAGGATGATATTTTCTAGTTCTATCCATTTGGCTGCAGAACTGAGGATGTCAGTGTTCTTAATAGCTGAGTAGTATTCCACTGTGTAAGTGAACTATATTTTCTATATACATTCTTCTGTTGTGGGACATCTGCATTGTTTCTAGCTTCTACCTATCATAAATAATGCTCTATGGTGATAGAAAAACACATGCTACTGTGGCATGTTGGGACATCTTTTGGGTATAGATAGAGAAATCAAAATATACATTTTCTTTTTTAATGCCATGATCCTCTCTTCTCAGCATTTCAGGATTGCAATTTTAAGGAACCCTGCCAAAATATATTAACTTTGATCTCTTATATTTTACTTTCAATAGATAAGAAATTCAGTGTTGATTTTTTGTTTGTTTGTTTGTTTGTTTGTTTGTTTGAGACAGGGTTTCTCTGTATAACCCTGGATGTCCTGGAACTCACTCTGTAGACCAGGCTGGCCTCAAACTCAGAAATCTGCCTGCCTCTGCCTCCCAAGTGCTGGGATTAAAGGCGTGCACCACCACGCCCGGCTCAGTGTTGATTTTTATATATTTTACATTTATCTACTTAAGTTTCTCTACATGTTCTTCAACATGTGTGTATTTTAATTATATTTTCACTAAAATTTTATTCACTTTCCAGTTCATTTCTTCTTAATAGTATACAGTTATAACTTCTTTTTGCTCCTGGAATTTTTTTAGAATTTCATTGCAGACTTGGAAATGTGTCTTGAATATGTCACAAGGCATTCTGAGATTTAAAGACACCTAATTTGCTTGAGAAAAGACTTACCTGTTTTATTCTAGTCTAACTTTCATTAAGTCAAATTGGAGTGATGTCTCAAACTGTTTTTTCTCCTATGTTGAGGGAATACATTGTGAGTATGATTCCTAACATCCTTTAAGTTGTAAGATATGTCTTTTTTCTTTGCTTCCCTGTCAGGCACAGACTATTTTCAGTCTTGTGGTGTTGTAAGCATTTTTCCTGCTCTTTTCAGAGTTCCACTTTCTGAACTTAGATCTATTTATTTCTCTGGTATTACACTACATGGTGACTGCAAGAACAAGGAACAGTCTATGGATTTCTATAAAATAATGACTGGGCAACTCTTTTCCCCTCCAACATACTCCATTCTATAAATTATCACTGCAGATTCCTCCTTACCCTGAAAACTGTCTTTTAAACTTTGATTGATTGTTTGGGTCCTGTGTGTGTGTGTGTGTGTGTGTGTGTGTGTGTGCCTGTGTGTGTGTGTGTGTGTGTGTGTGTGTGCCTGTGTGTATACTCTGTACCTTTATCTGTCTCTGTCTTTGTCTCTCCATATCTGTGTCTTTATGTGTGTGTGTATGTGTGTGTGTTTCTGTGTGACTCTCTCTGTCTCTGACTCTTTGTTTCGTTGACTCTTTCTCTGTCTCTCTGTCTCTGTCTCTCTTTCTCTCTGTGTGTGTATGAGTGTGCACACATGCTTACATTTCTCTTTCTCTGTCTTTTCTGTCTCCATCTGTCTCTGTCTCTCTGTTGCTATGGATGTGTGTCCCTTTCTGTGTGTGTGTGTCTCTCTCTTGGTCTCAGACTCTCTCTGTCTCTCTCTTTCTATGTGTGTCACTGTCTTCCTCTGTCTGTCTGTTTCTGTCGGTTTCTCTGTCTTTTCCTATCTTATTTACTCCAGGATGAAGTGTTTCTACTTTCAAAATGTTTGTGCATAATTCTATATGAGAAAATGAGATATTCAAATGAGTCCTAATCCTGACAAATTTTCAGGAAATAATAATGCTATTTTATCTTATCTTAGGAAATATTGACTTGCATTGGCCAGTGTAAATTATCTAAGAAATCATAGTTTCACAGTTCCATCATGTTCGAGTTGATTCAGGTAGTGAGATCAATGTTACTTGCTATGCCATCTTTGTTGAATGCATAAATCTAATTATATTTAAAATGAGAAACATTTTTAAATTCTTTAATAAAAATACATATTAAATGTTTATCCTTTATCATATTTATTAGATATTAAATCCAATATAGAATATAGTGTAAGTTCCATAAATCCATAATTTCCATACAGCTGACATAGGTTGTCATGGAAACTATCACAATGAACTATTGTAAAATATGATTACTACTTCATATTTGTATATGAAGTATATAACATTTATAACATTTTATAACAACTTGTAATATCTATATAAATGCCCAAGAAATAATTACTTTCTGTAAAATCTTCACAAATGGATCATTAATTTATAATCTTAATGCAGCTCTCAATCAGCAGTACAACCTAATATTAGTTTTTCTGTCTAAGCTGTACATTTGTTAAAAAGTATTATGAGAATTAAAAATACAAATACTAATAAAAATATATTCTATAGACTTGATGTTTGTATTTCTCCAAATATATATTGATATACATATTAAATATACACATATCATGTATATATTTATACATATATATTATACACCCATATTTATGTATATTCATATGTATCATAGACTCCTATACCAAGATGAGGTGAATTTGTAAAATGATATGGCTTATAAAGAGAGAGAATTCATTACTATCTACCCAGGGTTTATGCCAAGTTAATATCTGGGATGATTTCAATTCAAATATATGTAATGAAAACATTTATTGCCCTTATGAGAAGAAACTTGAGAAGAATCATTTTGTGAGGGTACAAAAAAGAAATGAAACAATAAAACAGTTATGTCTATTTTCAAATAGACACAGTACTGTTAACAGACACTTCATCTACTTGATCTCTAATCTTAGACTTCTTGGCTTCTAGAAATCTGAGAAATAGATTTAATTTATTTCAGCCCTACAGTTTACACTGTTGTGTTTAAGTAACCCCAACAGATTGAGTCCTGTGGTTGTGATTATACAATTTTAAATAAATGATTAATTTTCAAACCCTAAGATATTATTTATAATTAGAGCAACCCACCACTCTCTAAAATTAATCGTTATAAAGTCAAAGTTCTCATTTCAATGAATATTTAATCATATGTATAAGATCCTTTAGTATCCAGTAGTAATTTTCAATTTTCAGTTTGCCAAAACATTGAGTTTACTAGATTGCTTATAAAGTGTAGATGTGGTGCTTCTTAGAAAAGCACAGAGGATGAAAAGTTGGTTAATTGCTGAAACTGTTACTCTACACTCACAACATGGCAGTTGGGGAGGTATTGGTGTCCCTCACTAGACAAGTTATGCATCTTTGATAGGTCTATATTTTGTATTCTGTAAATTTCAGGGAACTTCTGAAATTTGTGCACTGTTTATAACAAAGCTTCTTCAAGTGTATTTCGTTACTGGATCTAATCTTGACAGCATTTCTTTCCATTATTTTACACCAAAATATAGCTAATTGTTCACATATAAAGTTCAAGGATCTTAAGAAATACAGAATCATGGCATTTAAAAAGTAATCGAGTAACCTAAGTCTCTGGGCTCGTATCCACTTATCAGTGAGTACATGTTATGTGAGTTCTTCTATGATTGGGTTACCTCACTCAGGATGATACCCTCCAGGTCCATCCATTTGCCTAGGAATTTCATAAATTCATTGTTTTTAATAGCTGTGTAGTACTCCATTGTATAAATGTACCACAATTTCTGTATCCATTCCTCTGTTGAGGGACATCTGGGTTATTTCCAGCTTCTGGCTATTATAATTAAGGCTGCTATGAACGTAGTGGAGCCTGTGTCCTTATTACCAGTTGGAGCATCTTCTGGATATATGCCCAGTAGAAGTATTGCAGGATCTTCTGGTAGTACTATGTCCAATTTTCTGAGGAACTGCATGAAACTCAAGAAGAATGAAGACCAAAGTGTAGACACTTTGCCCCTTCTTAGAATTAGGAACAAAGCACACATTGAAGGAGTTACAGAGATCACGTGTGGAGCTGAGACAAAAGGATGGTCCAACCAGTGACTGCTGCAGCCGGGGATTCATCCCATAATCAACCAGCAAACACAGATACTATTGCATACGCCAGCAAGATATTGCTGAAAGGGCCCTGATATAGCTGTCTCATGTGGGGCTATGCCAGTGCCTGGAAAACACAGAAGTGGATGCTCACAGTCAGCTATTAGAAGGAACACAGGGTTCCCAATGGAGTAGCTAGAGAAAGTACTGAAAGAGCTGAAGGGGTCTCCATTTATATTGTTGAAGAACAATATAAACTAACCAGTACCCCCAGAGCTCGTGTCTCTAGCTGCATATCTAGCAGAAGATGGCCTAGTGGGCCATCATTGGGAAGAAAGACCCCTTGGTCATGCAAACATTATATGCTCCAGTACAGGGGAACGCCAGGGCAGCCAAGATGTGGGAGTGGGTGGGTAGGGGAGCAGGGCAGGGGATGGGGGAGGGTATAGGGAACTTTCGGGATAACATTAAAACTGTAAATGAAAAAAATATCTAATAAAAATTGAAAAAAACTAATTGAAATTGAAACTCAAAATATAAGGCTATAAAAATGGTTTAGCATTTAATATAACTTGCTGTTGTTGCAGATCATCTAAGGTCAGTTCCCAGGCATCACATGGTTGATTATAACCATTTATGAAACCAATATATAGTTCTAGAGAATTTTATGCCCTCTTCTAGCTTGATTTGACACTAGAAAGTAAGATGTGTACATGCAGGTAAATACACATACAGGTAATCCAAACAGGTAATTACAAATAAAATGAAAAGAAATCTTTCAGGAAAGAAGAAAAAACAAACAAAAAATGTGTTAGTTCCTTTGCCAATGTACTTCAAAGTATACTTCTGGTGCCCTATTACTTAGTAACTCCAAAAGCATCATTTTTTTTTCTGAGAGCACATCTGCTTTTCTATAATATGCAAAGGAATGCCCAGGAACCTAGAATACCCAACATACAATTTCCAAAACACAAGAAAATCAAGAAAGTCCAACGTGTGGATACTTCATTCCTCCCTAGAATAGGGATTAAAATATACATGGAAGGAAGTAGAGAGACAAAGTGTGGAACTAAAATGAAAGGATGGACCATCCAGAGAGTGCCCCACCCAGGTGGTCCATCACATAATCAGCCACCAAACTCCGACACTACTGCATACACCAGCAGGGGATTGCTGAAAGGATCCTGATATAGCTGTCTCCTGGGAGGCTTTGACAGTCCAGTCCCTGACAAATACAGAAGTAGATGCTAACAATCATCTATAGGGAAGAACATAGGGTCCCCAACGTAGGAGCCAGAGAGAGAACCCAAGAGCTGTAGGGGTCTGCAACCCTATAGATGGAACAACAATATGAACTAATCAGAACCCCCAGAGCTCATGTCTCTAGCAGCATATGTATTAGAAGTTGGCCTTGTTGGCCATTACTGTGGAAGAAAGGCCCTAGGTCTAGCAATGTTTGTAAGCCCCAGTACAGGGGAATGCCAGGGCCAAGTAGTGGGAGTGGGTGGGTAGGGAAGCAGAGCAGGGGGAGGGTATAGGGGACTGTTGGGATAGCACTTGTAATGTAAATGAAGAAATTATCTAATAAAAAAATACAAGTTCTATTTCCCTTTTGTTGGGAACTTCCACTAATGTCCTCCCTGTTAAGTCCTGGGAACCTCTTGTGTCCATGGCATTTGAGACTTTCTAGTAGCTACTCCCAGTTTCCATTTCCCCCACTACTACACACCTGCATTCAATTTCTTGACCCTCTGTACTTCTCCCCGGTCTCCTCCCATATCAGATCCAGCCCCAGCTTTTCCCTCCCCATCGTCTCTCCCTCCCAGATACCTCTCTTCCTCTACTTCCTGAGAGATTGTTTTCTTCCCTCTTCTGAGTAGGACTGTAGCATTCTCACTTTGGTATGGTCTGTCTTCTTCTTGAGTATCATAAAGTCTGTGAGTTGTATCATGGATATTCCTAGCTTTTTGTGGCTACTATGCACTTATCAGTGAGTACACACTATGTGTTTTCTTTTGAGACTGTGTTATATCACTCAGGATGGTATTTTCAAGTTCCATCCATTTGCCTGCAAATTTCATGAACTCATTGTTTTTAATAGCTGAGTAGTACTCCACTATGTAAATGTATCATATTTTCTGTATCCACGCCTCTGTTGAGGGAAATCTGGGTTGATTCCAGCTTTGGCTATTATAAATAAGGCTGCTATGAACACAGTAGAGCATGTGTTCTTGTTATAAGTTGGAGAATCTTTGAGGTATATGCCCAGGAGTGATATAGCTGGGTCCTCCAGTAGAACTATTTGATACTTTCATTACCATGAACCTATAACTCTAAAAATTATCATGCAGGGAATTTGGTTCTGAAGGTGGCACAGTGATCAGAGTCTCACAAACTTTTACATTGTTACTACTTTAGTATAATTGGTAATGTCTCAGGGGAAAGTGTTCTTGGTTTACTTTCAAAGTAAAGAATTCAGAGTAAAGGAATTGAGGTCACACAGACTCTGTTTCATTGAAGTTTGGAAGCATGCATGATTTATTCATTCTCAGCTATTATTGTTAGAGTTTATGTATGCAGGGAAATTGCCCAGATGTAAAGTATCAATTTTTATTTAAAACATCACTGCTTCAAATCAAATTCAAGATTTTTGTCCTGAAGAAAAAAAGAGATTCCGCTGCCTACCATGCAGCAAACAGTTAGAGAAAAGGCAATATCAAAATCCCAGAATTTTGTTCATATCAGTAACAGCAAATGTCAGAAGACATACATATACAAAGGTTGAAGTATCAAATACTGCATAATATTATTAGTATATTACCACATTTGAAAATTCATAACAAGGATGATAAACTTTATTACAGGTTATAATTAATAATTATTATCATCAATAATCATTATTATACCATATAACAGTGTGAATAAATTTAATCAAAATGTTGAATGGGCCAATCTATGCATTAGAGTTGGCCATCAGTAAATTTTACCTCTTCCTAAATATGTCCAATTCTCTCCTTCCTAAATCATTCAATACTACTGTGATATAGTGAAATAGCCAGTCTTAGATGGAGTCATTCCAACAATGCTATTAAAGTAGAAGCATTTACCCAAATTTCTCCACTACAGAGCAAGAATAGTTTATCAATATATTTTACTTCA
Organism: Mus minutoides; assembly: GCA_902729485.2. NCBI lineage: Eukaryota > Metazoa > Chordata > Mammalia > Rodentia > Muridae > Mus > Mus minutoides. The sequence continues at coordinate 53,170 of LR752470.1, forward strand.
TTTGCTATTCCACAGAAATATCTTTATCCTCATCTTCTGCATTCTCTAACAATATTTTAAAGCTTCATTCAATTGCTACCTATTTCAGAGTTTATCTTGGCTGTCATCTACCAGAAAAAGATGCTGTTCTTGAATTATACTTTATAAGACTTCTTACTACCACAATTTCTCCCGGTTTTATATAGAAAACAGAGATGACTAAGGACAAGTAATAGGTGTTCAGTTGATTATTGAGTGAATAGTGAAATTTTCATGACATGTAATAGACCCAGTGATAAGTACCTCAGCCTGACTAAGCTTCCAGGCTTCCGTAGTCTGTACCTTCATCACAAGCTCAGAAGCTAGATAAAGTCTAATGCAGAGAGTGGAATAAGAAATGTCCCTTTTAATAGGAATATGAGTAAATGTTACATAGAAATGGTAACAACAGATACTCTATTTTATTTTTACTATAGAATTATTATTTCTTTCTCACTAGTGAATTATCTACCACTTGGCCACATATTGGAGCGATATTTTTCAATTACCATATTCACATACATAATTAGAATATACACAATGTTTTTGAGAAAGTATTTTCTTCGTTTTAAGAGGAAGTTTTATTCCAATTTTGAAGAGAGCCTTGTTTGCTGGGTCTGACAATATTTTCAAGTTTCTATAGTTGTTATTACCAGTGTGGATAACCCAAATGCAGATGTTCTGACCATGGTGCATACTGATTTTTGTAGACATAGAGTACATAATATCCAGTTTTAGTAGATACTGTAGTTTGGAGTCATTTTAAGTTTGTGTGCTTATTATTTTAGTTCTACTAAATATTAATAGGATTAAAATCCAATGATTGACGCAACCCCAATCTCTGTCTAGCAGAGACTGGGAATAACAACACTCACAACAAGGTAGGTTCTTCAACAGTGATCTCTCTCGGTGATCTTCTGATCTTTTACTCAAGGCAGTTCAATATATACCCAGACCCTCTTACATCATCTCACTCCATTCCTTGCTCTCCAATCAGCATCTACCATGCCCCTAGCACAACTTACACATGCAGGCAGAACAACAGATTATTGGCCGACAGCTATGGTAAGGCTATGCGACATGCCTGATCAGGCACTAGGCACAGGATGACTCAGATGTGAGTTTTCAAGATTTTGTAAACAGGATGGGGTTAAGAGGCTTGGCACTAAGCCTGGGCGCCATCTTAGCTCAGAGGCCCCGGCCACTTCCCACAAAAGATCAGGGATTCAAAGTTTCACCCAGACTTCTTCAAGCAAGATTTAAATAATATCCTTGATGACACTCACTTAAATAGTCAACTATTTGAATAGTCATCAATTATATACCATTAACTTATCTTGTGGTTTGTTGCAGATAAAATGATTTATACTGGCTTTAGATATTTTCATTTTTTAAAAAATTTTGTTAAATACAAATGCATTATTACAGTGCCCATGAATTTCTAAAATGCATCAGAATACTTATTCTATGTAGTCATTGAAGCTCAGGTACAGAAACTCCTTTTGATAACTCTCCTAAATATCTTAAAAGAATGCTAACATCTTCCTTAGCTTTTGGAAAGAAACTATCTATAGTTTCTGTTCTTATTTCTGTTGAAAGTTTGGTGGCCTCATTGAGGCAGACATAATGTATGTCTTCTAAAGAAAAAGGCATTCCATAGCTAAACATTCTCACAGCATATTGACTGAACATCATCCTTTTGATCGTTGTGATCATTTATAGAATCCATAAACATGAGACTCTATAGCATTTATTCACATACAGAGACATTCTGAGTGAATACTCAACATATAGATATCCACTGCTATGCTCCCTGTGAACGTTTTATACGCTTACTACTAGCATGTGAACGTTTCCTTTAATTCTAGAATTGTTTGTGTTTAACCTAAGAAATAAATCTAAATTACCTATCAGTTAAAGTTAAATTTATGAGACTAGTACATGCTAAATAACCTCTGTTGAGAAAATGAATATTTCAGAATGTCAGATGCTTCAGGTATCAGAGGTTGGCCGAGGGCTAGATATGAGGTGCTGTTTTTTTGTGAACTTCATAGACTGGCGAGGGGGCTCAGCATTTAAACCTATGAGCTGCTCTTCTCAAGTATCCATGTTCCAAACACCCATGTTTGACTGCACACATTTTGAGAGTTTCTGACTTTGGTTCTAGAGGATCTGATGCCTTCTCTAGGCATCTAAATGTACCAATACACAAAAAATATAAACATAAAAACTCATCTACATACTGTATAAATAAAATTTTTAAATGAACTATGTAATACTAAAACAAATGTAGTATAGTAGTTGGTAAATAAAACTTAGTAAAGTTGATCCAAAAGAAACAATTTAAAAATTTTTATTATTTATTGAATATTCCATATTCATAAGACTTATTGTCCTATGCAAATTATTAAAAATGTAAGAATAAGTGAACAGTAAAACAATTGTGACATCTAATTAGACATAATTTTCATTTAAATTCATTTTTCATGTTTAAAAATTTTTATTTTATTCCTCAGAAAAGCATGCTATAGACCCTCATATTAGCTCAAGAATCAAAAAATTTACAAATACAAATTTTAGAAGAATAGTCCATTGAACATCTCTAAAGAGAAACTCTCCATATTATATTAGTTCATAAAATAGAGATAAACCAAAGCCCAAATTTTTCTCCTGTGAGTAATGAAATGAATGCTTACAAAGACGAAGAAAGGCTTTTACTGTCTTCACATGCAATGATATGATCCCCTTACACCATTTACAATTCTCTAGAGGCTAAAGTGTAGGCACAGACAGAGTATTTCAAAGAGAATACACCATAGAAGATTAAAATCTATATTCAGCAGTAAGCCCTGAGGCTGTAAAGCCTCATAGTTTGAGTATTCCTATGTAATCCCATTAGATTACTGTTATTAAAGGTAATATGTTTAGATCTGACATATTCACTTTCTACTTAAAAGCATCACTGATGAATGTTCCTACCTCTCCATCAATGCAGTGGCTCTCTGTGCTACTTGTGCTCGTAGAAATAAGGACCATGTCTCTATTTCAAGTAGAAGAACTAGGTAGTGGTTAAAGAACTGCTTAAAAACCATGCACTGCCTTTCACTATAACTGAGACTCAATGGTTGGCATCTGGAGTTCACATAGAAATAATTTGTTATTAGTAACTCTGTTCCAGGATCTTTAATCACATTGTGAATCCCGAGATTGTGTTGTTTACTAAAAAAACAAACAAACAAAAAAACTGCTTCTAGTTGTGGCGTGGCTCAGTCCTTATCACACACCTTTCATCCCTGAGTCTAGAACACATACCTCCCCTTAGTAGGTGTCTTTAATTCCAAACAATGGAGGTAAAGATAGTTCATAGAAGAAAGCACCCATGTTCAAAAGTGGTGCCTAAATGAGTGGCAGAAAAAGTGATGAATCAGTAAAAGGTTTGAGAGAATAGGAGATGGCCAATTCTCTGGAGAAGAGAAGAGGAAAGGGAAGTTACTTAAGGGGCAACACCGAGGAAGGGGAACAAAATACAAACCACAGAGGCAATTTTACGGGGAAACTTTAGAGATATGTTCAAGAGAGAACAAGCTAGCATGGTGAAGACAGAGTAAACCAGAGAATGAGAAGATGCCAGAAGATTAGAACATATTGCAAAGATGGGATGTGGCCAAGCAGAGTAATTCAGGAGAGGTAGAGAGACAGATGCCAGATTAAATCCCTTTGCTTGGAGAGAAGCTTGATTTAGAAGAGCTGAGGTGAACCGGCCAAGCCAGAGTTCAGAAAGAAGAATTGATGAGCTTTTTCAGCAGTTTCCAAGACTAAAACCATTGTGGTCCTATATGACATTGTAAGGAGACCAGAAGCATTCAGGACTAGGTGTAGGTTAGCAGATGGAGGCAGTTAATTTAAGAGATGACAATTATATCAGGAGAGTAAAAGTTACATTTACATAACTTAAAGTCGTTTTTTATCATTTTATTTTTTTTTTCATTTTTCTTTAACACTACAGATTTTATTTCCCTCCTGGTCCACCCTCCACTGTTCCACATGCCATACCTCCACCCTACCCCCTGTCTCCACCAGGATGTCCCCACCGCACCCTACCCCCACCTCACCAGACCTCTAAATTCCCTGGGACCTCCAGTCTCTTGTGAGTTAGGTGCATCTTCTCTGACTAAACCCAGACCAGACAGTCCTCTGATGTATAAGTGTGGGGACCACATATCACCTGGTGTATGCTGCTCTGTTGGTGATGGAGTGTCTGAGAGATCTCGGTGGTACTGTTTAATTGAGACTGCTGGTCCTCCTACAGAATTGCCTTCCTCCTCAGCTTCTTCCAGCTCTTCCTTAATTCAAACACAGGGTTCAGCAGCTTCTTTCCATTGGTTGAGTGCGAATATCTGCATGTGACTCTTTCAACTGCTTTTTGGGGCTTCCAGAGTGCAGTCATGCTAGGTTCCCTTTTGTGAGCAGTCCAGAGCCTCAGTTATAGTGTTGGGCCTTGGGGCCTCCCCTTGAGCTGGATCCCACTTTGGGCCTGTCTCTGAACCTTCTTTTCCTCAGGCTCCTCCCCATTTCCATCCCTGCAGTTCTTTCAGACAGGGACAATTATGGGTTAGAGATGTGGCAACCCCATCTCTCACTAGATGTCCTACCTTTCTGCTGATGTGGGCTCTACAAGTTCCCACTCCCCACTATAGGGCATTTCATCTAGGGTCTCTTCGTTTGAGTTTTGAAAGTTTCTCACCTCCCAGTTCTCTGGTACATTCTGGAGTGCCCACCCGCCAAACCGCCTACCTCCTGAGGTTGCCTGTTTCCATTCTTTCTGCTGCCCCTTAGGGCTTCAGGCCTTTCCTTTGCCCCACCCCCCATGCAATACCAGACCATGTTCCCCCCTCCTCCCCTTTCCCTACCCACCCAGGTCCCTCTCCCTTCCCTCTTGTGGCTTCTTTCTTCTCCCTCCCAAGTGGGACTGAGGGGTCCTCAATTGGTCCTTCAGCTTGTTGACCTTTTTTGAGTCCTGTGGATTGTATTCTGTTTTTGGTTTTTTTTTTTTTTTTTTTTTTTTTTTTTTTTTTTTTTTTTTTTTTTTTTTTTTTTTTTTTTTTTTTTTTTTTTTTGCTTATGTCCACTTAGTGCGTACATACAATGCATGTCCTTTGCATGTCTTTTTGGTCCTGAGTTACCTCACTCAGGATGATATTTTCTAATACCATCCATTTGCCTGCAAAACTCAGGATGTCCTTGTTCTTAATAACTGAGTAGTGTTCCTTGGCTTGCTTTAGTCTTTATTTGAACAAAAGTTCATTCCTGTTTTCAGCTATTCATAAGGAAAGCATATGAATGTAGCCTTTGTTGCTGGATGACATTTTTTTATATTTGTCCAAAGTGCATAAACCGAGTAGTTATTATAAAAGCTATTAGTAGCTATTAAATTTGGGGTGTTGTTTATTTGCTTGCAATATCTACCAAAATGTTAATAACAAGAATGGCCTAAATTATGTGGGAACATAACTTAGTTATAACAATTAATAAATAAGATAGATCTCTTGGAGAAGCTTACATGAAATCCATAGAAAACTTTGTAGAGATGATGGTAGCAACTGCATTATCCAACTATAAATATGGACAATAATGACAAACTGGAGTCCTACTTTATGTTCATAGAAACAGTAGGGAAAAAAAAACTCAATCTCTCAGCATTTTCTTTACTTTTAATGGTCTGAGAAACTGGGTATTAATGATGGCAATTGAAAATTATCATCATATAAAATTTACCTGGATATCTTCCTAAAATTTTTGGAATATTCCTTTTCTTATTTAAGGAATTCAGTGAGAAATGCATTTCTTTTAATTAATCATTACAGAGAAAGAGAGGAAGGGGTGGATGAACATTTAAAATCACAGAACAGGAAGAAGTCAGGTATAGTATGAAACTGGAAGTTCAAACCTCTACCTAATAGTGCTCAATGCACCATGCACATTGTCAGGGGAGTAAAAAAATTCGGGCCCTTGAGATAGATATAAAACTGATCATCCTGGCAAGACATACCCACTTGGACAGTAGTGGTACAAATATAAGAGTAACCACCATTTCTAAATAGCCCATCCCCCAAGAAAGAACGCATTGCTAGTATTGTTAATACATGGAAGGACAGGTTATAAGTCCAAGGGTGGGTTAATATATTATTATTTACTAGCCAAATTGTCGTGCTATTATCCCAAATTCTAATGACCTATCATTATATCCAGCATTGATGCCTTACTACTCAGCTATTAGAAACAATGAATATATGAAATTCCTAGGCAAATGGATGGATCTGGAGGGTGTCATCCTGAGTGAGGTAACCCAATCACAAAAGAACTCACCTAACATGTACTCACTGGTATGTGGATACTAGCCCAGAAGCCTAGACTACTCAAGATACAACTTACTAAACACATGAATCTCAAGAAGAATGAAGTTCAAAATGTGGTCTCTTTGCCCCTTCCTAGAATTAAGAACAAAGCACACACTGAAGGAGTTACAGAGATCATGTGTGAAGCTGAATCAAAAGGATGGACCAACCAGTGGCGGCAGCTGCCAGGGATCCCTCCCATTATCAGCCACCAAAATAAACACTATAGCAGATGCCAGCAAGATAATGCTGAAAGGGAACTGATATAGCTGTCTTGTGGGAGGCTATACCAGTGCCTGGTAAACACAGAAGTGGATGCTCACAGTCAGCTGTTAGTTGGAACACAGGACTCCCAAGGTAGGAGCTAGAGAAAGTACCCAAGGAGCGGAAGGGGTCTGCAACCCTCTAGGTGGAAGAATAACATGAACTAACTAGTTCCCCCTGCACTCATGTCTCTAGCTGCATATATGGAAGAAGATGGCCTAGTTGGCCATCATTGGGAGGAGAGGCCCCTTGGTCATACAGACTCTATATCCCCCAGTACAGGGGAATGCCAGGGCCATTACGTGGGAGGGGGTGGGTAGGGGAGCAGGGCAGGGACGCGGGAGGGTAAGGGAAAATTTCTGGATATTATGAGAAATGTAAATGAAGAAAATATCTAATAAAGAGGAAAAAAAATCCAAAGGCAGGTGATGACTACAACAGTATATGGTTTTCCTATTATGGTGGGGTAGCTGCACATATGAATATACATTAGTTGCAATGGCATGCATGAGACGTTTTCATTTAAGCCAGATAACTGCCAGCATTGATGTGGAACTGGTCACAAAGTCCCATGCCTAACAAGAAACCATTGATGATTGATGGGTTCAAGGAAAGGAAGTGTAAGTTTTCTTCAATAATACAAGGCTATCAATGATCCAGGAGTTGAACCTACATCCATGTACATATTTGCAGCCATTAATGGACATGCTGTATTTAAAACAAGATAAAACTGGGGCTAGGGAACAATGGTAGGGGAAATAGGCATAAAATTAGAAAGAAAGAAAGAAAGAAAGAAAGAAAGAAAGAAAGAAAGAAAGAAAGAAAGAAAGAAAGAAAGAAGTGAATAATGTTGGGCTTGATCAGAAGTCACTACGTATACATATGGAATCCTCAAACAGTAAAGACAACTGCAATAACAATGTGAAGTCAATATGAAATAATGAAATACAAATAGGAAGAAAATTTCCATTTGACATTATATTACATCTTCATTTTCCTTAGAAAGCTGTCACATACATCAGTCAACATGGCTTTCTAGCAGCAGTGTCAATATCTTTAATTCTGATTGATGCAGTAGTGAAGTTGGTATCTTAGAATTATCTAATAATTTATATACAGCACAAGATTCTTCATCTTTGTTGATATTGCTTCAGAAAATTAAAAAGACACCTTCCTCTGACAACCGAATCATATAAAATCTACCACTAAGAAACTTCCTGTTCCCTCTGAGGAACATACTCCCATCCCTCTGAACTTCTCTGTGGGATAGAGCAATTATAAAGACATGCTGGGTCTATTAGATTCAGAAGGCTAATAAGTGAAATGCACTTAGCACAGTAGCATAAATTATAGCAACTATTATGCTACCATAATCCCCACTTAAGTTGTGGAATGTTTCCAATATGTAAGACAGGTTATATATAACATGGCCGTTCTTCTTCATCACTGGACCTTGGGGACTGATTTATTTTCATTATTATCTCCTTAGGTCTATTTTGAGAAGGAGAGTTTTCCTAATGACATAATTGAACTTATAAAAATAGAGAATTATAGTTAACATGTTTGATCAGAGTACTATCAGGTAATCAAATACTATCAAAACAGAAGGTTAAAAAGATTCTTCGGAGTGACCAACTTAACCAGAGTCCATCCACTTCCTGATATTTTCTGAACTCTGAATGCATAGTGTATTATGTTAAATTGTAGCCATGTCAAGGTGAACGCCAATTCTTCACATTCACATAAATTATTTCAGGAAAATTTATCTGGTCCATTTAACTTATACCGATAAAAACACAGAGACAAGGATGAAAAGGATCTCTCCTAGCATCCAAACTCTAGCGTGGACAGTAACACCCTACTCAACTCTAGTAATTGCCAAAGAACACTCATATTGTACAATTTTCATAGTCATGATTATGTACATGAGAAGACATGAAACCTCTGATAGTGTGTCTTTGATTATACTTTTGGTTTGTTGATTGCTTGACTTGTTTGGGACTTGATCTCTATGATTGTCTAAGAATTTGTCCGAGCAACTGGAATGCTTGTTGAGAGGTTATTTTGTTTTGTTTAGTTTTGTTTTGTTTGCATCTTTTAAAAAAAAAAATTAGATATTTTCTTTATTTACATTTCAAATGCTCTCCACTTTCCTAGTTTCCCCTCTGAAAATCCTCTATCCACTCCCTCCCCCTGATCCCCAACCCACCACCCACCAACTCCCATTCTCAGTCCTAGCATTCCTCTATACTTGGGCATAGAACCTTCACAGGACTTACAGCCTCCCCTCCCATTGATGACCTACTAAGGCTAGGCCATCCTCTGCTACATATACTGCTAAAACCACAAGTTGCACCATGTGTTTTCTTTGATTGGGGAAACTGGTTAGTTTTTATTGATGTTACTCCTATGGGGCTTCAGGCACCTTCAGCACCTTGTGTTACTTTCTCTAGCTCCTTCATTGGGGACCTTGTGTTCTATCCAATAGATGATTGTGAACACCCACTTCTGTATTTGCCAGGCACTGGCAAAAGCCCTCAGGAGACAGGTATATCAGGCTCCTGTCAGCAGGCTCTTTTTGGCCACTCCCATAGAGTCTGGGTTTGGTAGTTGTTTATGGGCTGTTTCCCCAAGTGCGGCAGTCTCTGGATGATCATTCCTTCAGTCTCTGCTCCGAACTTTGTCTCTGTAACTCCTTCCATGGATATTTTGTTCCACCTTCTAAGAAGGAATCTGAGCTTCTGGGCTAATATCCACTTATCAGTGAGTGCATATCATGTGTGTTCTTTACCTCTCTCAAGATCCTTCAGATCCATCCACTTGTCTAAGAATTTCATAAGTTCATTGTTTTTAATAGCTGAGTAGTACTCTATTGTGTAAATGTACTACATTTTCTGTATCCATCCCTCTGTTAAGGGACATCTGGGTTCTTTCCAGCTGCTGGCTATTTTAAGTAAGGCTGCTATGAACATAGTGGAGCATGTGTCCTTATGACCAGTTGGAGAATTTTCTGGGTATATGCCCAGGAGTGGTATTGCTGGATCTGCTGGTAGTACCATGTCCAATTTTCTGAGGAACCACCAAACTGATTTCCAGAGTTGTTATACCAGCTTGCAATCCCACCAGCAATGTAAAAATGTTCCTCTTTCTCCACATCCTTACCAGCATCTTCTGTCACCTGAGTTTTTGGTCTTAGCCATTCTGACTGGAATGAGGTGGAATCTCAGGGTTGTTTTGATTTGAATTTCCCTGCTGAATAAGGATGTTGAACATTTTTTTAGATGCTTCTCAGCCATTCAGTATTCCTCAGTTGAGAATTCTTTGTTTAGCTCGGTACCTCATTTTTAATAGGCTTATTTGGTTTTCTGGAGTCCAACTTCTTTTTTTTTTTTCAATTTTTTATTAGATATTTTCTTAATTTACATTTCAAATGCTGTCCCGAAAGTTCCCTCCCCCCTCCCCCCGCCCTGTTCCCCTGCCCACCCACTCCTACTTCTTGGCCCTGGCATTCCCCTGTATTGGGGTATATAAAGATTGCAATACCAAGGGGCCTCGTCTCCCAATGATGGCCGACTAGGCCATCTTCTGCTACATGTGGAGCTAGAGACATGAGTTCTGGGGGTTCTGGTTAGTTCATATTGTTGTTCACCCTTCAGCTCCTGGGGTTCTATTTCTAGCTTCTTCATTGTGGGCCCTGTGTCCCATCATATAGATGACTGTGACCATCCACTTCTGTACGAGACAGCTTTATCAGGGTCTCTTAAGTAGACATTTGCTGTCCAGATGTCCTTCAACAACAGAGGAATGGATACATAAAATGTGGTACATTTACACAATGGAGTACTATTCTGCTATTTAAAAAATGAATTTATGAAATTCTTGGGCAAATGGATGTATCTGGAGGATATAATCCTTAGTGAGGTAACCCAATCACAAAAGAAGTCATCGGATATGTGCTCACTGATAAATGGATATTAGCCCAGAAACTTAGAATACCCAAGATACAATTTGCAAAACAGAAGAAAATCAAGAAGGAAGACCAGCGCATGGATACTTCATTCCTCCTTTGAATAGGAAACAAAATACCCATGAAAGGAGTTACAGAGAAAAAGTTTAGAGCTAAGATGAAAGGATGGACCATACAGAGACTACCCCACCAGGGGAGATCTATCCCATAATCAGTCACTAAACTCAGACACTATTGCATTGGAGTCCAACTTCTTATTGAGAGTTTGTAATGTTTGCATGCCCACAAACAACTGGCCTATCCCTTATTCTCAGATCCTCTGTAAATGTTATCTTATCTGCCCTAATGTTCTACTCCAAAACCTGTCATTTGCCTCATGCTATCCCCTTGCTTTTCTCAAATTCTTGTGCCCCCCCCAGGGTTAGGGTTTGTATTTTTCTATTATTGGCTTTCTAATAAGAAGAACTTGACCTCCTTGTCCAATATAGAAGTCTTCTGTTTTAATGTCATCCTCATCTTGACACCACTGTTTTTAGTTCCAATCCAATCCCTTCATTTTTCTCTCCAGTTTTCTGCTATATTGGGGATGAGTTTTTCAAGAAATTTGGAAATAGAGAGATCCCTGTTTAAGAATAGCTCCCATGTCCACATGTCCCAGTCTTAACTCCAAGAATCCATTTGGTAGCTCACAATCATTTGTAATTCTGATAACAGAATATGCTAGATCAACTCTGGCACCAGAGACATATTAGCACTAATAAATGTGCAGGCAAATGTCCATATACATAACATAGATACTTATAAAGTAAATAAACTTAAAGCAATCCAATTTCATACCAAGTAATAATTATGAACTGTGATTCGGGGGAAATGGAACTGGTGACAATTGGACAACTGATCGTTAATTTGTCTATGTTTGAAATATTTGAGTCTTCATTGGATGAAATAGAAAATAATTAGTATTTAAACTACTATTTATTTTTCACCAGATATAAAAATGCATAAGGTAACAGGTAAAATGCTATAACATTGCAAACTAGAATTGTTTTCACTTACATGAGCAGGCTGTCAATCATAGCAATTTTCCAGGGTTCTAGTTGCTTTAGCAACAGTCACTCCTTCTCCTTGCATTTACAAGCCCAGATATATACACTTTCAGAATTCAGAGCATTCCAAATAATCTGGTCTCTAATAATGACCTGTGCACTCCAAAGTCAGCAAACATGATAGTAACATAATTCCAGAACAAGTTATCTTTATTTTTTGAAACTGAACATCATCCTTCTTGACATTTCAAGGTGAGGATTTAGACAAGAACACAAACTGGGGACTTTATTACGGATCAGCCCATGTCATCAAGTGAGTTCCTATTATTCTACCAAATCCACTCCTGCTCCTATGTCACCAAAAAAAAAAGAAAACATAAACATCTCAAAACAACCTTAACAAAATGGTGTTGAGATTTAAAAGCAGAATGTGTATCAAAGAAAAGTGCCTGGAAGGCTCCTACAGGAAATGAGTTAGCTAGCTAAGCTTTCCCAATCACCAAACATCAGTGGGATATCTATTATCTAGAATCATTGCAAGACTTATTGAATGGGAGTCTCAGAATTTCCAAGGTATTTCTTATAAGAGGTATTGATCTTTAACACCTGTCTCCTGATGCTTCTAAAGACACTTATCTTTTTAGAAAGAAACCTATATATTGCTACAGGCATATCAAAAGAATGTCATTACAGGAATTTAAAGAATGAAAGCCACGACTTTAAAAGAAATTCCATCACTTGTACAGCACTGTGTGAACCTACAACCAGCATTCTCAGAAAAATCTTCATAAACATCTCACTGATCATTTACCAGTGTAACAGGCTTGCTCTGTATCTCTCAATGGGCAAATTAACATAAAGAATAATAACCCGCCAAAAAACAAGCTACAATATTGAAATAGGAAAATTTTTGGATTGGTACATGTGTGGTTTATTTTTACCTGTGTATTTTTTCTTTTCTGACTGTAAAGAAGAATTCAGTGTAGAAATGAGCAAGAATTGTACAGAAGCAAAACTATGTCCTATGTGAGCAGTATCGCAGAAGAGATACCTGGAAGTTTTATATCTAGAATAGATAAAGATAATGAAAGTTGTTAATTGCCTCTCTAGTAATACCAACTATTTTTTGTCAACTATTCTATCATCTATCTATCTATCTATCTATCTATCTATCTATCTATCTATCTATCTATCTATTGCACTCCAGACTTTATTTCCCTCTCAGTACTGACTCTGGCTATTCCACATCCCATACCTCCTCCATAACCACCTGTCTCCACAAGGATGTCCCTGCCCCCAAATCTACTATGCAACCATACCTTTAAACTCTACAGTTATTATAAAAGAAGATTGTTGAGCTAATTACAAGTGAACTTTTGTGAGTTTAATGTATATGTGAAATCTAGGAAACTAGAAATGATCTACTGGTGGAATGAAGGAAAAAAGAGATGGAAGAGTAGAACATAGTTTAAATGATCAGAATAAGATGGAAGCTGGTAGGAATATTCAAGCAGGGGTGGGGTAAGGAAAGAAGAAACATCATGTTGAAGAAAGATTTATGCTAAATGAAGGACATATGAAACAAAACTATATAGAAATGTGTGATATTGTAATCCAAGTGAAAATATAATTAAGGTGTCAGTGGAAAACATATTATATGAACAAACATGGAGAAATACTAGAGATTAAAAGGATTACTTGAAATAAGAGAGAAGGCTTGGAAAGAAAGTGATTAGAAGGCAGGTTAACCAAAGTTAAGGTTGTATCAAGAAGAATTTTGAAAACTCACTGATTTTTAAGATATTTAAAATAGAATTTAATATAAAAACAGAAGCAACATTGAACAGAGGTACTTTGAATGAGCCATCAATGCTTCTCCCAAAACACACTGGACATTAAATGATAATTTGAGTGCCAGACAAATGATTTTCCCCCACTCTTTTAAGATATTAGGTAGACAGTCAGTGAGAGGTAAGTGAATTTAAAGCACATGATATACTTAAATGTCAGTATCATGGACATATGCTAATCAAATTTTTAAAGATTAAATACATAAATAGAAAAGCAATAGATACAAAAATAATGTTTGACCAGGCATGGTGGCACATGCCTTTAATCCCAGCACTTGGGAGGCAGAGGCAAGCAGTTTTCTGAGTTTGAGGCCAGCCTGGTCTACAAAGTGAGTTCCAGGACAGCCAGGGCTATACAGAGAAACCCTGTCTCAAAACAAAACAAAACAACCCAAAAAACAAAAATAATGTTTGAGTTGGGAAACTGATTCCAGTCAAGAGTTGAAAGAAGCTCGGATAAGTTACTAATCTACATGACAGGGAAAGCCTCCACAGCAATACCATGTGGTTAAGAAATCATGTGCAAATGCAATGGCTGTGCACTACTGTGCAATCTCTGCCTTCATCAGAGTTTCCATGATACAACTAGAAACTAGGCTAATTCCCGGGTAACTATATGCATATTTCATGAAAAGACTAATTCTGAAATGATTAGTATTACATGAGAGTGAGCGCCTTAATCATTTATCCAATACCTAGTGGCCATGCCTCAAAACATCTTAACACACAGTAATTGCTTAAAGACAACACTAAACAAACAAAGAGACTTGGCAAATTTCATCTATGTATTCATGTGTTTATATATAACAATTAAAGGAAGAGGACCTAAACTTTGGAAGGAAGGAAGATGTTGATGTGTGTTAAAGGCACAGGAGAAGTGGAAGAGAGGAAAGGTAAGGGAGAAACTCATTAAAAAATTAAAACCTGTAGATAAAAGTTTTAACACATGTATTCTATTTTATCTTTCTCTTTGTATGCAAGAAGTAAAGAAGGAGGAGGAGGAAGATCTACCTGAGGAAGAGGTGTAGAGAGAGGAGGGGAAGTAGAGAGTGCAGAGGCATAAAGTGATAAAAACTATCTAGTCCTTTTAAATTCAAACATTGAAAACTACCTTCTCATTCCATAAATAAGCATATTTCAGATGTGTCAGCAATCCATCAAACCAATGAACATTTAAGTATCAAGCATTTCTACTATTGCCTTCATTTTCATTAGTTCCAACAATTGAAATAGTTTTTGCTTGTGCTACAACTTTGTATTATAAGAAATGTGTAATACTGGCAAATTAAAGTCTAAAATTATACTTTTCTCTCTATGTCCCTCATTTTTTCTTTCTTAATTTTATGGATGATATATAAGTGTCTATACCTATTATACAATTCTACCAAGGCAAAAACATTCCATCTACTTGGTAACAATTTGTAAGCAGGAGTTTTATTTTTGGAATCCAATGTTATATAACTGCATAAGTATGGATTTCACATAATGTTAAAACATTCTATGCTACCTAATAAAGAACAAAGCTATAATACTTCACTAAATTATGCAAAATATTAGCTTAGAGGTCATTGAAATCCCAAATATATGTACAAAATGTTTTAAGTAAGCATGAGTTGAACTCACTGCATAAACTAAGAATGCAATCTTAAATTTATCCACAAACTGCAATAATTAACACCATTTGAGAGCCTGACTTTTGAATGGCCTATTAATAACCTTTTTATTTTTAATGAGCATACATAATTGAACTTATTTATAACTAAAAAATATAAAGTGTAGCCTTATGCCAAATAACAAATTACTTATGACTTACAGTTAGAAAATACCTTTGTAGTACTAGGGATACTTTAAACTTTTATTATAAACTTCAAAACATAAAATTATTCATTGATGTAATTCAACCTTAAACATATACTAGACATATAAAAACTTTGTGAATCCACATGAGATTGGGTACAAACATATTACACTAACAATTTCTATACTGTTTAACCTATCATTTCTGGGCCATTTTCTACATAATTCTAAACCTTCATATTAATGTGTGTTTTATCAAATATTTCCAACTCTGCTACCAATTTTAAATTAAACAACGAAGATTATTAACTGTAGTCCATGAAATGATGAGGCAGGGGTGCTAGAAAACAGAGTGGGGTTAGCACCTGTTTACCTTGGCCAGTATCTTAGCTAGGTTTCCATTGCTGTGAACAGACACCATGACCAAGGTAACTCTTATAAAGCACAACATTTAATTGGGGCTGGCTTACAGGTTCAGAGCTTCAGTCCATAATCATCATAGCAGGAAGCATAACAGTGTCCAGGCTGTCATTGTACTATAGAAGGAGCTGAAATTTTGACATCTTGTTCTGAAGGCATACAGAAGACTGCTGTCTTCCAGGCAGGTCCAAAGAGGGTCTTAAACTCCACAACGATAGTGACACACTTTCACCAACAAGGCCACACCTACTCCAACTAGGACAAACCTTCTAATAATGCCACACCTTGGGTCAAGCATATTCAAACTACCACAGATGGTATTCCTAAAATGAAATCCAGCAGAGGACAGGAAGTAGCAAAATAAAGAGCAGAATATGAAATAAGGCTGAAAGTTTGGACATATTGACATATTCCAGCTCTCAAAGGCAATGGTGAGGATCTTACGTCTTGCCAGTCAATGAATTACACAATATTTTCAAGATGACATTTGAATTTTTCTTATTAATTATGTTTTGTGTTTCTAGAAATATGGAGAATTATCATATATATGTAGTTATTATATATACATATATCACATATAAATGTCAAAATATATCATATAGCTGTTAAATATCTATCAGTTTTAATATTTATATAGGTCTGCTTTGGTTGTTGTTAGTATGTTCATGGTTTTACAGCTAACCATTCTTCATAGGACAACCAATAACCATTCTCATTCCTGTGGTGATGCTAATTCTCTTTCCCATTAGAACTCATTAGATACCTGTAGTTCTTTGCCTGGACGTAAAACCCCACTAATTTGCCACCTATTTTTTTCCTTATATGTTAGTATGTCCATTAGTTTCACCATTAATCTAGTTGTTTTTTTTTATTATTGTTGTTGTTGTTGTTGTTTTCTAATAGAGATTGTTTCACAGCAGATCTTCTGGTATTCTTGACTTCACTTCTTGTTTTATCCCCCTTTCTGTGGTATTCCTGATATTTTGATGCAGGAGCTGTGGTACAGATGGCCATATCCAAATGGCTCTTATGTTTCTGACTGTGTATGACTATAATATTAATAGGCAAGTTATGTGTTTCTAGAGAACTGACACATTTGACTTCAAAATTTGTGTAATAGTCCAAGAAGGGTATTTTGTATACTTGAATATTACTAGATATTTTTGTTCAAAAGGCACCAATTTTCTCAAGAGGAAACTAGGTTGATAAACTTTAGATTGTGCAACTGGAGTGTGACAATAGCATATTTTACTACAAAAATATAGAATTTAATGAAATAATAAATGATTAAGGAACATTAAGTTTAATGCATAGCTTAAATATAGCCACTTACACCTGAACAAAGACTCATGGATTTCCATTCTTGTTAGTGGTTCTGATCAGTGATTCCAAAGCTTTGCACATACTGTGCAAGTTGACCAACAGACTACATCCTCCGTTTCTATCAATTTTCAATTTTCATGTTTTCATTTTAGAAAAGCAACTCATCATTATGTGAACAGTCTCTTTTTAAATCCATTGAAAATAAGCTTTAATTGCTCAGTCTCATCCCTTAGCTCTCTGGTAGTAGGGCTTATTCAACAGAGTTCATTTTCTGTATGTTTTAACCACATAATAGTCTTCAAGTAAGTACAAGGCGCTACAGGGTAACAACATTATACAAGACAAAAAAACTAAATATAATCTCATCACATTCATATTCTGATCTATGACATATTCTTATGTACGTATGTACATATGTATGATATAATATACAATTTAAGAATAAAGTATAGATAGCTAGATGAAACTGACTTTACATAAGGTTATCGGTGTGCCTCTTCTACCCACCAATTTATTTTCAGTGTTCCACCACTTTGTCTCTCATACGTTTTTTTTCTAAGTTTATATGCTTTAGATCTATGAAACTAGTCACTTTTATTTGAGTAGGGAAAAGTTATAATAACGAAGCAATGCACTGGATTATTCAAGAAGGTTGTCTTTTTAAGCTGGGGCAAATAACAACTTGAGCACACACTTTTTTTTCTTATTTATTTATTATTAGAGAATTTCTTCATTTACATTTCAAGTGTTTTCCTATAAGTCCCCTATACCTTCCCCCTGCCCTGCTCCCCTACTCACCCACTCCCACTACTTGACCCTGGCATTCCCCTGTACTGGGGCATATAAACATTGATAGACCAAGGGCCTTTCTTCCCCAATAGTGGCCAAATAGGCTATCTTCTAATACATATGCAGCTGGAGACATGAGCTCTGGGGGTTCTGATTAGTTCATATTGTTGTTCCATGTATAGGGTTGCAGACCCCTATAGCTCTCGGGTACTCTCTCTAGCTCCTAAATTGGGTACCCTGTTTTCTGCCCTATAGATGATTGTGAGCATCCACTTCTGTATTTGTCAGGGACTGTCAAAGGCTCACAGGAGACAGATATATCAGGGTCCTTTCAGCAATATCCTGCTGGTGTATGCAGTAGGGTCTGCATTTGGTGGCTGATTATGTGATGGACCAGAGTGCACACTCTTTAAGCCTTTCTTTGTTAGATGGGCCTGCATGTAGCTTCAGGTCCTTCTATGGAATGAACTAAATCAGTGATCATCCAAGTTGTATCACATCAACTGAGTAACTCCAATTAAAGAGAAACTTAAAAAAAATAGTTCTCAATATTGGTCTTCACTGGTCTGTCTTTAATCCTATGTGATATTTGGACCAATATGGACAGAAAATGGAGGAGCACCTATTTGGCTCTATTGATGATAGTTTTCAGATGGCATATTTAAACCATCATGGTGAATTTATATCACCAACTTTATAGAATTCAGAATCCCATGGAAACAAGTCTCAAGTTATATGTGTGATAAATTTTCTACATTACATTAATTGAGGTTTGTAGATGTACCCTAAATGTGGGTGGTACTGTCCCATGGACTTGAATCTAGGAGTGGATAAAATTATTAAAGTGAGCATAATTACCTCTTGGTTTCAGTGACCTCAGGATTCTACTGCTGTAATCTCTCTACCACAGTGAGTATATTCTGAAACTGTGAGCCAATTGAAACATTCTTTTACAAAATGACTTTTTTCCCCAGTGCTAATAAAAAATATTAACTAGTATGTACATCAGAGAATTGAATACTAGGAAAGCGTTACAATGATCTTGCACCATGAATACCTCTAAAATGTATCTATTTGAGGTATTTATTTGTATCTGACCCATAAATAAGAAATATTGAAATTCATGATCATTTTCCTCAATGCAGCAGCATTTGTTTTGTTGTTGTTGTTGCTATTTTTCTTTCTCTTCTCTTAGGTACAAGTAGCACATTAATTTCAGAAGAACACATTACTCTTTATTTATAATTTAATATACACTTCCCCAATCAACTCTAACTCAATTCAAAATGCTCCAATATTTGAAGCACTAATTCCCTCCAAAGATCCTCCTTTTCAAGGGTAGAATCTGTAATACATGGAGCGCACATCAGGACAAAGAATATTGGTTTGGGGCAGGTAAAATAACATGTCATCTGTGAAGCTCAATTGGACATTATTATTAGACCTGGACCCAATAAAGGACACTCTTCTGTGAAAGTCTGTCCAAGAACTTCCTGCAAGAATTAAGCAACCAAAGAAGGATCTATAAGCAGTCAACACCTTCCAGAAGTAGACCAGATATATGCAAGTTTTGCTTTGCCTGCCTGCTTTTGTTCTTATTTGATGAGTGAATTTGCTCTGTTGCTGCTACTTTGGGTGTAATCCTTGGCAAGTATTGCAACCTAGCTATTTTACCTTCTAACATGGACGGAAGACCAGTAACTCTGCAAGAACCCTGCACTCCTTCAGTACCAGATTTGGGCTGCTGAGACATTATCCTCAAGAACAGCATAATTATAGAAATCAGCCTCTCCGATGTATTGACATTCATTGTTAGACTATCTAGCCCATGTTGTGAAAGCCAATCAAATAAACCACATTTATAATATATTAATATTTTATTCTATTGGTTATATTCCTCTTAATGAGTGGTTCTGAATCTTCCTAATGCTGTAACACCTTAACACAGTTCCTTGTCTTGTGGTGACGCCTCCCCTCCCAACCATAAATTATTCTGTTGCTACTTCATAACTGTAATTTTGCTACTGTTATGGGCACTAATGTAAATATATGATATGCAAGATACCTGATAGGTAATTTATAAAGGAGTCATGACTGACATGTTGAAAAGTACTGCTCTAAGCCTTGTCTAACATAAATTCTTTATCTGTAATACTTGTGAGGAATACTAAGATAAATCAGCAAATCTGAATAGAGTCTAATTATACTGATCTCAGGCTGTCAAAAGGATATTTAAACTGAGACAAGTTAATATTCAAAGTAGTTAGAGAAGACAGCTTTACATAGTAGGAATGTATACATTATTAGTACATGCCTGCAACTTTATTCCTTAGATCTACACTTCCACAAAGTGTTGACAGTCCATTATGAAAATTACAACAACTCATTGAAGAAATAATATATGCCAGATGTAGGTAAAAGGAAATTTAAATGTTATTCTGTTCCCAAGAATCTCTAACTAGATAGTACACATGTATTAACTTTGCAATTGGTTCAGAAACCTTTGAACACCTTGCATCAACATTTGAGTGAGTATGCTCATGTAGTAAGAGATGTTAAAGTATACTAGAATGATCCAGTATCAGCCCATACAACGGGGAGATAAGATGATGGGTTTGTTGTTTTTTCTGTCTTTATTTTTCTTCTGACAGGTCAGGTCCATTATAATTAACCACTTATATTCACAGATGTGCATAATGACTTGTGATCTTCATTGTCACGCATATAATGCCATGCAGAACAAAAATTCAGTTTAAATATGCTAATCCCAGAAGTTTACATTTGAACTCTAATGCAATGGCAAAGTACATAACCACAATTAGAGCAACTATCAGTCATTCTATCAGCACATTTTTCTTTCTTGGAATGACAACTATTTTTAAACCTGAGAAATTTAGTACACATTAATTGATAGAATCAAGTGCCTACCCTGTTTGCATAATGTGATATCCTGAAACACATTAGCATACTTGTCTCCCAGTCACATTTCAGGAACCTTCATTCCTTGCTTAATCCTCCTCCCTTTTTTTCTTCCTTATTTCCTTCCTCCTTCCTATATCTTCCATTTATTTTCTTTTTATACTGCAGTTTGAAGTATAAGCTTACCAGATATGAAACTATTAACTTATCCATATTTATATCCAAATGGCACAAAGTAGGGGGCTCAAATATGTTAGTTAAGTGAATAAAACTTCTGATGTTATGTACTTTCATTTCCATAGGACAAAAAATGGTCTCTCTGTTCCTCAAGGATGACACAAGAATGAAAGAACGATGGAGCCATCTGCCACATCCTGTGACAAGGACCTTTCTGAGGGAAAATAATGCTGTGACGATAGAAAAGCAATAGACAACATAAGCTCTATATCAAGGGGAAGGACAAGGCCTTTAATAAATTACTCATCATGAGAAAGATGGATAGAGGTAGAATTAAATATATTTCTTATGGCCTGGCAGCAGATACTAGAGTCAACTCTGTGTTACATGTTTTATGTACTGACAAGCAAGCCCAGCCACTGGAAACCACCAAATATTGAGTGAAATTTAACCAATGCTTACTTATTGTAGATCCCAATCACTGTATTTTCCCCATAGACCTAACTACCAATGTTGGGATCCATTTTGCTTTTATTTAACTTTTTTAAATTTAATTTTATTTATAATTCATTTTTACACTCCATATTCCATTTCCCACCCCTCTTTATCTACTCTTTGACTGCTCCACATCCTATACCTCCTCCCCACCCCACCCTGTCTCCATGTGGATGCCCCCATGACCTAAACTCTAAACTCCCTGGGGCCTACAGTCTCTTGAGAATTGGGTTAGTCATCTCTGAATGACCACAGAACCAGAAGTCCTATACTGTATTTGTGTTGGTGGCCTCATATCAGCTGGTATATGCTGTCTGTTTGATGGTCCAGTGTTTGAGAGATCTCCGGAGTCCAGATTAATTGAGACTTCTGGTTTTCCTACAGGATCACCATTCTCCTTCTTTCTGCCTTCCCTAATTTAACAACAGGGGTCAGCTGCTTCTGTCCATTGGTTGGGTGCAAATATCTGCATATGACTCTCTCCTGCTTGTTGAGTCTTTCAGAGGGCAGTTATGATAGGTCCCTTTTTTGTGTGAACACTCCATAGCCTCAGTAATAGCTGTTTCTCTTCTTTCCAGTTGTATTCATTTCTACTTAAGTGTAATGTTTTTTCCCTTATAAAGTAGTGACCACAAACATTCCTACAGCTGTGACCCTTGGAAACTAAGGAGGAATATTTTTTATCAAAAACTATATATTTTTTTTTTTATTCAACAGTTATTTGGGGAGATACAATGAGCTCATCAAAGAATCCCTGAGGCACAACGACCATGTTTCCCTGCTTAAAGTACAATGTGCTAAAAGTTTGAGTAGTGAAACCAAGAGAATTGGGGTGCTTAGAAACACAGAGGTGACAGCTGTACCATAGGCCCTTAAGCATAGGTCATGCTTTATCATAAACCTCCTGCTAGCCAGCATGCTCAGCACTGTCCCATGATTCTTTTCACAGGGTAAAGTCCTGCTTTCTTATAGATGTCAATGAATGAACTAAATCATCTTCAGTATGTTCAAATAACATCTCTATTTTCCTTCTCAATGCATTTTGATGTTGTCTTTACCCTCACAGACTATTTTTAAAAAGGCTTTGTTTTGCCTCTTAAATATAAATCACATTCATTCATTAAATAGACTTCTGCATCTTCAATAAATATCACACTCAAGGCAGAGTTCTAGCATTCCAAATGTACACATCATTCAGACTTTAAATCATGTTGAGGCTTATATTATATAGTAACTGTATGTACAAAGAGAGATTCACTCCTCTTTGCTGAGGGTGTTGGATAGATCAAGGTTACACAGAGCAAGCATAAAGCTTGATGAATGCTTACAAGCACTGAGCTCTGATGAGAGGCTAAATGTACTTCACTCAGTATGGAATGAGGTTTATAGCTAGTTGGCATGTTTGAGTGTATAAATGGGTTGAAAAGAGAATAGAGTTAATATATTTCTATACATTTTTAAAATGACATACAAAATGCTCACAGCCATTCAGGATTCCTCTGTTGAAAATTCTGTTTAGCTCTGTACCCTGTTTTTTTAGTAGAGTATTATTTATTCTGTTTTTTTTTTTTTTTTTCTTGAGCCTAACTTTTGGAATTCTTTGTATAATTTGTATATTAGCTCTCTACCAAATTAGGGTTAATGAAGATCCTTTCCCAACATATAGGTTGCAGTTTTGTTCTGTTGACAATTCCCTTTGCCTCACAGAAGCTTTTCAGTTTTATGAGGTCCCATTTGTCAATTGTTGATTTTAGAGCCTAAGATATTGGTGTTCTATTTAGGAATTTTTTTCCCTGTGCCAATGGGTTCCAAGCTATTTCCCAGTTCTTTCCCATTAGAGTCAGTATATTTGGTTTTATGTGGAGGTCCTTGATCCACTTGGACTTCAGTTTTGCACAAAGAGATGAATGGGGATCAATTTGCATTCCTCTACATGCAGACTGCCAGTTAAACCAGCACAATTTGTTGAAGATGCTTAATTTTTTCCACTGTATGATTTTGGCTTCTTTGTCAAAGATCAAGTGTCCAAAGTTATCTGGATTTACTTCTGGGTCTTTAATTTTATTCCATTGATCAACCTGTCTGTCTCTATACCAATACCATGTGGATTTTATCATTATTGCTCTGTAATATAGCTTGAGGTCAGGGATGGTGCTTCCCCAGAAATTATTTAAATGTTGAGCATTGTTTTTGCTATCCTTGTTTTTTTTTCCTTCCATATGAAGTGAAGAATTGCTCTTTCCATGTCTCTGAAGCATCGTGTAAGTACTCACTGATACAAAAAATTTGTAATATTCATGATACAACTCACACAACACAGGAAGCTTAACAACAAGGAAGGCCCACCTGTGGATACCTGAAACCCACTAAGAAGCAGAACAGAATAACATGGGAGGCAAAGGGAAAGAGGAAATTTTTTGGTGGAGAGGAGGTAAAAAGGAGGGACAGAGTCAGGTATGGGGATGCCCAGAGGGCTAGAAGAATGAATTAAAATCTGCAGCAGTGGGAGTTAGGGGGCAAGCAGAAACAGCAGAAAGTCCCAGAGACCTGGGATATGAGAGGCTACTAGGACTCATTGGAGATAACATTAGCCAAAATGTCCAATAGTACAGAGATAGAACTGGAAGAGACCACCTCCAGACATGGCCCCCAGGTGATGCAGGATTATCATCTGAATTTTTAACCCAGAATTATTTCTGTCTAAAGAAAATGCAGGGACAAAAATAAGGCAGAGTCTGAAAGAAAGTCCAGCTAGTGGCAGGCCTAACTTGGGATCCATCCCGTGCACTCAACCAAATCTTGACAGTATTAACTAGTCCATATTGTGCTTGCAGACCTGAACCTGGTATGGATGTCCTCAGAGAGACTCTACCAGTAACTGACTGAGACAAATGCAGATACTTTTATCCAACCATTGGATTGAGGTCAGGTGCCAATATGGAAGAGTTAGAGGAAGGACTGAAGGAGATGAAGGGGATTGCAACTCCATAGGAAAAACATCAATGTCAAGTAACCTGTATCTCTCATAGCTCCCAGAGTTTAGGCCAAAAAATAAAGAGCATACATGGACTGGTTCATGGCCCCAATCACATGTATAGCAGAGGAATCTCAGTGGGAAAATATGGGTTTAATCCTTTAGAAACTAGATGTCTCAGGGAAGAGGGATGCTGGTTGGAGTTAGGTGGATGTAGGTGGGCAGGTGGAGGAGGTCATCAGAAAAGTAAGTTGGGGTGAAGAACTTGGGGAGTGGGGACCGGCAAGGGGGCAACTTTAGGAATGTAAATAAATTACATAATATAATAAAGATTTTTTTTTAAAGGAAAGAACTTAAAAATAGAGTACATAGTTATGGGTTTCATTATATATTCATGCCTACTTTGTTTCTATTGATTATTTCACTGATTTATCTCTGTAGTTATCCTGTACCCATCCTGTTGTTTTTATCTTACATGCATTCTATTATCCACATTCCTGCCAACACTTTGTTCTAATAATCTCTATTCTAGTTTCACAATCTATAACAATATACTCACACACATATATAAAAATGCAGGCTAGAATCCACATATGCAGTATTCATATATACTGGTTTTCCTCTTATAAAATAATTGAATCATGTCTAATATTTTTTGTGATGAAACAGCTCAACTTAGAGATATAAAATTATAATCAATTGTTTTAATGTTGAGTTATATTATGCCTCTAGAAAGTAAAAGACACTATTGTTTTACTTCAAGATGCATTCCAAATGGGAGAAGGATACAGCAAAATGCTAGATCTTGTTTGAGTATCCAGTCTGTTAGCTTATTGTAGGAAGCCGGCGCCTCGGAAAAGCTGCCGGCTACTGGCGCCTCGGGAAGCGGCCGCCGGCTACCGGCGCCTCGGGGAAGCGGCCGCCTGCTACCGGATCCCAAGAAAGCGGCCGCCCGGCGGCTCCCGGGAAGGCCGCCCAAGCTCCGGCGAGGCCGTGCGGCTCCGGGGAGGCCTGCGGCTCCGGGGAGGCCTGCGGCACCGCCCCATTACAAGATGGCGCGGGGCCGGCAGGCTGCCAGGGAGGAGAGCCTAGTGCGCATGCGCAGCTCTCTCCTCAGGCCTCCTGAGGCAGTAGCCCCTCCCAAAGGGAAAATATGCTAATGAGGCACTGCTTGTAGTACCAATGTAGGGAAAATATGCTAATGGCTGTGGCTTGTGGCACCAATGAATGGGCCACATGCAAATGAGGCATGGCTTGGTGCACCAATCAGCAA
>LR755271.1:0-62001 GCA_902729485.2 Mus minutoides
CTCACTGCCAGAGCCATTACATGGAGACTTGGTATCTGAAAGGTTCCAAAGGGCCCTGTCTCCCGGACCAACCTTTATAGATGGAGCCTCAAGACATGCCCAGCACCAGGCAGGGACCTACTTTCTGGTGAGGCTCACTTCCTAGCTATATGACTACAAGTTAAGGAGAAAAAGGACCTGATCTTACCCCCATACACTCCCCATTCCCCTCTCCCACTGAGGTCCCTCTCTCCCTCTGCCTCCCATGACTATTTTGTTCTACCTTCTAAGTGTGATTCCAGCACGCTCTTGGGCCTTCCTTCCTGTTTAACTTCTTTGTGTATGTGAGCACATATGATGACCCTATCGGGTCTGGGTTTCCTCTTTTAAGTAATGGAGAGAAGTCAGGGACCCTTATCGAAGACCTGGGGGAAGGATTGAAGGACTTGAAGGGAATAAGAAGCTGAAAGCACGACCCACAATACCAACTAACTTGGACCCTGAAAGCTCTCAGAGACTAGCAATCAACCGAAGAGAATACACTGGCTGGACCATGGTCCCCTGTACATATGTAGCGGAGGGCTGCCTTGTTCTGCTTATGTTAGTGAGGATTCGCCTAATCCTGCATAAAATTGATGCACCTGAGTGGGGGAGATACCCAGAGAGGCGAACCCTCTCAGAGGTGAAGAGGACAGAGTGAGAGGAAGGATTCTGTGATGAAAGACCAGGAGGGGGCAGTGTTTGGGATGTTAATTCATTATTAATTAATTAATTAATTAATTAATGAACTGAATGAGCTTTAGTGGAACAGAGATATACCCTAGTAGTTAACTCGAGGCACTTAGAATGCTTTTTCTAATGAAACTTTTTTTTTGTGGTTATTTGTTCCTGGTCTAACAAAATGCCCAAAATCTAATAGCCTCTTCCTCCTGACAACTGGGGGTATAGATGTGATGTGTGCCACTACATTGAACCTACAAAGTTTCTTGATCTGAAATGTATACTACGTGAGATTCAAAGCATGATAGAAAGATTGCTTGGGAGAACAGATCAAACAGGAAACAAAATGAGGAAGCTTTAAGACACATTACTTGGAAATACATAATCAGATGAAAAGAAACCTAGGAGAAATGAAGAAGGCATATGGGAACTCCAAGAAAGCATGAGAATGACAAAATATTTAGAAAACTATTCATCTTTAAGGAAAGCAAATGAGATAAGAAGCCCAAATGGGTTCTTATTCAGAAAGCTTATTCAGAAAGATAACGAGGGAGTGGTAGAGAGATGGCTCAATTCATTTTTCTGTTCTGAAAAAAGGACCTGGGATAATTTCAACTGTTCACAACACTCTATTAACTCCAGTTCCAAAGTTTTTCACTATACCAAAAAACAATACAACAACAAAAAATGCCAACACAGAATACTAGTAATCATTGAATTGATTCTCTACAAATGAAGTAGAAATAAGTGTTCTCAGACAGTAAGGGTCAGGCAAATTTAGGGTCATCAAACCTGTAGTATGAGAAGGGTTAGAGGACAAGATATTTCCGGTTTCCATCTGTGCCACAGAGCTGACCCTATGCCACAGGTCTCTGCACCCCAATGCCTCCTGGAGTAAGCTTGTCTCCCAGGAAGTGCTGCCACACCAAAGATCACAGGCTCACAGTCTCACAGGAGGGACAATGTACAGTCAGAGACAACAAGACCAGCTAACACCAAAGAAAACTAGATGGCAAGAGGCAAGTGCAAGAACATAGGCAACAGAAACCAAGGTTACTTAGCATCATCAGAACCCAGTTCTTCTAACACAGAAACAATAAAGAAATCACAAAGGGAGAAAACAGTGGAGATAGAAAACCTAAGAAAGATCTTGTCTCTTAGGTCCCTCTGAGACTGGTCTGCTCAGATGAGCTTGTGGACTGCAAAGGGTGAGCTAGTGGACTGCAGAAGCCACACAACTTCTGGGATAGACAGAAGCCACACAGCCTCTGGGACAAATCCCAATAGGTCTCCAGATATCCGGGCACCTTCCCCACCAGAGGAGAGGTCTCCTAGTGAGAGGGCTCTGAGCCCCCAGAGCAGGTCAGGGAGCCATCTTGGGTCCCAGGCCCCTCTGAGACCAGTCTGCACAGGTGAGACTGCAGAAATGACACAGCTTCTGGGAGAGACAGAAAAAACACAGCTTCTCAGACAGGCCCTGTTTTGGGCTGCAGACATCCAGGCACCTACCCAGCCCTAGGAGAGGTGGCCGCCCAGGAGGGGTCTGACCCCCCCCAGAGAATGTGAGGGAGCCATCTTGACTCCTGGTTCCCTCTGAGACCAGTCTGCTCAGATCAGCTCCCAGACTGTGGAGAATGAGCCAGCGGACTGTAGAAGCCACACAGCTTCTGGGACAGACCCTCATTTCAGGCTCCAGACATCTGGGCACCTTCCCTGACATAGGAGAGGTGACCACCTGGGAGAGCTCTGACCTCCAGGGCAGGTGAGGGAACCATCTTCTTGTTTTTTTTCAATTTTTTTAATTACGTATTTTCTTAATTTACATTTCAAATGCTATCCGAAATTGCCCCCTGTCCCCCCGCCCTGCTCCCCTGCCCACCCACTCTCATTTCTTGGCCCTGGCATTCCCCTGTATTGGGCCATATAAAGATTGCAATACCAAGGGGCCTCTCCTCCCAATGATGTCCGACTAGGCCATCTTCTGCTACATATGGAGCTACAGACACGAATTCTGGGGGTTCTGGTTAGTTCATATTGTTGATCCTCTTCTAGGGCTGCAGACCCCTTTAGCTCCTGGGGTTCTATCTCTAGCTTCTCCATTGTGGGCCCTGTGTTCCATCATATAGATGACTGTGAGCATCCACTTCTGTATGAGACAGCTATATCAGGGTCCCTTCAGTAAACACTTGCGGTCCTATGCAATAGTGTCTGAGTCTAGTGACTGATAATGGGATGGATCACCTGGTGGGGTAGTCTCTGTATGGTCCACTCTTTCGTCTTAGCTCTAAACTTTGTCTCTGTAACTCCTTTCATGGGTATTTTGTTTCCTATTCAAAGGAGGAATGAGGTCTTGCTTCTTGATTTTCTTGTGTCTTGCAAATTGTATCTTGGGTATTCTAAGGTTCTGAGCTAATATCCATTTATCAGTGAACACATATCCAATGACTTCTTTTGTGAGTTACCTCACTAAGGATTATATCCTCCAGATATGTCCATTTGCCCAAGAACTTCATAAATTCATTTTTTAAATAGCAGAATAGTACTCAATTGTGTAAATGTACCACATTTTCTGTATCCATTCCTCTGTTGAGGGACATCTGGGTTCTTTCGAGCTTCTGGCTATTATAAATAAGGCTGCTATGAACATAATGGAGCATGTGTCCTCTTTACCAATTGGAACATCTTCTGGGTATATGCCCAGGAGAGGTATTGCTGGATCCTCCAATAGTACTATGTCCAATTTTCTGAGAAAACACCACACTGACTTTCAGGATGGATTTACAAGCTTGCAATCCCACCAGCAATGTAGGAGTGTTCCTCTTTCTCCACATCCTCGCCAGCATCTGTCACCTGAATTTTTGATCTTAGCCAATCTGACTGGTGTGAGGTGGAATCTCAGTGTTGTTTTGATTTGCATTTCCCTCTTGAGTTAGGATCTTTTTGCATTTTGCATTTTCTTTAATTGTTGTGTCCATGCTCCCTATGGAATCTTCTGTGTCTGAGATTCTCTCTTCCATCTCTTGTATTCTGTTGCTGATGTTCATATCTATGGTTCTTGATTTCTTTTCTATGGTTTCTATCTCCAGGGTTATCTCCTTTTGTGTTTTCTTTATTGTTTGTAAATCCATTTTTAGATCCTGGACGGTTTTTTTCAATTCCATCTCCAGTTTGGTATTGTTTCCCTCTATCTCTCTAAGGGATTTTTGTATTTCCTCTTTAAATGCTTCTAGTTGTTTACCTGTGTTTTCCTGTAATTCCTTCTTAAAGTCCTCCATCATCATCATGAGCAGTGACTTTAGATCCATGTATTGTTTTTCTGGTATGATGATGAATTCAGGACTTGCCATGGTGGGAGAATTTGGTTCTGATGATGCCAAGCAACCTTGGTTTCTGTTGCTTCTGTTCTTATGCTTGCCTCCTGCCATCTGATTATCTCAATTGCCTGTTGTCCTCAATATAACTAATTGTAGCCTGTCCTTCTTATAATCCCAGTTGATTCTGGACTCCTCCGAGTCCAGCTGTCACTGTGATCCTTTGATTGTGGGCTCCTGTGAACCTGATATTCTGGGTGTGTCTGGGTTCTTGGCAGTCGAGTTCCACTCTGACCCTGGAGTACTGGTGTCACCCACCTCCTGTTATCCTGGGATACTGTTGTCCTAATATCCTGGGCATGTTACAGTGCCTGAGAGTGGTGTCTCCATTTAGGAGTTTGGAGTTGTCTGGCCAGTGGTCCCAAGAACACGTGGAAAGACCTCGAGGGACTGTGGGTGTGTGCAGACCCTGCGCCCATTATGACCTGGTGCTGGTGCTGACCAAAAGGGACCCATTAGCCTGGTCTGGCCGATCCTCTGCTTCATTCACTTATTTTTTTTTATTAGATATTTTCTTTATTTACATTTCAAATGCTATCCTGAAAGTTCCCTATACTCTCTTCCCACCCTGATCCCCAACCTGCCAACTCCCACTTCCTGGCCCTGGCATTTTCCTGTACTGGGGCATAGAAAGTTTGTAAGACCAAGGGGCCTCTCTTCCCAGTGATGGCTGACTAGGCCATCTTCTGCTACATATGCATCTAGAGACATTAGCTCTGGGGGTACTGTTTAGTTCATATTGTTGTTCAACCTAAAGGGTTCTATACCCCTTCAACTCCTTGGGTAATTTCTCTAGCTCCTCCATTGGCGGCTCTGTGTTCCATCCTATAGATGAGTGTGAACATCCCAGTCTGTGTTTGCCAGGCACTGGCATAGCCTCACGCGAGATAGTTATATCAGGGTCCTTTCATCAAAATCTTGCTGGCATATGCAATAGAATCTGCATTTGGTGGCTGATTATGCGATGGATCCCCGGGTAGGGTAATCTCTGGATGGTCCATCCTTTCATCTTAGCTCCAATCTTTATCTCTGTAACTCCTGTCATGGGTGTTTTATTCTCTATTCTAAGAAGGAATGAAGTATGCATACTTTGGTTTCATTCTTCTTGATTTTCTTGTGTTTTACAAGTTGTATCTTGAGTATTCTAAAAAATGTTCAACATCCTTAATCATCAGGGAAATGCAAATCAAAACAACCTTGAGATTCTACCTCACTCCAGTCAGAATGGCTAAGTTCAAAATTCAGATGACAGCAGATACTCGCTAGGATGTGGATAAAGAGGAACACTCCTCTATTGCTGGTGGGATTGCAAGCTGGTACAACCACTCTGCAAATCAGTCTGGAGGTTCCTCAGAAAATTGGACATATTACTACTGAAAGATACAGCAATACCTCTACTGGGCATATACCGAGAAGCTGTTCCAACTGGTAAAAAGAACACATGCTCCACTATGCTCATAGCAGCCTTATTTATAATAGCCAGAAGCTAGAAAGAACCCAGGTGTCCCTCAGCAGAGGAATGGATACAGAAAATGTGGTACATTTACACGATGGAGTACTACTCACCTATTAAAAACAATGAATTTATGAAATTGTTGGGCAAAGGGATGTATCTGGAGGAAATCATCCTTAGTGAGGTAACCCAATCACAAAAGAAGTCACTTGATATGCACTCACTGATAAGTGGACATTCACTTATTTTTAAGACAGACATTCTTGGTGTATTGCCCAGGTTGGACCAAAGCCTGCTAGTGTAAGGAATCCTAGCATTTCGACCTTGAGTACTTGATACTCCATATACACACCATTTTGCTTGGCTTGCTTTCTGGTTTTATTTTAGTTTCTATTTTCTGGAAAGGAAGATGTAAACTCACTGTTAATTTATCTTTAAATGATTTGTAGAGTTCTCCAGTGAATCCATTTGGGAGTTGATATTCTTCAGTGTTTTTCATATAGAGAGTAATTTTCTTTCATGCCTACAGGGTTATTTATATCAACCAGGCTCAGGTTTAGTACAGTCTGATTTTTGATGACTAGTCTCATTTCTTTTTTATGCACTTACATATGTAAAATTGTTCTGTGATTGTAAAAGAAATGCTGTTTTCATCCAGAAATTAGTGATTTCTGTCTATTCATTTTAGTGCAGGTGAACTCTGGTCTCTCACACTGAGTGGCCCCATACCCCACAACCCCTCAAAGCCTCCCTTCACTCTGATAGATCTCAAGGGAGCTTTCTTTCCCAAGTGCTTCTCACCTTTACCTCTTCCCTGCTTGCAATCAGGCCTTAGGCATTCTAGCCCAACTGCTCTGATTACCCCCAGCCTGTGGAAAATATCTGAGCTGGCACCTTGTGTCTCTACCTTCAGGCAATGACTGTTCCTTCTCTGCATCATAGCCTTCAATCTGTCCTTTACTAAGTTGTTTTTTCCTGTCCTCTCCTCTATTTCGTCCTTTTGCCTCCAGTCTTGTCACATCAGTTTTCTCTACCCTGCAGCCTCTGGACAGCTGTTCTCTTCAGTATCCATGATGCTCTGCTTCCAACTACAAACAAAACCCTTCTTGTGACACAAACACACATTTCACCATTACTCAGAGACAATAAAGAACTCACATAAAGTTTACAACCAGCTCAATTCTACCTCCATTCCTGGGACCCTGAATTGTTTGATTGAGGATAGATCCCTCAAAGACCCCCTGCTTGTTTGATTCCCATTGTTGAGATAGCATGAGAATCTCAACTGCTTCCATTCTCAGAGTATAGAAGAGGCAAACTTCCTCTTTCTTTTTTTTTCCAATTTTTATTAGATATTTTCTTCATTTACATTTCAAATGTTATCCCAAATGTCCCCTAAACCCTCCCACATCCCCCGCTCTGCTCCTCTACCCACCCAATCCCACATCTTGTCCCCAGCGTTCCCCTGTACTGGGGAATATAAAGTTTGCATGACCAAGGGGCCTCTCTTCCCAATGATGGCCAATTAGGACATCTTCTGCTACATATGCAGCTAGAGACATGAGCTCTGGGGGTACTAGTTAGTTCACATTGTTCTTCCACCTATAGGGGTGGAGACCCCTTCTGCTCTTTAGGAGGTTTCTCTAGCTCCTCCCTTGGGAACCCTGTGTTCCATCTAATAGCTGACTGTTAGCAACCACCTCTGTGTTTTCTAGGCACTGGTATGACCTAACATGAGACCACATGATCATCTATTTAGATGCTGAGAAAACATTTGACAAAATCCAAGACCCATTCATAATAAAAGTCTTGGAAAGATCAGGAGTCCAAGGCCCATACCAAAACCTAATAAAAGCAATCTACAGCAAACCAGTAGCCAACATCAAACTGAATGGAGAGAAGCTGGAAGCAATCCCACTAAAATCAGGGACTAGACAAGGCTGCCCACTCTCTCCCTACCTATACAATATAGTACTTGAAGCCCTAGCCAGAGCAATTCGACAACAAAAGGAGGTCAAGGGGATACAAATTGGAAAGGAAGAAGTCAAAATATCACTATTTGCAGATGATATAATAGTATATATAAGTGATCCTAAAAACTCCACCAGAGAACTCCTAAACCTAATAAACAGCTTCAGCACAGTAGCTGGATATAAAATTAACTCAAACAAATCAGTGGCCATACTCCACACAAATGATAAACAGGACGAGAAAGAAATTAGAGAAACAACACTGTTCACAATAGTCACAAATAATATAAAATATATTGGTGTGACTTTAACGAAGGAAGTGAAAGATCTGTATGATCAGAACTTCAAATCTCTGAAGAAAGAAATTGAAGAAGATCTCAGAAGATGGAAAGATTTCCCATGCTCTTGGATTGGCAGGATCAATAGAGTAAAAATGGCTATCTTACCTAAAGTATCTACAGATTCAATGCAATCCCCATCAAAATTCCAACTCAATTTTTCACAGAGTTAGAAAGGGTTATTTGCAAGTTCATCTGGAATAACAATAAACCTAGGATAGCAAAAACTCTTCTCAACAATAAAAGAACCTCTGGTGGAATCATCATTCCTGACCTCAAGTTGTACTACAGAGCAATTGTAAACAAAACTTCCTCCTTCTTAAGCAGGCAGAGCTCAGTGCCCTTGGCAGGGGCCAATCCTCAGCCTGGAACACTGCAGGGATCATCTATCTTGACTGTCTATACCTACCTAGCTATAGTATGATTTACTCCATCGCCTAGATTCGGAGATTATGGTGGTTTCCTTATACCAAACGCCAAGACCATCATCAATGTGAGTTTTTTCTCTCTCCCTGCAAAGCATTCATAGTCCCTAAAGGGTATGCTACCATTCACTGCCAAGAGCAACTCATAGACAAAGACTTTGCCACCCTGAGGAATAGAATGGTAACTCTCTTGGCCTGCCTTGTAGTCTAGGGCCAGGATGTGCCCACTGTCTCTTTCCTCTGTTTAGGTCACATCTTTCCTGATCCCTCCTCACCTAAATAGTTTAACTTTTCTACCTGGGTTTTATGTTTTCATCCAGAAACTGGGTTCTTCAGGAATTAATTTACTTGCTGCACATTTCTTTTCAGAGCTGGGGTATTTCTGTCATGATGAGAACCTTT
Source organism: Mus minutoides (assembly GCA_902729485.2). NCBI lineage: Eukaryota > Metazoa > Chordata > Mammalia > Rodentia > Muridae > Mus > Mus minutoides. The sequence goes on from LR755271.1 coordinate 8,659, forward strand.
TGCTTTTTTGTCACACAAGTGCTTCCAGATTCCCATTAACAGAAGGATTGGCTACAAAACATGTAAAATGCACTCAGTTTCCCATCCCTGCTCAAATTTACCTTGGTAGTAGGGATGTAACCCTGTGAGTTGTGAATACTAGGCACACACTGCATCATTTGGCTCCACACCAAGTCCCTGGTTTTGAGAGATGTTTCTTTAAAACAACACAACATACTGTACAGTGAGTTAAGACAACTCTTTAAACATGCTTAGACACTCAAACTCATTGTATCCATTAATTTCTTAATTTGACTTAGACATTAAAATGTTGGTTGTCAATTACAAAGGATTAATTTGTTAATCTTTATTCAATTCTGTTCCAAAAGAAAATGGTACTTGCTAATATTAACACATGCACACAAAGCAAAAGTCACAAGACAGGAAGTTTAGGGACAATTGTGAATCACATAAGGAAGTCTTACTTACCAGGAAGGCTGGCATCCTTGCCCTTGGTTTTACCACATAATGGCTGTGAATGGCAAGACTCAGGAGGAAGAGTAGGCATCTGGATTGTCAATACATCTGAAGGCTAAGAGAAATACAAAGTATTTTACTACTATACTAAATTCAAGATGAGCTTCAGAAAACATCTAGTAATATCACAGTTTATTTCAATTGTCAATTTGAGAACTTTTCCTTTTCTGTTTTTTTTCCCTGGCTTTGGCCTACAGGTAAAGTGCAAAAGACTCTCAGTTTATATGTGGAGGCTGGGTGGAGGCCCTCATACAGAAATTCCTGTTGAGTGCCACTGTAGATTATTTTCCAGAGATCCGCTGAAGGAAGAAGAGAAATTTGGTTCAATGTCTTTGTAAATCATGTATAAAATTTATAGGCCACCATAATAGTTAACGTATACATGACATAAACCATATATACAATCCACATATTATATATATGTTCATAGACGACTATTTTGGACAATAACTTGACCCAAAATATTGTTTTAAAGATTTATTTATTCTTATGATGTGCCTGAGTACACTGTTGCTCTCTTCAGACTTACCAGAAGTGGCTATCAGACCCCTTTACTGTGAGCAACCATGTATATGTTGGGAAGTGAAAACATGACCTCTGGCATAGCAAGCAGTCAGTAGTCTTAACATCTGAGCCATATCCCCATCCCCAATCCAATAATAATTTTTGTTTATTAAATATTTTCATTCCTAATAGAATTAATCAGAAATTGTAAATGACCAGCAAATAAAATCTCTTACTATACTAGTATATCCAATCCCTTATAAGCCAATGGAATCCAAGTATGTTCAGGGGTTTGGTTTATAGCTGTGTGTTAATCCCGTTTTTCAGGTTCTGGTAATTATACTATGTCTACATGAGACACTCTTATTTGGTGAATCCAAGCGTAAGATTTACAGAGGAACTCTGTAGAATTTTTAAATAAATTCTATATGAATGTAAGATCATTTCAAAATAAAATCTTTTAAAATTTGTGTTGCTAGAAACTAGAGAGAGCACACACTAGTAACTTGACAGCACACCTAGAAGCTCTAGAACGAAAGGAAGCAAACTCACCCAAGAGGAGTAGAAGGCAGGAAATAATCAAACTCAGGGCAGAAATCAACCAAGTAGAAACAAAAAGAACTATTCAAAGAATTAACCAATCAAGGAGCTGGTTCATTGAGAAAAATCAACAAGATAGATAAACCCTTAGCCAGACTCACTAGAGGGCACAGGGACAGTATCTTAATTAACAAAATCAGAAATGAAAAAGGAGACATAACAACAGAACCTGAGGAAATCCAAAACATCATCGGATCCTACTACAAAAGGCTATACTCAACAAAGCTAGAAAACCTGGAGGAAATGGACAATTTCCTAGACAGATACCAGGTACCAAAGTTAAGCCAGGATCAGATTAATGATCTAAACAGGCCCATTTCCCCTAAAGAAATAGAAGCAGTCTCATCAATAGTCTCCCAACCAAAAAAAGGCCAGGACCAGATGGGTTTAGTGCAGAGTTCTATCAGACCTTCAAAGAAGACCTAATTCCACCTCTCCTCAAACTATTCTACGAAATAGAGACAGAAGGTACTTTACCCAATACATTCTATGAAGCCACAATTACTCTGATACCTAAACCACACAAAGATCCAACAAAGAAAGAGAACTTCAGACCAATTTCCCTCATGAATATCGATGCAAAAATACTCAATAAAATCCTCGCAAACCACCTTTAAAAATGTTCGAAATCCTTAAGCATCAGAGAAATGCAAATCAAAACAACACTGAGATTCCACCTCACACCAGTCAGAATGGCTAAGATCAAAAATTCAGGTGACAGCGGATGCTGGCTAGGATGTGGAGAAAGAGGAACACTCCTCCATTGCTGGTGGGATTGCAAGCTGGTACAACCACTCTGGAAGTCAGTCTGGCGTTATCTCAGAAAATTGGACATAGTACTACTGGAGGATCCAGCAATACCTCTCCTGGGCATGTACCCAGAAGATATTTCAACTGGTAACAAGGACACATGCTCCACTATGTTCATAGCAGCCTTATTTATAATAGCCTGAAGCTGAAAAGAACCCAGATGTCCCTCAACAGAGGAATGGATACAGAAAATGTGGTACATTTACACAATGGAGTACTACTCAGCTATTGAAAACAATGAGTTTATGAAATTCCTGAGTAAATGGATGTATCTGGAGGATATCATCCTGAGTGAGGTAACCCAATCACAAAAGAAGTCACTTAATATGCACTCACTGATAAGCGGATATTAGCCCAGAAACCTAGAATACCCAAGATACAAGTTCCAAAACATGAGAAAATCAAGAAAGACCAACCCGTGGATACTCCACTCCTCCCTAGAATAGGGATTAAAATATACATAGAAGGATGTGCAGAGACAAAGCTTGGAGCTAAAATGAAAGGATGGGCCATCCAGAGAGTGCCCCACCCGGATGGTCCATCATATAATCAGCCACCAAACGCAGACACTACTGCATACACCAGCAGGACATTGCTGAAAGGACCCTGATATAGCGGTCTCCTGGGAAGCTTTGACAGTTCCTGACAAACGCAGAAGTGAATGCTCACAATCATCTATAGGGCAGTACACAGGGTCCCCAATGTAGGAGCTAGAGAGAGTACCCAAGAGTTGTAGGGGTCTGCAACCCTATAGATGGAACAACAATATGAACTAATCAGAACCCCCAGAGCTCATGTCTCTAGCTGTATATGTATTAGAAGATGTCCCAGTTGGCCATTATTCGGGAAGAAAGGCCCTTGGTCTACCAATGTTTATAGGCCCCAGTACAGGGGAATGCCAGGGCCAAGTAGCGGGAGAGGGAGGGTAGGGGAGCAGGGCAGGGGAGGATATAGGAGACATTTGGATAACACTTGAAATGTAAATAAAGAAACTCTCTAATAATAAATTTTTAAAAAGTGAAAAAAAAAAATCCTCGCAAACCGCATCCAAGAACACATCAAAATGATCATCCATCATGACCAAGTAGGCTTCATCCCAGGAATGCAGGGATGGTTTAATATATGGAAATCCATCAACGTAATCCACTATATAAACAAACTCAAGGACAAAAACCACATGATCATCTCGTTAGATGCTGAGAAAGCATTTGACAAAATCCAACACCCTTTCATGATAAAAGTCTTGGAAAGAACAGGAATTCAAGGCCCATACCTGAGCATAATAAAAGCAATCTACAGTAAACCAGTAGCCAACATCAAACTGAATGGAGAGAAGCTGGAAGCAATCCCATTAAAATCAGGGACTCTGCCCACTGTCTCCCTACCTATTCAATATAGTACTTGAAGTACTAGCCAGAGCAATTTGACAACAAAAGGAGATCAAGGGGATTCAAATTGGAAAGGAAGAAGTTAAAATATCACTGTTTGCAGATGATATGATAGTATATATTCGGGACCCCAAAGATTCCACCAAAGAACTCCTAAACCTGATAAACAGCTTCAGTGCAGTAGCTAGATATAAAATTAACTCAAACAAATCAATGGCCTTTCTCTATACAAAGGATAAGAGGGCTGAGAAAGAAATTAGGGAAACAACACCCTTCACAATAGTCGCAAATACTATAAAATACTTTGGTGTGACTCTAACTAAGGAAGTGAAAGATCTGTATGACAAGAACTTCAAGTCTCTGAAGAAAGAAATTGAAGAAGATCTCAGAAGATAGAAAGATCTCCCATGCTCATGGATTGGCAGGGTTAATATAATCATAATGGTTATCCTGCCGAAAGCAATCTACAGATTCAAGGCAATCCCCATCAAAATCCCAACTCAATTCTTCACTGAAATAGAAAGGGCAGTTTGCAATTTCATATGGAATAATAAAAAAAACCTAGGATAGCAAAAACCATTCTCAACAATAAAAGAATCTCTGGGGGAATCACCATGCCTGACATTAAGCTGTACTACAAAGCAATTGTGATAAAAACTGCATGGTACTGGTACAGCAACAGACAGGTAGATCAATGGAATAGAATTGAAGACCCAGAAATGAATCCGCACACCTATGGTCACTTGATCTTTGACAAGGGAGCTAACACCATCCAGTGGAAAAAGGACAGCATTTTCAACAAATGGTGCTGGCACAACTGGAGGTTATCATGTAGAAGAATGGGAATTGACCCATTCTTATCCCCTTGTACAAAGCTTAACTCTAAGTGGATCAAAGACCTCCATATAAAACCAGAGACACTGAAATTTATAGAGGAGAAAGTGGGAAAAACCCTCGAAGATATGGGCACAGGAGAAAGATTCCTAAACAGAACAGCAATGGCCTGTGCGGTCAGATCAAGAATCAACAAATGGGACCTTATGAAATTGCAAAGCTTCTGTAAGGCAAAAGACACAGTCAGCAAGACAAAAAGGCCACCAACGGATTGGGAAAGGATTTTTACCAATCCTAAATCTGATAGGGGACTAATATCCAACATCTACAAAAGCTAAAGAAGCTAGACTCCAGAAAAATGAATAACCCCATTAAAAAATGGGGTACAGAGCTAAACAAAGAATTCTCAATTGAGGAAATCCGAATGGCTGAGAAACATCTGAAAAAATGTTCAACATCCTTAATCATCAGGGAAATGCAAATCAAAACAACACTGAGATTCCACCTCACACCAGTCAGAATGGCTAAGATCAAAAACTTAGGTGACAGCAGATGCTGGCGAGGATGTGGAGAAAGAGGAACACTCCTCCATTGCTGGTGGGATTGCAAGTTTGTATAACCACTTTGGAAGTCAGTCTGGCGTTATCTCAGAAAATTGGACATAGTACTACCAGAGGATCCAGCAATACCTCTCCTGGGCATATACCCAGAAGATGTTCCATTTGGTAAAAGGACACATGCTCCACTATGTTCATAGCAGCCTTATTTATAATAGCCAGAAGCTGGAAAGAACCCAGATGTCCCTCAACAGAGGAATGAATACAGAAAATTTGGTATATTTACACAATGGAGTACTATTCTGCCATTAAAAAAACGAATTCATGAAATTCTTGGGCGAATGGATGAATTTGGAGGACATAATCCTTAGTGAGGTAACCCAATCACAAAAGAAATCACTGGATATGTGCTCACTGATAAATGGATATTAGCCCAGATACTTAGAACACCCAAGATACAATCTGCAAAACACATGAAAATCAAGAAGGAAATCCAATGTGTGGATACTTCATTCCTCCTTCGAATAGGAAACAAAATACCCATGAAAGGAGTTACAGAGACAAAGTTTAGAGCTAAGATGAAAGGATGGACCATACAGAGACTAACCCACCGGGGATCCATCCCATAATCAGTCACTAAACTCAGACACTATTACATAGGACAGCAAGTGTTTACTGAAGGGACCCTGATATAGTTGACTCCCACAGAAGTGGATGCTCACAGTCATCCATAAGAGGGAGCACGGGGCCCACATTGGAGAAGCTAGAGATAGAACACCAGGAGCTGAAGGGGTCTGAAACCCTAGAAGAGGAACAACAATATGAACTAAACAGAACCCCCAGAACTCGAGTCTCTAGCATTATGTGTAACAGAAGATGGCCTGGTCGGCCATCATTTGGAGGAGAGGCCCCTTGGTACTGCAATCTTTATATGCCCCAATACAGGGGAACACCAGGGCCAAGAAGTGGGAGTGGGTGGGCATGGGAGCAGGGAGGGGGAGAGGGAGGGGACTTTCAGAATAGCATTTGAAATGTAAATTAAGAAAGTATCTAACGGGGCTGGTGAGATGGCTCAGCGGGTAAGAGCACCCGACTGCTCTTCCGAAGGTGATAAGTTCAAATCCCAGCAACCACATGGTGGCTCACAACCATCCTTAATGAGATCTGGCGCCCTCTTCTGGAATGCCTGAAGACAGCTACAGTGTGCTTACATATAATAAATAAAATAAATCTTTAAAAAAAAAAAAAGAAAGTATCTAACAAAAAAAAAAAGACACTGTCAAGAAGACAAAAAGGCCACCAACAGATTGGGAAAGGATCTTTACCAATCCCAAAGCTGATAGGGGATGAATATCCAATATATACAAAGAGCTCAAGAAGATGGACTCCAGAAATTCAAATAACCACATTAAAAAATAGGGTACAGAGCTAAACAAAGAATTCTCAACTGAGGAATCCCGAATGGCTGAGAAGAACCTAAATGTTCAACAACCTAATCATCAGGGAAATGCAAATCAAAACAACCTTGAGATTCCACCTCACACAAGTCAGAATGGCTAAGATCAAAAATATCTGGTGACAGCAGATGCTGGTGAGGATGTTGAGAAAGAGGAGCACTCCTCCATTGCTGGTGGGATTACAAGCTTGTACAACCAATCTGGAAATCAGTCTGGCAGTTCTTCAGAAAATTGGACATAGTACTACCAGAAGACCCAGCAATTCCTCTCCTGGGCATACCCAGAAGATGTTCCAACTGGTAATAAGGACACATGCTCCACTATGTTCATTGCAGCCTTATTTATAATAGCCAGAAGCTGGAAAGAACCCAGATGTCCCTCAGAGGAATGGATACAGGATATGTGGTACATTTACACAATGGAGTACTACTCAGCTATTAAAAACAATGAATTTATGAAATTCTTGGGCAAATGGATATATCTGGAGGATATCATCCTGAGTGAGGTAACCTAATCACAAAAGAAGACACTTGATATGTACTCACTAAGTAGATATTAGCCCATAACTTAGAATACCCAAGATACAATTTGCAAAACTCAAGAAAATCAAGAAGAACAAAGACCAAAGTGTGTTTACTTTGTTCCTTCTTAAAATGGGAACAAAATACCCATGGAATTCGTTACAGAGAAAATGTTCAGAGCTGAGACAGAGGAAAGACCATGCAGAGACAGACCCACCTAGAGCTCCATCCCTTATACAACCACCAAACCTAGATCCTATTGCATATGCCAGCTAGAATTTGCTGACAGGACCCCTGATATTGCTATCTCTTGTGAGGGTATGCCAGTGCCTGGCAAATACAGAAATGGATGTCATCTATTGGATGGATCACAGGGCCCCTAAAGAATGAGCTAGAGAAAGTAACCAATGAGCTATAGGGGTCTGCAACACTATAGGAGTATCAACAATATGAACTAACCAGTACCACCTGAGCTTGTGTCTCTAGCTGCCTATGTAGCAGAAGATGGCCTAGTTGGCCATCAATGGGAGGATAGGCCCTTGTTCTTGCGAAGATCATATGCCCCAGTACAGGGTAATGCCAGTGCCAGGAAGCAGGAGTGGGTCGGTTGGGAAGCAGGGCAGGGGAGGGTATAGGGGACTTTTGGGATAACATTTGAAATGTAAATGAAGAAAATATCTAATAAAAATGAAAAAAAACAAATTCAGAATGTTATGATATGGTGAACATGGTCTGTAAGCTGTTCATAGATTTATTATGGATAAAAATATGTATATTAATGTTAAAAGATTATCAGTAAGCTTAAGTCAAAGACCCAAATATATATTGTCTACAAGAATCCAATTTAAATGTGAAGAAATAGACAAAAGTAAAGAGATACACATAGATGAAAGAGTGATCAAGCAAAAGTAGACAGAAATAACTGTCTATATTTCAGGCAACAAAGGCTTTAGAATAATGGAAACCATCAAGGATGAATATAAATAAGGATATAGCATAACGGGAAATGATCATTTATCTGATCCTTAAGGCTTATTTTGTATACACAAACAATACTCTATTAACAATAGAGTTCCAAAATACATGAAACAGACATTGACAAAATAACAATGAAAAATAAGCAAGGGCACTATTCTACTAGGAGACATCAGCACCCTTTGTAAGATAGGCAGAGCAAGCAGTAAATAAGGACATACCTGAACTCAACTGTACCACCAACCACTTCATCACAATTGATACCTATATCTAAGAATAGTAGCATACAAGAACATATTCGCCATGAGTTCACATGGAGCATTCCCTAAGAGAGACCACATTGTGAGCCACAAAACACAAGTTAAAATTTTAGCTGATGGCTCAAGCGAACATATTTGATCATATTCATCCATCAGTACCTCATCCAATTCTCCCTAGTGCCATTACCCACATCTCTCATGGTGTCACTATATCCTCTTTTGTTATTAATAACTCCTTGAGTCCAGTGATGCTTCATATGTGCATGGATGTGGGGCCAGCTGCAGGCAGATGGGCAATGTACCAGCAGCCACATTACCCACAAAAGAGTAATTCTCTCTCCTTCAACAGCCATCAATGGTCAACTGTTCACCAATAAGAGTAGGACCTTGAGCACCACTCTCCTGTACAGGACAGAATTTTTAACTGGCTTGATATTTTGCAGGTACAACTAGTGTGAGCTGCTGTGTCTGTGTGCAATAGCCATGCCACATTCAGAGGTCAGCTTTTCACAACTCTCTTATTTCCCAGTTCTTACATTCTTTCCATCCATTCTCCCTGATACTCCTTGAGTCCTCGATCGGGAAAGCTTGCTATAGATGATTCACCCACAACTGATCACTGGCAGTTCATTCTCAGTTGACTGAACATGGCACTGTGTCCCTTAGGGAGACTCTGCTGCAAAAAGAAGCATCTCTGGCCAAATTTGAGAGCAATACAAATTGATGTGTATAAGCCTAAGGATTTAAAAAGCAGTTTGATAGCATGACCATTGAATAATAGCATTAGTGTCTCATAGAGCTTGTGATCTGCCTAGTCATGAGTTTCTGACAAGGTCTGGGGTGCCATGCAGGAAATCGCTCCTATGGTCCAGGCCTCATATCCAATCATAAAGCTGTTAGTTAACCTCCATACCGCTATTCTACTTTTGAATATAATTCAGCCAGTAATTTAATGAAATCACAAAAGTTCAAGAATAGAGAGAATAATATAAGAAAATAAATTTGAAGAGTCCACATTTTCTCTGTTTCAAAAGTGATTACAGCCAGCCATGGTGGCAAAAACCTTTCATTTACAGCACTTGGGTACCAGAGGCAAGTGGATTTCCATGAGTTAAAGGTGAACCAGAGCTACATAGTGAGATTTCAAAAACGTGATTATAATCTTACAGTAATCAGGACAGTGTGGTAATAGCATAAGAATAGCTAGCTAGATGTTTGATACAAAGTAAAAGCTATTTTAAACTCAAATTTTGCTCAATTGATTTTAAATAGGGACTAGCAAAACAAGGAAGAAATTACTTTCTGTCAACAAATCGCACTGGGATAATTGAATATTCACATGCAACAACATGAGTTTAGATTCTTACTTCACACCATGCACTAAAAAGAATATAGCTTTAATGTGAGGGATAAAACTATAGTACTTTTAAAGGAAGTGTTAGAAGCGCTTACAATCCTTCAGCTAGATACATCATCTTTGTATATGCCACTAAAATGCATAATATATTTTAAAATGGCAGATTAGATCCCTTCCGAGTTATTTTCTGAGCCTTAAGTGCAAGAATCATAGCTACACTGACAAAAGTGCTTACCTTGCAATCACAGGACTCTAGAGAAACCCTCAAAACCCATGCAAAACTGTCAGATGTAGGCTATATACCTGTCCCAGTGCTGGAGAGACAGGGCCATGGAGGTACCTTCTTCGGCTCCCTGACTAGTCAGTCATTCTACTATACTTTGAGTTCCAGGCTTATGAGATATTCTGCATATAAAATAAGTTGGCAGCATCTTTGTTGTTGTTGTTGTTGTTGTTGTTGTTTATTTATTTATTTATTTATTTATTTTGGTTATTCGAGACAGGGTTTCTCTGTGTAGCCCTGGCTGTCCTGGAACTCACTTTGTAGACCAGGCTGGCCTTGAACTCAGAAATCCACCTGCCTCTGCCTCCCGAGTGCTGGGATTAAAGGCATGTGCCACCACTGCCTGGCAGTTGACAGTATCTTAAAAATGATATCCAAGTTTGTCCTTGGGCCTCCACAGGCATGCTCACTCTCACACACATACACATATATGCACACTTTTAATTTTAACTTTTTAAAGTCTACTTTTAATGATGGTTCTTAAATGCTTTAAACTCCCTTGTAGTCCACCACCCACCAGAGGTAGTAGAAAAGCTAGGATACGGGGGAAGTGGACCTGTTTTAAAACGTTCTTTGGAGCAACTCTCATCTGTGTTGTGTGGAAATCAGCCGTTCAGTTCACAAGTTAGCAGAGGCAGCTCGATCTACTCACAAACATTTCATGTATACACCAGCAGTCCAGTTCAGCAGAGTCAGGATTGCAGACAGGAATCAGCAGTGGTGGCATGACCTAGCAGAGACAGCCAGGCCTTGGCCTCAGGTCAGGTCAGCAGGAGAGACCAGGAGGGACAGCAGGAGAAGTTCGTGGCTGTGACTCCCTCTGGGAAGCAAAGATCAGCAAAGACTTGAGACCAAGAAGCATTGAACAGTTAGCCTTACTAGCAAGCCAAACTGTCTCCGTCACTCCATGGAGTCCTATTTATACCCTCCAAACATCACGTGTTCTCCACATGCCTTGCTGCAGCACCTGTGTCTGTCTCAGCTGACATCACTCTGCTAATCAACCTGAGTCCGCAGAAGTGGGAAGAAACTGCAACACTCCACCACAAGTTTTTTGGTGTATTTCTTCTGTCTATGGAGTCCTGACAAATGCAGCTCAACTATGCAATGTAAAGTGGACCAATACATGTGTGTCATTAGCAAAGAATCCTTCATCATGTGTCCTTTCGTGCTTTTTCAGAAAATCCTCTCTCCTGTGTCTGCTTCAGCTAAAAGTTCCTTCAGGAATCTTCCTTAGCCTTTCACCTGTGTCCACTTCAGCTAAAAGTTCCTTCACATTGCTTGTCCTAGCAAAACACCATCCAACCAACTTTCCAAAGAGCCCTTAACTTTCCACTTCATACACTCATAAACATACACACACAAATGTACACACAGTAAAACTGAGAACATGGACTAGGCAATATTTGTAAATGAGATAGAAAGTTTGTATCCAAAATATAAGAGCTTCTTAAAACTCTGTAAAAAAAAAAAAAAAGAAAGAAAGAAAGAAAGAAAAGAAAAAAAAACTCAGCAATGAGTTAAAACGATGAACTACTTCACTAAAAAGAACATGCAGATAGCAAATGCCAATTTCCTTTGAGTCAGTGTATATATATCAAGAACATGATAATAGTGAGAAAAAAAATGGATTTGCTTCTTGTAGCAAAAGAGAGCAAACAGAAGCTGAAGAGATGGCTCTGTGGTTAATAGCACTGACTGCTCTTCTAGGAAGACTTGGGTTTAATTTCCAGAACCCACATGATGGCTCAAAAGCATCAGCAACTCCAGTCCCGGAGGATTCGCTGCTCTCTTCTAGGCCCCACTGCACTGTACACATGTGGTGTACAGACATACATGCAAGCATAATATCCATTCATAAAGTTTTGTGTGGGTGAAAATGTGGAGGACTTGCAACAAAGGCAACTTATGGGAGCATCTCAAAGTGCTGGCAAAAGGAGAAACAACCTTACAATTGAGATTCGTGTAGCCCTGGCTGCCCTGGAACTCACTTTGGAGACCAGGCTGGCCTTGAACTTACTATCTACCTGCTTCTGCCAAATTAATTTCCCAAGTGCTGAAATTAAAGGCAATGTACCACCACTGCCTAGCTGATTTTTAATTTTTTAAATTTTTACTTTATGTATACAGGTGTTTTGCCTGCATGTATGTGCACCAGGTGTGTGCGTGAAATCAGTGGAGACAGAAACGATTTGGGATCCCCTGAAATTGAACTCACAGAGAATTGTGAGCCGCTGAAGTGCTCTCAAGTACTGAGCTTCTCTCCAGCCCCTGGCCTGGATTTTATTCTGGGTTTGGATAAAGTTATAAAGGGATCTTTGTGATGTCTTGTTTTATAAGACTCTGAAATTAGTGTTCCTTAATATTATGGCCAGTAAGAAAATGATATGGTCCTTCACTATGTACTAGGCAAACTCTTATCAACCCTCAGTTCTTACCATAATAGAGAAGCCCCTTAATGCCACAGGATGGTTGTCTGGGACAGTTTCTTCTTTTAGCCAAAATCAGACCATGCATCTCCAACCCAGTATAATCCAATTTTCACTATAGCCAAGATTTTTCTAGTCAAACTCAGAGGAGTGTCAAGTGAACATAGTCTAGCCTAGATGCAAGTTTATCTTTCATTCTCTTGTTGCAAGGTGTCCTAGTTAGGTTTTCTATTGCTATGATGAAATACGCTGGCCAAAAGCAAACTGGAGACAAAGGGGTTTATTTGGCTTATACTTCCACATCATAGTCCATTACTGAGGGAAGTCAGGGCAGGAACTCAGAGTGGAAAGAGTCAGGAACTGATGCAGAGGTCATGAAGGGGTGTTACTGGCTTGCTTCCCTCTGCTTGCTTAGCCTTCTTTCTTATAGAACCCAGGACCACCTGCAGAGGGATGGCACCACCCACAATGAGCTGGGACCACCCCAATCAATCCCTAATTAATAAAATGCCTTGCAGGTGAACCTTATGTATGCATTTTCTGAATTGAGGTTCCCTCCTTTCAGATAGCTCTAGATGGTGTCAAGTTGGCATAAAACTAGCCAGCACACGGGGTTACTTACTGAGCTATACTGGATAGAATCCAGGACCAAACTGTAATACAAGCTATTATCAGAAAGGAAACAACACCCGGGCTAGAGAGATGGCTCAGCAGTTAAGAGCTTTGACTGTTCTTCTGAAGGTCGTGAGTTCAAATCCCAGCAACCACATGATGACTCACAACCATCCATAATGAGATCTGATGCCCTCTTCTGGGATGTCTGAATACAGCTACAGTGTACTTACATATAATAAATAAATCTTAAAAATAAAAAAAAAAGAAAAAGAAATGAAACACTTACTTATTCTTGTTACAGACCTCAAAGCCAGGAACTTATATTATGAAACTTGGCTTACTAAATTATGTCCCAAAATCCAAGTGGGTCTCATGAGAGTCAATTTGTCTTTTCTTTCTTCATAGTCTCAGGCTACTTTGCTTGTCCTCTAGTATTTGTCTAAGTACAATGTAAAATATTTGCCACAGTACAAATTCTCACTTGACTACCCAAGGGAAATTAAGAACTATGTGACTATCCATGGTAAGAACTTTACTTATTGAATAACACTATTGTTATTTATTATTCTTGGTTTTTTTATAGATCATGGATTTAAACTACCTTGTTCAGGCTTCCAAAGCAAAACAAGGCCATGTATGACTTCTGCTAGCTGCAGAGGGAAACAAAAGGCCCCCTTTTAGTTATATTATTCTCAATGAGGAAACTTGCACTTCACAAAGTTTATATAAAGAGAGAATCAACCTTTGCTCCTTGAAGTTCTCCAAATGACCTGTATTTTGGCTCATTTAAAATATCTTCAGGGTGGCACACTGAAATAAAAACATGATCTACTAGATGGATCATAAATCTTTTTGACATAAGAAATCGTAAATAACTGAGTTGTAAACAATGGCCAAATAAGTAAATAAAGGATAAAACAACACTGTCTTGACTGTCAACACAACACAGATGATCTGTTTTCCATAGTGACTGTCACTGTTTTTTTCCCATACATATAAGCTTCACCTGAATCTGTCATGACCCAATGCAAGTCTCCCAGAGCTCTTTCTGGATGTCTGATGTGGCCAGAATTGATGTAAATTTTCCTGAAGCAAACCCAATGTTGAAATGACCACGACCAATATAAGTGGTCTAAATTGTTGGAAGGGATTCCCCTTGGGTCATCTATAACTAGACCAGGATCTTCCCAGGTGTCTGAACTGGATCTTAGTTTTCCACGCAGCTGTGAGGTACTTAAAGCAGTCAACGCTGTATGGATGACAGTTGGAACTATGACCTAAGAAGCAAATATTTGATTAATAGTTTGTGCAGCCTCTGAGAAAATGCCCCGCCCAAAAAACTAATAAAAAATTTAAAAAAAAGAGAAAATGCCCAAGCCATAGATGTGCTTGCCACAATGTTAATGGACATGTACTTCTAGAAGACCTCAAAAACTACAACAGTTTTCATTCCAATCTGACCTCCATTTTTTTGCCTTCAATCTGAGTCAGTCACTCATTTTCACTCCCTGAAAGTTGCCTGTAAGGAAGAGCATCAGAAAGGAAGAGTCAGACAACTGTTCAATTGGATAGTCCAACTGCTGGTGTCTGAGGGCTTTGCTTACTTAAAAGGAAAAGAAAACAGATCTTGAGAGACGGCAGGAATGAATGAATGAATGAATGAATGAATAGATGAATTTGCCCTTCAGAGCACTTACTGCTATGGGTTGTGTGCCACACCCATATCAAATGGTTATCAACCACCTGTAACTTCCGTTCTAGGAGATCCAATGTCCTCTGGCCTTCACGAGCTCCTGCACTCAGCTTGGTACATACACTTATGCAGGTAAAAGTAAATAATAAATCAATCCTTTAAAAAAGAGAAAAGAGAAACACTAAGGGATCCTGACAATAAATTTTACCTAATAGTGCTTAACGTCTAGACAAATATGTGTGATGGTGGTTGGATCCTTCTGATCTTCCAGGACATGCACACTAGAATAGGACAATAACAAAAATAGAGCATACTTCATAATATACAGAAAAGAATATAAAATTGCCCATGGTGGAAAGGGAAGTAGAAAGACATAGGGAGACCAAATCCAGTTTTCTCACCTCGCAGTAAGACTCCAATATTGAGTTGAAACCAACTGCAACCATACAGATGTAGCAGTCAGTGTCTGTAATTGCAGCACTTGGACAGCCAAGACATGAAAACCACAATTTTAATACCTGCCTGCGCTACATGGTGAGTTCAAAGCCAGTCTTGAGCTATATAACCACACACTGTAAAAGAACAAAAGTGAAGAAATAAAGAAAAGAACAACTGTTGAAATGGTTTAGACATTCAAAAATATATACAGTCAAATGGGTCATATCTTACTACCAATCATACTTTCTACAAATGTTCCTTCTCATTTTTAAAAATGTGTCCTTGAACACAACGGAGTTTCATGCCTACTAAATGGATTCATAAAGACATTAATAAAACTGTAGAAAATATAAAACAAAAAGTTGCTATTTGTCCAAATACAAAGTTGTGTTCATATTCAAAGAACACGCAAATATAAATTATAATATATTCCACTCAGTCCATAAAATGCTAGCAAAGAAAATCACAAGATATCAACCAACTAGGTGTACTATATACAAGTCTTCTATGTAATTGTGATGAATAAGGATGTGATTTTCTTGTCTAGGATCTTAAAGATTTCATAATGGAAGTTTTCATGTATTTTCCAGTTTCCTTAAAACAAACGGAGGTACCTGAAATGCTTCATTTTCCATAAATAGAAGGAATAACTTACTTAAGACATATGCCTGAAAAGTGATTATCATAACAATTGGCTATAGAAAAGATATTAAAATGTCGGTCTGCTATATTATTAAGGTGGGAAAGAAGGAAATGCATTTAATTTGGAAATACACTGGGGTGAGACTAGACAATATTCAAACGGAGATTTCTATGCTGTTTCTCCAAAAGAGCTTGATTTTGGAAGATATGATGAAACGCCCATGAGCAAAGTTACCGTGGGCAGGGAAGGATTTATTCATTTTACAGTTATACTCCATCGTATTCAGGGAAGTCAGGGCAGGGACTGAAGTAGAGACAACAGAGGCGTGCTGCCTTATTTCCCTTGCTTGTCCAGCCTGCTTTGTAGACAACTAAGGATAGCTCAGCAGTGGACCACCCGCAATGGCCTGGGCCCTCACACATCGATCATCAATCAAAAAAATACTCCAAAGACCAGTCTTACAGAGGCATTTTGTCAGTTGAGGTTCCTTCTTCCAGATCACCCTGGCTTGTGTCAAGTTGTCAAAAAAAAAAAAAAAAAAACCCTAATCAGCACAGAAATTCTGTGTAGGTTGTGAAACAACTCTCATTCAAGAAAGAAAAAAAAAGAGCTGTATTTGAAAATAACTTCAGAGCACTCACAAACACATACACACACACACACAAAGAGAGAGAAAGAGAGAGAGAGAGAGTTAGTTACCAGAAAAAGCATCACAGTGAGACAGTACTCTAATTTCTTTACAGTAATCTCTCTAAATCTGTTTTTTTTACTTTCCACAATTTCAGTTGTCTGTTGTCAGCCATGATCCAAATTTATTAAATAAAAAATTCCAGAAATTAACGACTCATGAATCATAAATTGAAAGCTGATCTTGATAGTATATTAAATTTTTGAGTCCTCCTATATTGAGCCATCCCTTTGGCCAGTGCACTCAGCTATACACGGATTCACCCAGGAGTCAGAAACTATTTCAGTTGTTATATGAGCTGCTGTAGTGTGTGGGGGCAAAAAACTGTTATTTTACCAACAAATGGTCCCAAGGCACAAGATAAGTAATTCTGGACATTTGGATACAGCAAAGTAAAATAACTTGATTGGGAAAGACGATAGAAACAAGATACTCCTTATATTTTGCACAGAAAAGTTTTAAGTCAAAACGGTGGGAGTTAAATGGTGTTTTTTTCTTTTTTGTTGTTGTTGTTATATACTAGGTACAAACTACTCATTTATTAGTTTCTACTTGCTTTGAAAAGGTAATCGTAGCCGGACGTGGTGGCACATGCCTTTAATCCCAGCACTCGGGAGGCAGAGGCAGGAGGATTTCTGAGTTCGAGACCAGCCTGGTCTACAAAGTGAGTTCCAGGTCAGCCAGGACTACAGAGAGAAACCCTGTCTCGAAAACGAACGAACGAACGAAAGAAAGAAAGAGAAAGAAAAGGTAATCATTAGTTTTGAACACTGGTCAGCTGGCTTACGAGTGGGGAAAAGATGCTACGGAACAAGGAAGATTCCCAGTGGAAAATAAAGCATTGCAAGGAGCAGGGTGCTGGGGGGGGCGGGGGGGCGGGGGGGCTGCTGGGGGGACGGGGGGCGAGGCTTGGTGACTCAGGGCGTGCCTTCTGCGTGAGTTCCGCAAGAGCATCAAACTTCAAGATGGCAGATGAGGAGTCGGCTACGTCTGACGAGATTTTCGAGGATTCCTGATGAGGTAAACTGCCCTACCTAAACTGAAGGGTTCGCTAAGCCCCGAAATGTTAAATCTGAGAGGTAAAACAGTGCTTGTTATAACTACAAGGCCCCTTCAGTTGTGAGCTTATTTGGGAGGCCTGGCGGAAAGACGCTACCGTCAACTCTCTAGAACTAGGTTCCAACAAGATGGGATGTGATTTTTGTGAAGTTACCCTGATAGGACTTGTCGCTAATTAATGGGCCTGGTTGTGGCTGATCTAGGTGTCATAACAACCTTTTCGAAGGCGGAAGAGAACAGGGCTGTTGATAAACGTAGGAACGGGATTCTTGGACTCATTTTAAACCATTAACTGATGCCTTCATAATTCTAAGGGTAGGGGAAGTAGAAGCCATGGTGAGAACCTCGTGAACCTCGTGGTACTCACACCCAGGGGCATTTGTCGAGTTCAAAGGTCATCAGACTTGTCATGCTGGAAGAGCGGTTAACTGCTCTGAACCTCTCTTTGCCTGTCCCTACTCTGGAAAAAAAATATAGGAGTGGGCACCTTAGCGGTTGGAGCCCCTCCGACCTTGAGGACCTGGGGAAGCAGGTGCTTTTGTAGGTTTGACCAAATCCCTACGTTTGAAGAAGTGTCTACTGAAGTGGTTTTCACCCTTCGAGATGCTGTACCCTTTAATGCAATTCCTTAGGTTGTACTTTTTTCCTACTTCTTAACTGTAATTTTGGTGCTGTTATGAGTTGTAATGTAAACAACGTAAATATATTTCTGTAAATATCTGATATGCGACCCCTGGGCAAGGATGGTTCGACCCCGAAGGAGTCGCAACCCGCAGGTCGAACTCCTCTGGTCTCTTGGGTAGGGTTGCCAGATTTGAAAAAGATTTCCTAATGCCCACTTAAATTTGGATGTCAGCTAAGCAGCAACTAATTTTGTAGTATCAGCATGTGTGTGCCGAGGTGGTGATACACATCCGTTGTTAATGTGATATTCAAACGGAACGGGCTGTCCGCGTTTGCCAGAACCATGTTCACCCAGCGGTTCACCCTTCCTCCACAGTGGAGGATGGGCCTCTGAGGGAATTCCAGGAAACTCTGAGGACCAGTGGGCATTAAGGGGGAGTGAGGATGGTCGGAGGGGAGCTGGCGCTGCGTGGCGCAGGGTCGCTGAGCATCGCTAGGGCGACTCCTCAGCACCTCTCCGCCTCCGAGCCTAAAATGGGCCCCGATAGCCAAGGCCACACAGGTGGGGACGGGCGGCTGGGAAGCGGCCCTGGCACGAGAGCTGCGTGCTAGGACCGCCTTCCATCCCCCACAGGGGTGGAGCCAGAGCGAGGTGGAAACCGCCTGCAGCTCAATCTCCGACTTTGAGGAGCCACAAGAGAAAATGGAGCCGGCCAAGATGGCGCCTGTCAAGAACGCTCCGAGGGATGCCTTGGTAAGCGCGCGCGGGGAGCGGGACCGGGCGCACTCGGTGGCATTGGGACCTGTGAGACGGGCCAGCCCGAGCGCCTGGTGGGGGAGGCAGGTAGGGGGGCTCGCGCCGTTTGCAGCCGGGAGACGTGGCTGGGAAAGGGCAATGGGGTCCCCCTGTCCCTGGGGCGCCGTCAGTGTTCCTGGGGAGCCCCTCCAAAGGGCTGCCGCGGGGCTTTGTCTCGCTGGCACGAGGCCACCCCCACCCACAAGTCCGCAGCCTCCTCGCTTCACGAGGAGCCCTGACTGCGACATGGGTTCTGATGCTAGTAGCTTCCCTCGCTGACAGATCCGAAAATGACAGCCAGCTGGACCCACCCCTACCTCTGCCTGGAAAGCCCGTAAAGGCCATTCTCGTGCCTTTGCTCCCACCCTTGCTAAAAGTTTTCAGCAAGAGCATATGCCTGATTTTGTGTGATCACTGACAGGCAAGCACTGGGAGAGACACAAGGAGGGGCGGTTTGCTGCATATAAAAATATGCCTTCGATCCAGCCTTGATTTCTTTCACTTACGTCGTCGCGCATTCCGCCTGGCATTTTGTCTTTCTCTGAATCCACAGGTGATGGCACAGATCCTGAAGGATATGGGAATCACAGAGTATGAGCCAAGGGTTATAAATCAAATGTTGGAATTTGCTTTCCGTAAGTTAAATAAGAGAATACACCCAAAACCTGACCTCGTGAATTAGACCGTTTGCTGTAACACTTTAAACCAAAATCAGTTGTTACTAATCTAGAGATGAGTAAAGCAGTAAAAAGGAGCGCAAATTAAGGTAATGCATACTGTAATCTAACCTTTGAGAAGGAGAGGCAAGAGGATCAGAAGTTCCCGGTATCCCTTGGCTATATAGTGAGGCCGGTATGGGCTAGTTATGATCCTGCCTTGAAGTGTCTTCATTTGTTTAAGAAAAAAATTATTTTGCTCTTAAAGGATATGTGACTACAATTCTGGACGATGCAAAGATTTATTCAAGTCATGCTAAGAAACCCACTGTTGATGCAGATGATGTGAGACTGGCCATCCAGTCTCGGGCTGACCAGTCTTTTACCTCTCCTCCCCCAAGAGATGTGAGCAAACATTTATTTGCAGTTATTCTTACTTATACTTTAAAAGTTCTATTTCTAATGAGTATTTTTTTCTCTGTTAGTTTTTACTAGATATCGCAAGGCAGAAGAATCAAACTCCTTTGCCACTGATTAAGCCATATGCAGGACCCAGACTGCCACCTGATAGATACTGCTTAACAGCTCCAAACTATAGACTGAAGTCCTTAGTTAAAAAGGTAAGATTTTCTGGACAGGTGTAGTAGCTAGTGCCTATAATTCCAACAGTAGCGATGCTAAGGCAGGAGGATTAGGAGATCAAAGCTGTCTCAGGCTACATGAATTGCTTATGTCAAAACAAGGGACAGGGGAGTTTTAGTTAGCTTACGGGTTTTTTCATTGATTTATTTACTCACTTTATATCATGATCCAAGCCCCCCTTCTCCCAGTCCCCTCACACAGCTCCTACTCCCCTCATCCTCCCTCCCCTTCTCCTCTAAGAACAGGGAATGAATCCCCTGGGTATCCTCCCACCCTGGCATATCAAGTCACTGCAGGACTAACCCTCTCCCACTGAGTGGCACAGTTAGGGGAAGAGAAGCCACAGGCAGGCAACAGATTCAGGGACAGTCCCCACTGCAATTGTTGGGAGACTCAAATAAAGACCACGCTGTGCTGCACATCTGCTACATATGTGTGTGGGGGGGGGGTTCCAGCCCATCCTAGCACTTTGGTTGGTGGTTCAGTCTCTGGGGGCCTCCACAGGTCCAGGTTAGTTGACTCTGTCTGTCGTATGGAGTCCCTATCCCCTTCAGATCCCTCAAAATGTTTTTTTAAAGGGTGGAAGTAATAGGTAAACTTACAGAAAGCAAAATTTCCTGTAGATGGCACAATAAAGATTAAAATAATTCTTGGAATTTTTTTCCAGAGCTAGAAGAATTTTATTATTTCATCTAACCCAGTGGGAATTTTTCTCATGGAGTCGGGGACAAAGCTAGGCCTGATTTCCAGATCTGGTAGCTCACACACTTTCCACTTGGCCATAGCTTTTTGTGTGTGACATCCAATAATGAGGTGAATGGTATGCCATTCATAACTAGATTTTTTTTTCAGACATATGACCTAAAGCTCTCTGAGCACTGAAAAGAGAACTCTCCATATTGGGCCACCCTTGTTTTCTGAAACTCTGCTATAAGACAGTTTTATTTTAGGCAGAGTTAAGACACTGACTAGTTAAAATCCAATATTTTAATACAAGTGAGCATTTATCTGCTTTAAATATACAGAACTGAGCCAGGTAGTGGTGGTGCACGCCTTTAATCCCAGCACTTGGAAGGCAGAGGCAGGCGGATTTCTGAGTTCAAGGCCAGCCTCGTCTACAGAGTGAGTTCCAGGACAGCCAAGGTGACACAGAGAAACCCTGTCTCAAAAACCAATGTGTGTGTGTGTGTGTGTGTGTGTGTGTGTATCTATATATGTATATATGTATATGTATATATGTATATAGATACACACGCACACACACACACACACACACGCATATACATATATATGGATGATAGGGTTGTATGCATGGATATATAGATGGATGTAAAAACTCCCAATAATTGATTTAAAAACAGAAGAGCTCAGTCCTCAGTAAGATGACAAAAAGACAAACACAATAAAAGCAAATATGGCTGCATTGGATCATCACTAATAACCACATCAACAGTTACGCTTTCAGTCTTCATCGAGTTTAGGTACCAAATCTTACCCTGAAACTAACATGTTTTTAAATCCCCTAGGGACCTAACCAAGGAAGACTAGTTCCTAGATTAAGTGCGGTCAGTAGCAGACCTACTACTCCTACTGTAGGTAAGTAAAGGGGAAACTGGCCTTTCTGAACAGTAAAAAGAGCCTCTCAGCATTTGCTTTTAAACCATAACCCAAGACAAAATGGGAGTCATAAACTCCAATATGTTACCACCAATAAATTTTACTCATCTTCTGGTAAAAATATGAACATGACTTTTAATCAGATTCAGTGAAAAAAAAAAAAAACACAAAAACTGACTGATGCCAAATTACATTGGCCCATCCCTTGTTCATATAAATTGTGATTCCAGAAACTCTTTATTCTTAGCTGTTTCCACCTTCTATGTTCAGGTCTCCAAACACACCCATGCCAGCTACCTACTTATAATAGAACTTAAGCAAATGTCTCGATAAAGTGGGTTCAGGTTCAGAGTTTAGAATAAATGAAAAGTTCAACATTCTTAAAAAATAGTCTTTAATACTTACCTTTTAAAAAAACAATACAAGGATCAGCCTGGGTAGCATAGAAAGACCCCATCCCAAAAAAGAAAATCATGCTAATTACCATATATTTGTCAGTGAGAGCCCTTAAAGCTGTGTTCTGAAAACAATTTGATAACTCTCGATCATACTGTGGATATTTCTGACATATGATGTTCCATGCCTCTTATACTTTTATGTCTATGGTTTAGAATCAAATACTTCTCCAAAGAGCCTTAGGTCTTTTTAGTGAATGATAACCATTATTTGTAATGTTTTTAATAAAAAAAAAAATTAAGGAGGTGGGCAGGGGTGGCACTCGGGAGGCAGAGGCAGGCGGATTTCTGAGTTAGAGGCCAGCCTGGGCTAGAGTGAGTTCCAGGACAGCCAGGGCTACACAGAGAAACTGTCTCAAACCCCTATCGCCCAAAAGAAAAAAATAAGTTTTCTGATTCTTTTTTCATGAAAAAATCCTCTTCTTTTTTACTTGTATTAATTTCATGACTCCTACTATCTTTAACTTGAGTCTTATAGGTCTCATTATATTTATAGTATAAGACTTTTTTTTTAAAGACGGGGTCTTACTCTGTAACCCAGGATAGCCTTAAACTTGCTATTCTTCAGCCTTCTGAGTATTCATATTACACTTGAAGAATACTGCCCACGTAGCATTTGATCTTTGAGGTATGAACAATCTCTTCATATTCTCAGGATATAAATTTACATGCCAGCATTTTTTTATTTGTTATTTTGTTTATTTACATTTCAAATGTTATCCCCCTTCCCAGTTTCCCCTCTGCGAACCCTCTATCCCTTCCCCTGCCTTGCTTCTAAGAGGGAGCTCCCCCACCCACCCTCCCACTCCCACCTCACCTCCCTAGCATCATCCTACACTGGGGCATCGGGCCTCCACAGGACAAAGGGGCTCCCCTTGCACTGAATCCAGATAGGCCATCCTCTGCTACATATGTGGCTGTAGGAATCTCTTTGGTTGGTGGTTTAGTCCCTGGAAGCTCTGAGGAGTGGGGGAGGGGGGTGTCTGGTTGATTGATTTTGTTGTTCTTCCTATGAGGTTGCAAACTCCTTCAGCTCCTTCAGTCCTTTCTCTTACTCCTCCATTGGAGACCCCGTGCTCAGTTCAATGGTTGGCTCCAAGCATCCACCTCTGTATTGGTCAGGATCTGGCAAAGCCTCTCAGGAGACAGCTGTTATCAGGCTCCTGTCAGCAAGCACTTCTTGGCATCAGCAATAGTGTCTGGATATGGTGTCTGTATGTGGGATGGATCCCCAGGTGGGGCAGTCTCTGGGTGGCCTTTCCTTCAGTCTCTGCTCCACTCTGTCCCTGCATTTCCTTTAGACAGGAGCAGTTCTGGATTAAAATTTTGGAGATGGGTGGTGGCCCCATCCCCCAACCGGGGATAGTGCCTAACCTCTGGATATGGTCTCTACAGGTTCTCCCTCGCCTTTGTTGGGTATGTCAGCTAATGTCACTGTATCCTGGGAGCCTCTTGCTTTTTTTGGCATCTGGGACTTTCTGGTGGCTACCCCAGTTCCCCATCCCCCATTGCTACACATCTCTGTTCGATTTCCTGACCCTCTGCACATGCCCGAATTTAAAACTGTTATCAGTTAGGTGTGTAGCTCCAATAATCTACATTTGACCTCCTGCAAACAGAAATTTGCATATAAAAGCTGTAACTCTTCAGTCATATTCTACTTACCTGTATATTCATATTAATTAAAGGAATATCAAAATTTTGCTTTTTTGAAAGTTATCTATGTTGCCCAGGCTCATCTTAAATCCTAAACTCAAGTGTTCCACCTGACCCTACCTTCAGACTAGCTGCACTAGACAGGTGTGTACTACTGCAGCTGCATATGTAGCAGAAGATGATCTAGTCAGCCATCACTGGGAAGAGAGGCCCCTTGGTCTTGCAAATTTTATATGCCCCAGTACACGGGAATGCCAGGGCCAAGAAGTGGGAGTGGGTGGGTAGGGGAGCGGGGGGGGGGGGTATAGGGAACTTTCAGGATAGCATTCGAAATGTAAATTAAGAAAATATCTATTAAAAACCACAAGAAAGGCAAAAAAAAAAAAAAAAAAAAAACAGGGCATAATGATAATGTGCAAGGAAGCCAATTTTAGTACCAGTTGCTTTTGTACAATACTGGACATCTGTTAATCATTTAGAGTTTAACCACCTAGAATATAAGTCTTAACCCAAACTTTCTATTTAAACATTCAATCTTTAAAAAATGGCAAACTTACTTTTTTGTTTTTGTTTTTATTATTTTATTTACATCCCAAATGTTGCCCCTTTCCCAGTCCCCCTCCCAGAGTTCTTCACCCCACCCCACTCCCCTTTGCCTCTGAGAAGGTTCTCCCATCCACCCACTCACTTATGCCCCCATCCCCCCACCTCACACCCCCTAGCATCCTCCTTCCCTGTGGCATCAATTACTTTTTATTTTAAAACACAGGAAACATATTTACACTAAGAAAAAGTGAGGAAAAATCTCCCCAGAGTGAGAGAGAGGTTCCAGGGGAAGACTACCCATTGTAAAAACTTAAATTACTTATCTAAATAAATAAATAAATAAATATATATATATATATATATATATATATATATATATATATATATATATATATATATGCTTGTCTTCAATGCTCACTGACCTAGGGTGACAGATGCTTGTTTGTCATTGTTCATGCTTCCATGATCCCCAGGTCTAGTCAGCACCTAGGTGAGGCATTTAGTTAGTTCCCACTCAGAGGAATGTGCATCTTCTTGTGCATATTCCTACTGCAGTCTTGTCATCAGTAAGCTCAGCAAAGCAAACCAAAAACAAAAAAATCTTAAATTACTCTGCCTTCATTTCTGATGATACTTTCTCATCTTCCATTAGCCCTCTGTACTTTGAAGGTGTATTCCTATAAGGTATAGACTATAGAGTATGAATCTAACTAGTACAATCTGTTCATTTCACCTATAGCACCTCCACAAGCAGTATCTGTCCCAAATAAGGCTGCAACTCCGGTGTCAGTGACAAGCCAAAGATTTGCCGTGCAGATTCCACCTACTCAGTCAACACCTGCCAAACCAGGTAACATGATACAGAAGAGGGGATGGAGTTCATGAGTAATTCTCAATTATACAACAGTATGTATCACTGTAGGAAGACTTTTGTTTTACTGTCACAACAGGAAGGTGACAGGTAAAGCTGCAAACCAGGGTTCTTTACGCAAGGTCTGTACAATTGCATGAAGTTTGACATATACCTAAAATTTCAGGAGGAGGGTAGTATATTGAGGTGTTCGTCAAATTGGGGATCACAGATCTAAGATGTCTTCAGGGAAAAGCACTTTGAGTAAAATCTCAAAAGAACTGGAATAGTTTAATGATGCACATGTATGATCCCAATGTAAATGTGAATGAAAATGTACCTTTATTCACATCATAGGTGGCAGCTGTGATTGGACTAATATCAATAGACTGCTGACATAGCAGTTTCCTAATATGGATGCTGTACTGGCTAGGTTTGTGTCAACTTGACACAGCTGGAGTTATCACAGAGAAAGGAGCTTCAGTTGGGGAAATACCTCCATGAGATCTAGCTGTGAGGCATTTTCTCAATTAGTGATCAAGGGGGAAAGGCCCCTTGTGGGTGGGACCATCTCTGGGCTGGCAGTCTTGGGTTCTATAAGAGAGCAGGCTGAGCAAGCCAGTAAAGAACATCCCTCCATGGCTTCTGCATCAGCTCCTGCTTCCTGACCTGCTTGAGTTCCAGTCCTGACTTCCTTTGGTGATTAATAGCTGTATGGAAGTGTAAGCTGAATAAACCCTTTCCTCCCCAAGTGCTTCTTGGTCATGATGTTTGTGCAGGAATAGAAACCCTGACTAAGATGCTTAGACTGCACATCTTTTGAAACATATCTCCATAAAAGTTGGGGTAGCAAGATGGCTCTTGGGTAAGGGTACTTGCCACCAAGCTTTATAACTTGGGTTCAATTCCCAGGACCCCCATGGTATAAAGAGAACCGACTCCCAGAAGTTGTCCTCTGCCCTCCATGTGTGTTCCATGGTACATACACACCTGCGCAAGCATGCACACACAAGTCTATAAATGCAACTGTTGTGGAAAATGCCCTATAAGAGAAGCATGTCTCCTGGCCTTGCACATGAATCCAGTGCACTGAATACTAATTAAAAATTCAGGTAATTAAAAATAAAACAAAATTTTGTTAATTTTGCAATAGGTTTAGGAAGATTTAATATTTATATATATACATATATCCAAACATCCTTATGCCTAGTAAATATCACTATTGGCAAATTTAAGATAAAAATTTTTAAAGATTGAATTCCACTGTTAGTAATTATCTATGTTTCTTCTATGATGTGTAGTTATGTGCTGTGCTATTGAAACTGGTCTAAAATTACATTCTCTATGTTGTCTACTTTTAGATCATGAATAATTCAAATCTGGGGGTGGGGGTTCTCTTCTGTTTACAGCTCCTGCAGCAACTGCAGTCCAAAACGTTCTGATTAATCCTTCAATGATTGGGCCCAAAAATATTCTCATTACCACCAGCATGGTTTCCTCACAGAACACAGCCACCGACTCAAACCCACTGAAGAGGAAGCATGATGATGACGATGACAATGACACTATGTAAGGAATAAAGTCTGTTCTGCATACATTAACATTTTTGTGTTTGGGCCCATATGGCGGACTCAATAGCCTAAGTCTTCATCAGTTTTATCTTAGAATTGTAGTGGTAATATTTTTCACATTAGTTACATCTGGTAGGTTTTGTGGATACAAATGGTTTCTCAGTAGGCTTCAGGTATACAAGTACTTGCTTCTAGACAGCTTCATTAATGCTGAGTCTCACCATGGCAACTCTATTTTTAGAAGCAGTGTCACTAGCAGCAGCACTTAGATTTCAATTCCTGGTCTCAGTTACATTTAACAGGATTTTCTTTTGATAATGAACTATTCACAGTGTCACTTTTTTGATCAAATCTCTCAATTTAGGAAACTTTTTTTTTTGAAAGAGTGGATTTAGAAGTGTGCTAAATCCATTTTGAATGTATTTGGGTTTTGGTCCTTTCTAATTCCCTATCTAGATCTCGTTTGTTTTCTTTTTTTTTTTTTTTTTTTTTTTTTTTTTTTTNTCCATTTAGTTTGATGTTGGCCACTGGTTTGCTGTAGATTGCTTTTATCATGTTTAGGTAAGGGCCTTGAATTCCTGATCTTTCCAAGACCTTTATCATGAATGGGTGTTGGATTTTGTCAAATGCTTTCTCAGCATCTAAGGAGATGATCATGTGGTTTTTACCTTTGAGTTTGTTTATGTTTCTGTTCCCACCTCTCATCGCCTTAAGTCATTTGCCATTGCACTTACATTTAATAGACTGTGACTAGAATGTATAATATGCCCTAGATGCCTGGCACTCTGCAATTCCCGTGAATCGGAGTGTCTGCATTTGCTCTTCTTCACTCCTAACAGAGCATTCCGGTCTCAGCACTTGCCTTTCATGCCTGCTAAGCTCTTCTCATTGATAGGCACTTTTGCATCAATTGCATTCACAGTCTTTCATGTTTATAATTTAAAATATAACTTAAAACCTGCCTTTGTAAGTAATTTACACTGGACCCAGACAAAACCACTAAAGAACTTTGTTGTTTTTCTTAACTGCCTGCATATATATATGCTTTGGTCACGACTGCTTGAACCAGTCCATTGGTTTCATTCAGATCACCTTTCCAACTTGCTGCTGAGGATGTCACACATAAGATGGGATCAAGCCTGAAGCAAAATTCTGATTCTCTTTCCCTATCAGGCCAACAGGGAAAACAGTTATCTGACTCCATTTAGGTACCCCAAAATTTCCCAACCATGTTTCCATACACCTCCTACTTTGTTTTAACACAGATGTACAAGACTCACTGAAAACAACAGCAAAGCTTTTTTCCGAGTATAAAAAGAACTAATTTGATTTGGTTTAAGTTCCACATAGCCAACATTGGAAAAACTTTCTGAAATCTTCATGCCACTTAGAATTTATAGCCATGGATCATCAAAACTTACTAAGTATCAGCATAGGATGGTGTTTGACCCATGAACTAGATCAGTAACAAGACAGAGATATTTCATGCCAGTTTGAATGTCTAGGAAGGTTAGTGAAAGCTGATCTGATCAATATCATAAGAGAACTGTGCAGTATACAACACAGATGTCAGGACTAGAATGTTCTCAGGGAAGCAGAATACCAGAAAGCCTAGGTTCTAGTAGTAGTTTCATTTACCAACAATGTGACCTTACTTTACCTCTGAGCCTTGTTCTCACTAGTAATAGGGAAATAACATCTACCCTGCCTACCTCACAGGGATGTTGTGAGGGTTTAGCTGGTGTGTGTGAAAGTTCAAGATTGTAAAAGCTATATAATTATTAATATGTTTGTTTTAACATTATTAATAAAAATTTAACTTTAATCATTAACCTTTATTTCTTGGCTGAAGGCTTTCAAGGAAAGTAACCAAGGCAACAGTATAGCAATTCAGAGCTGCTGATGCTGACAGCATGTTTTTGCTGGAAATTAGCATTTGAATCATGGTAAAGAAAATGATGGGGGCTGGTGAGATGGCTCAGCAGGTAAGAGCACCCGACTGCTCTTCCGAAGGTGATAAGTTCAAATCCCAGCAACCACATGGTGGCTCACAACCATCCTTAATGAGATCTGGCGCCCTCTGGAATGCCTGAAGACAGCTACAGTGTACTTACATATAATAAATAAAATAAATCTTTAAAAAAAAAAGAAAAGAAAATGATGAAAATCAAAGATTATGGATGGCATTAAATCTTACAAACTTGGAGCTGGTGAGATGGCTCAGCGGGTAAGAGCACCCAACAGCTCTTCTGAAGGTGATGAGTTCAAATCCCAGCAACCATACACGGGTGGCTTACAACCACCCATAGTGAGATCTGACGCCCTCCTCTGGTGCGTCTGAAGTCAGCTATAGTGTACTTATGAATAATAATAAATGAATCCTTGGACCGGAGAGAGCAGGGACTGAGCAAGCAGGCCAGACCAGAGCGAGCAGGGTTGACCGGAACAAGGAAAAAAAAATCTCACAAACTTAAGATAGTGGGAATTTGTACATGTGTAGAGCTCTGGTTGCTTCTGGGGAGGGCAGCCAGGAGACAACTAAGATGGTGCCTTGTCTTAGATACCCTTTTTGATTACATATAAACATGTATCCCATGAGGTATGAAAAAGCAGGAAACAATGAGCACTGGGTGTGGGGGTCTGGCTGCATCAGGATCATGAGTTTGGAGCTAGGTCAAACAGTATTGTAAAATTCTTGTCATTCTACACACACACACACATCAAAATTTGAATTCCTCAATTATAACATGGGGATTAGATAGAAATATTCAAAGTGATTTTTACTTAAAATACATGCCTATAACATTTATCATTAACTAATTAACATTAGTAATTTTATTTTTTTCAAACTATTATCCCCTAGGGTCTTTATTTTTTAAATTATTTTATTTACATTTCAAATATCTCCCTTCCCAGTTTCCCCTCCAAAAACCCCCTATTCCACCCCCTCCCCCTACCTCCACAAGGGTGCTCCACCACCCACCCACCCACTCCTGCCCCACTGCCCTACCATTCCCTTACACTGGGGCATCAAGCTCTCATAGGACCAAGAGCTTCTCTTCCCATGATGCCTGCTACAGTATGTGGCTGGAGCCCATGTGTACTCTTTGGTTGGTGGTTTAATCCCTGTGAGCTCTGGTTGGTTGATATTGTTCTATGGGATTACAAACCCCTTCAGCTCCTTCAGTGCTTCCCCTAACTCCTCCATTGGGGTCCCTGTGCTCAGTCCAATGGTTGGCTGTGACCATCCACATCTATATTGGTCAGGTTCTGGCAGAGCTTTTCAGGAGACAACTGTTATCAGTCTGTCAGCAAGCACTTCTTGGCATCAGCAATAGTGTCTACATATGGGATGGATTCCCCAGGTGGGGCAGTCTCTGCTCCACTGTTTGTCCCTGTATTTAATTCCTTTAGACAGGAGCCATTCTGGGTTAAAATTTTGGAGATGGGTGGGTGGCCCCATCCCTCAAGCAGGGGGCATGCTCAACCTCTGAATATGGTCTCAACAGGTTTTCCCTCCCCTTTGTAGATTATTTCAGCTAATCTCATTCCCATTAGGTCCTGGGAGCCTCTTGCTTTCCTGGCATCTGGGACTTTCTGGTTGCTACCCCCAGTTCCCCATCCCCCACTGCTACACACCTCTGTTCTATTTCCTGACCCTCTATACATCTCTAGCACCAAAGGAGGCCCTTGGTCCTGAAGGCTTAATGCCCAGGGTAGAGGACTGATAGGATGGTGAGGAGTGGGTGGGGGAGCACCCTTATAGAAGCAGGGTAAAGGATGATGGGATAGGGATTTTGCAGGAGAAACTGGTAAAGGGTGATAACATTTAAATTGTAAATAAAATATCCAATTAAAAAATTAAATCTGGAAGCACATCCTTGTAAGCCTGGGCTAAAGTAACTCCGGGAAGAGTAAACAGAAAGGAGAAAATGGAATCAAGGGTTTCCAAGGTGAAGACCCCTGCGACACCTATCCAATGTAGGGCAGCCAAGAAGTGGAACAGAGGCACCAAGGATTCCAACAGATTTCTAAACTTTAAAAACAATCTGATGTGTTCACATATACTGTAACGGTCATACTTTTAGTGGGTGTTGGAATGAATCAGTAGCATAAAAAATTACTGTTTTATTTTTCTGTTTTTGGACAGGTCTCACTTGGTAGCCTTGGTCAGCATTGAATTGTGTTAGGATCAAAGTGCACCATGCCCAGCAAAAAAAAAATATATATATATAAAGAAAAATGACAAAAATATAGCATACTACACACATAAAAAAAAATGGTACTTATAATCCTAACTTTAACTTTAGGGCTCAGGGCAGGAGAGGTGGCTCAGTGAAGTTCAAATCCCAGCAACCACATGGTGGCTCACAACCACCCATAATGAGATCTGATGCCCTCTTCTGGTGCGTTTGAAGACAGCAACAGTGTACTTACATAATTACAAAAAAAAAATCCTTAGGGCTCAAGAGAGTGTCTCAGACCACACTGGCCAAACTCACTCTGTAGGTAAGGATACACTTCTCTCCTCCACACTACCCAGGGATTAGATTATAAGCAAACACCAGGCCCAGACTCTTTAATAAAATCTAAGCTTCTGATCAAATTAGAATCTGGCAAAACAATACTGAGAATGAAGTGTATGTGGAACAGAGGCTGTCGATCTCATTCTTCAGGCTATGAAACTGACACATTTGGAAACCACGAAGTGAGAATCAAGAGAAAAACAACAGCCCCACGAGAGATCATGAGTGGGAGGAATGAGCCGGCCCTTAATTTGGTTTTGCTTGTTTAAATTGTGATATCCAACTACGAAACATTACCATAAAACAATGGTAAAGAGCAGGCATTTATCTGATCCCACCCCACCCCCACAGCCCTAATCTTTCCATTCAAAATGTAGGTACTCTGCTATTCTCACCCTTAACAAAGTATGACAGGAAAAACTTCCATTTCAGTGGACATCTTTATTGTTTAATAGATCATCAACTTCTGCAGACTTACAGCTGGGATTTCATCAGATTGCCATGCTGAGTCATGAACAGTAGGTGACAAAGCTAACCAGAGGCTACATACATCAGAGAGAGCTCAGCCTTCACTTCCTTTCTCAGGCAGAATATAAATAGATGTCCTCTACAATGCACAATGGTCTTAGTCACTAAGGAATTTAAATGGGATCTTGAAGAATGCAGACAAATCCTGATGCGGACGAGCTGAGATGCTGTGTAACTGTTTAAGGGTTCCTGGTGCTGCATCTCAGCCACTAGCTGAATCTTGCGCTAACACCAAATGGAGATGCGGAAAACACTAGGTTGACTTAGGGGCTGTGCACAGGAACCAAAGGCAGGAAAGTAAATACTAAACATTGCTGAGAGCATCCACCCCAGGAAGGACTTTACCTGTTTTTGAGAAAGCACACACAGAGACAGCATTACTAAAAGATCCACTAAGCTACATCTACCAGCTCTTCATTAGGTTATATGGCAGAAGTTAAAAACCTCCTGCATTCTGGGTCCCAGGTCAACTAAACTGTCCTTGCCTGCCCCTCCGACCACGTGCAGGCAGGCGCTTGGCTTGGGCTACCTGGTTAATGGGATTGCTAGTGACAGCACCGCCCAAAAGTTAAAGTTCTCTACTCTTTGCCCCATTTCTCAGAACGCAATCTTTATCCTGCCTTCAAAGAAGCCAAAACAGAGACTAAGCTTACCTTCCAGGAGCTCTAGACTGGCACCGCCCCCAGTGCTCACATGGCTGACTTTATCCTCCGTGTTCCATTTGGCACAGCAAGTGGCAGTGTCTCCACCACCTGATGAATGAAGAACAGAGGGGAAAATGTTTTGGCACCAAAACTAACTGAGGTTCCCAACCCAAAATGGAGCTAATGAACCCCTCCCATCAAGAGGACCCCCTATGAATGACACATTTATGACCTATCAGAATCAAGAGACCCAGAAAATGTTAACCATTCCCCCATATGCCTTTCCCTGAACATAACTCCTCCACAGGTTAGTGAGTTTAGCACAGGAGGCCTTACCTATGATAGTGATGCAACCCCTAGAAGTGGCTTTCACCACCTCATCCATGAGTGACTTGGTTCCCCTGGCAAAGGCTTCCCATTCAAATACCCCAACAGGACCATTCCAAACAATCTGCTTAGCTCGGGCCACGGCCTCGGCATATTTCTTGCTGCTCTCAGTACCACAGTCCAAGCCCTGGAGGATAGAATTCAAAAGAGGGTAACTGTCAAGAAAACTTACTAGGAACAACTCTCACCTCCACCAAGACCATAATGTAATGCTGAACATCAAGGGTTTCTTCTAGGGCCAAACACTAAGTAGTCATGCACGCCCTTAATCGCAGCATTTGGGAGGCAGAGGCAAGCAGATCTCTGTGAGTCCAAAGCCAGACTTGTCTATAAAGTGAGTTCCAGGACAGCCAAGGCTACAGAGAAGCCCTGCCTTGAAAAACAAAGTTCCTACCAGAATCAAAATGTACCCTTTAGCTCCCTTTAACTTATATGTATATGGCCTTTGATAAAAACATTCAATTTTATGGAAGATCAAGTAAGGGAAAAACCTCATGTTGCTTAATTAAAGACATTCTTAATGGCACTATAACAGTCAAGACCCACATCAGTGGTTCTCAACCCAGAGTGATTCTGCCTATCAGAGAGTATGTGCCAATGTCTGAGGACATTTTAGACTGTCACAACTTGGGATGTGCACAAACAAGTGACACACTAACTGGTGGTACTATGTGTCACAATATAAAAACAGCCTCGTCACAGCTAGAACTCCTTAAGATTCCAGTAGATACTGAGAAACACTAAACCCAATGAGGTGTTCAACCTTCCATGTACGGGAACTCCAGGGAGCCGTGCTCAAGCGTGTGTTGGATCCCATTCCTATTGCCTTTTTTGAGATAGGATCTGACTATGAACCTTTGACTGGCCTGAAATTTGCTACATAGACCAAGCCAGCCTCAAATTCAGACCTGCTGCCCCTTGTCCTCAAGTATAGGAATAGTGTGAGTGCCACTATGCCTTGTCTATGATTTATTTTTATTTCCATGTGTGTGTGTATAGAGTCCCACAGAGGCCAGCAAGGGCATTGGACCCCCTGGAACTGAGTCATCCAATGTGGGTAAACTAGGAACCTAACTCTCCCCTAACTGCAAAGCCATCTCGCTAGACCCCCAATTTACCTTTTAAAAACAATTTCCCAAAATAATGCTTGAGGACCACACTTTGAGAAATGATAAATAACTATGGATCAACATATGACTTTATACAGTTATCAAACTAAAGGTGTAGTGGCACATCAGTAATTACTAAACAGAGGCAGGATATTAAGTTCAAGGTCCACCTAGGCTATACAAAAGATGAAGACCATCATGAAGATGAAAGAAGAGAAGGTATTTGGTACCAAACTATAGCCAATTATAAACCTTTCATGTACATATATTTTCATACATTCCTTACAATTAAGCTCAATTTCATTACCTTTTTTGTTTTGTTCTTTAAGACAGGGTTCATGTCTTGTTGCCCTGGCTGTCCTTTAGACAACTGGCCTCAAACTCAGAAATCATCCTGCCTCTGCCTCCTGAGTGTTGTGATTAAAGGCGTGCGCCACCACTGCCCAGTCACTTTGATTATCTATATTTTGAGAAAGTTTTTAATTTTTATCTCTTATGATGATTGTTATTGTGGGAGCATGCACGTCATGTAGAAGTCAGAACAATTTTTGGAACTGTCTCCTTCCAGTGCAGGTTCCCACAGATATAGCTCAGGACCATCAGGCTTGTGTAGCAAGCACTTTTACCCACTGAGCCATCTCACCCACCCGAATGTTTGTTTACAATGGCTTGTAGCTATTAGCACTGTAATCCAGAACAGATTAAACCATGAAAGTACATAGTACCTGTCTTGGGGGAAAAAAAAAAAGGAAAGAAAGAACATAGTACTACCTGTAGCACATAGTGCTAAAACATGCATTGAAAAGAATCAAGTGGGTTTGCCCTCTTATTAATGAAAACAGCAGCAATGTGCTAGCACTGCTTTTAGCCCAGGGATTTGCCCTCAGGTCCCCACTGCATCATTGGCAGTGCTCTTTGACAGTTCCCATGGAGACTATTAATATGCCGGTTGGAGGAAAGAGCTCAAGGGTAGCTCACGTCTTAACATCTATGATACACACAGATGGATCTCCAATGCCACAAAAAAAATCTGCTAGATGAATGAATGAATGAATGAATGCATGAATAATGCCAAAAATTTCTGATCCCTTACATAAGCAAACAGGCAGCTGACTCACCATCCAGCCAGCAGGTATACCGGAGGCCACAGTAGCTTGGCCAGTCTTGGCATTCTCATCAAATTTGTCAGCAGTGACAAAATCAACAGGCAAGGTAATCTTCACACCATTTTTCTCAGCTTTGGACATGAGATCTTTCACAATCTTGGCTCCTTCTTCATCATACAGAGATGTGCCAATCTACACCAGAAAGTCAAGGAGATGAAGATCGCCCCCATACTAAGAACAGAACTGAGTCATAAAACAGACTGGAGCATAACACACTATAAAGCTATGATTCTCAACCTTCCTAATGCTGGGACTCTTTTATATTATTTTCTTGGCTACTTCATAACTGTAATTCTGCTTGTCATGAATTGTAATATAAACATGTGATGTGCAGATTATCTGTTATGCAATCCCTGTGAAAAGAGTCCATTTTTAACCCACCCAGGGTCACAACCCATAGGTCAAGAACCATGGCTATAAATACAGGGACAAAAGCAACTTCACAGATTGAATGGGTAGGATTCACATGAAGTTTACATAAACTGCTCCTTAGCAAACCATTTCACAGCCACTTGCCATTGGCTCCCTACCTCCATGTTGTTGAGCACCTTAAGGAAGGTAAAGGCCATTCCACCACCAATGATCATCTCATTGACTTTGTCTAACATATTATTGATCAGCTGGATCTTGTCTGCAACTTTAGCTCTAGAAGAGAAAGCAAGAACCATCAAGGAAAGCACAATTGGTAAGTGTAGTGCTAATACTCAAAGCTACAGTAGGAAAGCAACAAAAGTCCTACCTAAATTTTCCCTGTTTCTCCAACCCTCCGTGTGTTGATCCATGTGTAAAGCCCTGGGTTTATTCTCAGCACCATAAACAGAAAAGCAAAACTTCCCTATCTAAACAACCATACTCCCATCTAAAATTCACAAGGCCCAGATTGCGAGATTAGTGACTGAGGGTGTGAATGAAATAGTCTCCATAGACTCCTATTTGCATACTTAGTCCCCAGTTGAACTGTCAGGAAAGGATGAGGAGGTGTGGCCTTGTTGGAAGGAATGTTACTGGGAGTGGGCTTTAAGGTTTCCAAATCCCATACCAGGCCCATTATGCCTCCCTGCCTGCCTATAGATCAGGGTTCACACGATCCTTAGCTTTAAGTGTTCAGAAATCTTCCAAAATATCCCCTGTGGTTAAAGGAAGAAGACTGCTGTGTTTAAGGCTTATTCTGAAACCTCAATACCACCAGTAGGGGGCATTCACTCCCATATTCCAGATCTTCATTCAGAACAAAGCCAGATAGCTCAAATGTTAATGTGAAGAAGCCAAAGACCAGAGTCTGATGCTTTTAACTCACTAAAAAAGGTTCAGCTGGGCAGTGGTGGCACACGCCTTTAATCCCAGCACGTGAGGAGCAGAGGCAGGCAGATTTCTAAGTTCGAGGCCAGCCTGGTCTGCAGAGTGAGTTCCAGGACAGCCAGGGCTACACAGGAAACCCCTGCCTTAAGAAAAAAAAAAAGGTTCAAATAAAGAAAATAGCCAATAAAAAAATAAAGTAGAAAAAAAAGATATAAAAAAAAAAAAAGGTTCATGGGGATGGTGGGATGGCTCAGAGGTTAAGAGCATTGGCTATTCTTCCAGGTCATGAGTTCAATTCCAAGCAACCACGTGGTAGCTCACAACCATCTATAGTGGGATCTGATGTCCTCTTCAGGCAGGTGGATGTATATGCAGCAGAGCACTCATTAAATAAAATTACATAATAAGAAAAGGTTCAAAGTTTTTAGGATTTTAAGACAACACAAAACCCTATACACTTCTTGGTTTCTCCAAGGATCCTGAAACAGAGCTCATGAAGTCTAGAGAGCAACAATGTTATGTGAAACTGAAACAATTCTAGAGTCAATTGTTCATGAGGAAATGCTGAATGTGCATTAGTCATGGAGACTGGGGGAAAAGTCCATTGAAGGGTCATGGTTCTCTAAGCAGAAAGAGACTGCTGCCTAACAGCTATGCCAAGTAAAATGCAGCTTTCTCATCCAAGCAGTCCAAGTTCCGTGTTCCTCTACCAGATGATCAGCCCTGCATCCCTGACCTTACCTCTGCAAACAGTCCCTTTATTAAATTGTCCTCACTTACCCAATGATATAATCACTACCAGGCTAACACTATTTAAAGTATGATCCACAAGTGTTCTTTCATACCCTCCCAAGATAGCCAGGAAGGGTCGCTCTGGACTCTCCAAAGCCTTGGCAAAGTAGTTCAGCTCCTTCTTCATCAAAAATCCACCAGCCTTCTGTGGCAGATTCACACCCACCATGGAGCTAGGGGAAAAAAAGAAAAATGTATTCAAAATCTAGTCAAATTGTACCATGTCCTCACCTAGAAGTCAGTTCCATATCACTAAACTGCTTTCACCACTTCTAAGATACTAAGAGACTGATTTCATCCCTAAATTGCAATAAAGCCATTTACATCTTAGGTAACTTTTCTGACTGTTTATAATCAAGGGTTAAAAAAAAAAAAAAAAAACAATGAACTGAAGTGGAATTTAAGATACCCAGGAAAAGGGTTGGATAGATGGCTCAGGAGTTAAGATCATTTGCTATTCATGTAGAGGACCTGGATTCAGAACCAAATCCCCAAAGTACAGCTCAAAAGCCTCTATAATTCCAGCCCCAAGGAAACAAATGCCCTCTTCTGGCCTCTGAGGGCACTGCAAACACATGGTGCAGAGAAACATGCAGGCAAAACACAACAGTAAGGGAAAAACTGCTCAGTTAATAGTTTTCAATAGGCCGAAGGTTAAATCACAGAATATAATCAGCCAGTTGATGAGAACATGTTTTGGTAGTATGGTTCCAAAGGTAAGAAAATTCTACAAAAGGGATCCAAAGTTAGAGAAGCCTGTTCTTAAAGCTATACAAGAAAAGCTTTATTTGTTACTCCCAATTTTTTGTCTATATTTCCACTTTGAATCAGGATATTTAACAAGTGTCATATAGCACCAAGTAGAGAGAAGTTAAAAATATCTCTTGGTTTTTATTGTCAATCTAAGACAATCTAGATAGAGTTCCCTAGAAGAGGAACCCTCCAGCTCAAAGGAGCCTGTGGGTATGTTTGTGAGGCACTGTTCTGATTGCTAATTCAAGTAGAAGGGTCCAGACTATGAATGATGGTACCATCCCTAGGCTGGTGGGCCTAAACTATGAAGAAAACTGGCTGGCACTGGTGGCATCCAAGAAACATGAGGCAGGTGAATCTCTGTGAGTTCAAGACCAGTCTGATCTACATGCTGAGTTCTAAGCTAACAACGGCTAAATCATGAGACTGCCTAAACATAGGCCAGTGAATGAGTCAGTAAGCAAAGCTTGAATTCTGTTCTTGACTTCTGATTGGGATTCAGAGACATACTCCAAGTAAACCCTTTCTTCCCATAAATTGCTTTTGATTTTGAGCATCTAAATCACAGTAGATACAATAGAAGCCTGTAATCTCTAAAACAGTCCAGAATTTGAATGTCTCAGGTACCTAAGATCATTGTGCTCTGCCTAGTACTGACAAGGTTCTTTTTGGTACCTGTGGGCTCGGTGTGCAGTCCCAAAAGCATCATTGACATAGACATCTCCTAGTTTGGACAGTGAAGCTCGGAAAGCATCAATTTTGGCCGGCTCAGCTTTAACCTGCAGAGAAAGGTTTAAAAAGAAAAATCTAATATAGAAAATGTTGATGACTCAAAAAAACTCCAAAAGCATTTCAGGCCACCAAGAATCCTCTTGAACATCTTAAAGACCATGACTTAGTAGGACAATAAGTTTCACAACTAGCAACAGGGTCAATCATTTGGTCATTTCCTATCCCCTCTGCCTCTCCCTGAAAACTGTACACAAATGTACACACTATATATGCACACACACTAAATACATAATAAAATTTTCAAAACAAAAATGTTTGAGGGAAAATAAGAAATTGAAAGCTTTTCATGGAAAAGTTGCCATAGAAACTAACAGTTGGGACAATTCTCATTTTTGACCCGACAATGGGTACAAGGAAGGCAATGTTAATTCTAAAAATAACAACGTACACACTGAATAACATTCCATTATGAGGGTGGACAGATGGCCCCGTAGTTAAGAGCACTTGCTGCTCCTCCAGAACACATACTGGAGCTCACAACTAACTGCCTGGCACTGCAGTATCAAGGAATCCAACACCCTCTTCTGGCCCTCTTTGTGCACCTGTACACACATATTACACATCATAAAAATAAAACTGAACTGTCTTATGTTTGTGTCCAGTTTGAACTTTCAGGCATTCTAAGCCACTAGACTCTGAATAGGAACTGACCCAGACACATAGTCAGACACATAGTCAGTTCATTGATTACTGAATAAAACACTCTGCATCAACTCTCCAGCTGTTCCTGCCATTTCTAAGCACTAGAGCTTTTGAGTCTTGAGTTTCAGTTTAAAAGGGCAGCAGATTTTAGGTCAGCATTGAACTAGTATTACTGTAGCCAGCACGCCAAAGCACGGTAGGGCCAAGCTCAGGGCCTGTGCTGCTAAGAAAAGAAACTGCTTGAAAGCAAGCACTCCAGATGCCTTAAGAAATGTCAGAGGTCAAAGGGGAACTGATGCCTCTGAGCATCTTGCTCTCACATCACTGAAGAGTCAAAGAAGAGAAAATACTAGGAAGTGCCATTCGTGCCCCTTCTAACCAAAGGATAAATCCAATATCACGCTCAAAAGGAGGCTTGAACACTTCTGGGAGTTGAATTCTGCTGTCAGGTCTAGGAGCCAGTCTAGTGGATTGTCTACAACAGCCTTTCTAAGATAATGGCAGGGGAGTAGAGTCAAACTGTGCACAATTGACTACATGACCCAGAGTCTACAACATTTACCATGTGGATCTTTGTAGGAAAAGCTTACAGATCTAATGGACTTTCATGAACCTATAAGGCCCAGCAACAGTGACTTTAGCAAAATGACTGCCTTTCGGAAACCAAAGCCCCTTTCTTTAGCAAATGACAATGATACCTGTACCTACATGTTAATGAAACATTTTATTTCATTAAAAAAAAAATGCCTTTAGCCAGTTGTGCGAGGACATGCCTCTAATCCCAGCACTGTGGAGATGGAAAAGACCAGGAGTTCAAGATCATCCTAGGCTACATCAAATTTAAGACCAGCCTGAGCTACGGCAGCACATAAGCTACATGAGAACTCATCTCAAACCACACCTACCCAACGCAAAAAAGAAATGCCTTAAAGTAATCTCACTATTGCCATTACCTTCACTCAATACACATATTCATTATCCAATAGAATTCATGGTATGTTTTCAAAGGTATTTCAAACATGAACAGAAAGAACGTCTGCACTGCTGGTCACATGCCATTCCTTAACCGATTATGCAGCTTGTATACTCTTTGGTAAATCAGAAACATCATGCTGTGCATTTATACAATTGTTTGTACCCAGGGCATTGTCCATTACCACCGAGTCACATCCATGGACCCCATCTACATATTTTTACATGTATTTTACACTTTAATTTTTAAAAGTTTGGGGAAATAAAGTTTCCTCTATTCTTTCATCATGGCCTCGTGCAAACTGAGGCCCTATGGCCCAATAATAGCAAAATCACAGGTCCTACCTTGTTCCCAGAAGCATCTTTGCCCTTCCCTTCTTCCTCTACATGAAAGCGGAGGTTCTCCAGCAGGATGACAGTCCCAGCCGCTGGGTTGGCACAGGCATTCTCAACTTCTGGGCCCACGCAATCCTTCAAGAACAGAACATCCCTGGGGGAGCAGGGAGCAAGAGATAAAGAGACTGGAGTGGCCTGAAAGATGAGAGCCAGTGGAAGGCAGCCTGCTGACTGCCTCACCTCCCAGCTCGCCAGCACACAGCCCCGTACTCACTTGCCCAGCAGAGATTTGAGGTCAGCAGCAACTGGCTCTAAGGAGTACTTGTCAGGCATGGGAACACCATCAGGCCGGCCCAGGTGGCTCATAAGGACAACCGACTTGGCTCCATTGTCCAAGCAGAATTTGATGCTTGGAACAGCAGCCTTGATCCTATAACCAAGAGAAAATAGAAGGCAGAACAATGTTATCCCAAGGAATTAGTGGGAACTATTTGAACTCACAACTTCACAAAATAAAGCTCCCTTTCTTCTCTAAGTTTCCTCAAGTCTGACAGCTGCAGAATTCCAATGAGTTCAGGAGAAGACAAACATACAAAGCTGCCACCTGGACTTATATAGTCTCATTATGGACCTGTTCCTCATGCAGAAAAGAACTTAGCAAGCCTGAAGCTGCTGTCTATAGCAGCACCTGCCTGGGTTAGCTGGTTCAGGGGCTGGGGATGCACCTCAGTTGGTAAAGCACTTCCCTGGCAAGCACAAAGCCCTGGAACCATTATCAGCACCACACAAACTGCACATGGTGATGCACATCTGTGATCCCAGCACTTGGGAGGTACAGGAAAGAGAGACTCAGAAGTTCAAGACCATCCTCAGTAAGCAACAGCAAATTTGAGGCCAGCCTCGGATACATGAAGCCATGCCTGTAAACAAATCGCCTCCGCTTTTAAAGTGTCCCCTCAGTGCTCTGACAACAGCTGTTCACTGTTTCTTATACTCTGTATAAGCAAGGTAACGCATGATCAACACTTGCTCCCTCATTCTGAAATGAGTAGTTGCCAGGTACAAGGTACCATTGTAACCAGAGTCACTTGGTACAGGCCAAAGGAAGTGAAATTAACATACAAAGATATCTC
Organism: Mus minutoides; assembly: GCA_902729485.2. Lineage (NCBI taxonomy): Eukaryota > Metazoa > Chordata > Mammalia > Rodentia > Muridae > Mus > Mus minutoides. The sequence continues at coordinate 50,778 of LR755271.1, forward strand.
TACACGAAAGTTTATTATAGCATTGTTCACAATGGCTAAAATGAAAGAGTCCGGTACCTCACTGCCCACCAGTAGATGAATGGAGAAAACAAGGTACCATTCAGTCACAAACATAAAATCTATACATACATAAATCTTTTTAAAAATTTTTTTTTAATTTAAAATAAAAAGCTAGGCTTTCTAGAATACACCTGTAAACCAACACTTGGAAGGCCTAAGCAAGAAGGTCCCCAGGTCATGCCCAGCATAAACTGAAACAATGTCTCAGAATGTTTTGAAGTAAAGCCTTTCTTATAAATTTTCTCAAAAACAACAGTGCTATAATATAAAAAATTCTGTTTCTGCAGGGGCACTGGAGAGTACACAGTGGTTAAGAAGGCTGGTAGCTATTCTAGAGGGCTGTTCAGTTTCCAGCAGCCATATCAACTGGCTTACACCCTAACTTCACCTCCAGTGTATCTAATGCCCTCATCTGGCCTCCACAGGAAACCACTCCCCACATAAACAAATACACACATACACACACACAAATAAATTTTTACAAAGAAACTCTGGTGGGGCATTGGTGGCACACGCCTTTGATCCCAGCACTCAGGAGGCAGAGGCAGGCAGATTTCTGAGTTTGAGGCCAGCCTGGTCTACAGAGTGATTTCCAGGACAGCCAGGGCTATACAGAGAAACCCTGTCTCAAAAACAAACAAAAAAATAAGTAAAATAAAAAATAAAAACAAAGAAACTATGCTTCTTAAGCTAGTAACCAAATTAGAGGCACAAGCAAACCAAACTCCCCCACCAAAAACAAAAGACTTTCTCTGAGCTATTTAGAACAAACCAAGACTACAGGCAATGTTAAAAATGTTAAAAATGACTGATATTAACAGTTCTCTTACATAGCTTGCTTCATAAGACAATTAGCATTTAACTTCAATAGTCTTCTTTAAAAATAGAAACTCCAAATTTTTTAAAATAAGGACTCTCTTGGGATGTTTTGGCTGTTGGTAGCTAAAAGGTTTTTCCTGGATGGGGGGTAGGAAAGGTATGGAATTTTCTGCCTTTTTTTTTTAATTCTTCAAAATGCCATACAGCAGCCAGGTGTGGTGGCACACGCCTTTAATCCCCAGTAATCGGGAGGCAGAGGCAGGTGGATTTCTGAGTTCTAAGCCAGCCTGGTCTACAAAGTGAGTTCCAGGACAGCCAGAGCTACACAGAGAAACCCTGTCTCAAAAAACCAAAAAGAAAGAAAGAAAGAAAGAAAGAAAGAAAGAAAGAAAGAAAGAAAGAAAGAAAGAAAGAAAGAAAGAAAGAAAGAAAGAAAGAAAATGCCATACAGCTGGGGAAGTGGTGGCGCACACCTTTAATCCCACACTCGGGAGGCAGAGGCAGGCGGATTTCTGAGTTCGAGGCCAGCCTGGTCTACAAAGTGAGTTCCAGGACAGCCAGGACTACACAGAGAAACCCTGTCTCGAAAAAAAAAAAAAAGCCATGCAATGTGTGTTGATGCTACTGACCCCTCGCTCACTTGTTTTGGCTCCTTGTATAGCCTAGCACGACCTGAAACTGGCTTTGTAATACCTCAGGCTACTTTCAACTTAAACTCATGAGCCTCCTAAATCCAAACTCAAGCAGGCGCCAGGATTAGAGGGATACACCGTTAGATCAAGCTAGATTTTGGTGCGGGGCGGGAGTTGTCTGTGGTTTTTGTTTTTTTGAGACAAGGTCTCTCTATAGACCCGGCTATCCTAGAACTCTTTCTGCAGACCAAGTTGTTTTCGGTCTCAAGGTGTCTGCCTCTGCCTCCCAAGTGCTGGGACTAAAGGCATAGGCATATCCCACCACACTCTGCTTAGGACTGTTTTTTTATACAATATTTTTCCGTAAATTTAGACTATTAACTCCCACACTGACAGGTTAGTAAATCAAAACCATGGCTTCAACTGCTGTCCTCCCAGTGTGGAAAGAAAGGAATTTGTACTCCAGATACTCAAACAACTGCCTCCCAAGCCAGCTTTAAGAGGAATCTTACCTCTGGTTATTTGTTATCTGGTTGTTCTTCATAGGAACATTGAAGTCCACCCTAGAAAAGAAAAAGGTTTCAGTTTCGTAGCCATGATCAATTTCTTGGCCCCTAAGTATTTTATTGAAGCAGTTAAAAGACATAGGGTTGGCAAGATGGCTCAGGGCATGGGCACTTGTTGGCAAGCCTGACCACCTGAGTGCTATCCCCAAGACCCATGGGTGGAAGGAAACGTCTTATCGTCTCAACTCCACAAGTGCCTGAGCTTAATCCTTTGTGTATGATGGTCTCTGTAGCAGTCTGAGAGGTAATAAGTAAAGCACCTTGATTCTAGTTATTCTGATAGTGCTTCTGGATCCTTGTGATAACATTCCCCAAAGAAATTCAAAAAAAAAAAAAACACACAGCAAGAGAACTTCATTTTTTCTAGAGGATGCGTGACTGGAGCATGAATAGGCAAAATACTTCAATAAGATAATAGTGGCTTTCAAAAAACCTGAGGGAAAAAATGAGTGAGATGTGCCTCAGCCCACTGACTATAGCTAAGTGGGAGGCATATGATAATAAAAAAATGCAAGTTAATACAATGAAGCTATCCCTTTTAACCTAACAGATTACTGCCTTTCTTTTTTGTGGTGGTGCTGGGGACTGAACCCAGGGACCTGAGCATGACACCCCCAGTCCTGTTTTACCATTAGGAACCAATTCTGAACGTGGTGATTTTACTGTCCAAGTTCTGTCTGCCATGATTTTGAGAGATTCATTCTGCTTTCATTTATTCATCTACTGAATGAATACTGAGATCAAGTATATACCAAGACATCCATCCACCCAAGACATTTTTCATTATTTTTAAATCTGTGAAGTGATTATAGTATCTGGCTAAGAGTTGTAAATGTTAAAGGGCTTAGAAGTGCCACATGGTATCACACTGGTGTTAGTTATTATATGCCATTGATTCCCCAAACTATAAGTGCTATTTGAAAGAACTATAGTAAAAGCATTACTTCTGGTACCACTCACTAAGGGGCTGCAATGAGGGGTCAAGACTGCTACTGTTCTTGATTATGAAACTCCCTCTTTCCCATTTTTCACTTTCCCATCTGCAGCAGTGACCACAAATTCTGCAGGTCACTGGCTTCCTCTCTACCCTGAACACCAATCTATCTCACAAAGGAGCTTGAGGGACATACTTCTTAATTCCGATTTAAAATTAAAAGGCAGTGTGCCTCTGAACAAAGAAATGCACTCTAGTTGGTTTCAGGCACATCCTCTTTAAATATCCTGAACAGATCCTTGCCAGCCTTAAAGTGCAGACCACAGCAGATCAAATATCCCATTACCAGGACTAAGTTCCCCTCTTGCAGCCTCCTAGAAAAGATAATGGACAAAAGAGTTAACTGCACAGGGTGAATAGTGCTGCACCCAGAACCTTACAAGAAGGAATGAATGCCTTTGGGCTAAATTATCCAACCACCTGTAGCTTCTATCCAAGCTGTGATGGCATCAGCTTACTGATGAAAACTGGATTCGTTCTCACTGACCTCTTGACTGCCTTTGACCTTCTCCTAAACTTACAACTTGGCCTTTAGCTTCTCTCTTGAAGACTCCAAAGCAGGAACAGCTTTCCTTACACACATCACTTGTTCACTTGGGGGGTTAGGGGACACGGTGTATACACACACATATATACATATACACTGAGCATATATACATCTATATATGTATATACTGGGAAAAACTGAGTTTCTGGGCAGTCTTTGCAATCTCTTACAACTTCATAATTATTCCAAAATAAAACTTTTTCAAAGCAGAGTGGCGGTGGCTACGGCACACACCACAGGAGGCAGAGGCAAGAGTTCAAGGCCAGCCTGGTGAGTTCCAGGACAGCCAGGGCTAGAGTGAACCCCTGCTTCAAAAAAACAAAGCAAAAAAAAACAAAAAAACAAAAACAGAGAACATTAAATTAGAATATCAAGTCTTTGTTGAAATCTCGGGATTCCAGGCCCCATTCTACTAAAACCTCAAGGGAAGGTACCATGTCCGACACTGCCTCCATGGACTGATTGCTAAACTCTGCTAGTGTGATGGTGTCTGCTCTCCATTTTCCTCTCTTCCCACCAGAGCTGTTGCTTCAAAAGTCCCAAAAGAAAACCAGTGAGGTTGGGGAAAGAAAGAGTACAAGAAAGAGAAGTACTTTACCAGCAAGCAAAAAAACCTATGGCTGAAAAGGAAATGACACGACAAGAATCAGCAGGAAATGTACACACGGCCTTGTAAAATCAACTAGAGTGAGGCGGAGCCTGTTGGGGCTTCTGGCTTATTTTAAAGTTTCTCCAAAAGGAACTGGGGTGACTCAGTGGTAGAGTGTTCAAGCACAACATGGCTACTGTTCAATTCCCCAACGCAATGAAAACTAGTAAGTTACCAACAACAAATCAACTTCCCTTGCCAACTTAAAGCAAGGGACTAGTCAAAAGACAAGAGCGCCTTTCTACAGTGCAGAAAGGAGGTGAGTGAACCAGCCCAGAATGCAGGAGGCCCCATTTCTGAAGCGCTGCCAGCAACCACCACAAAAGGCACTGAAACAAAAAAGGTATTGAGCTCACCCAGGCATGGCTGCCTAGACTCCTCAGAGAAGCCTACAAGGCAACTCCCCATTCAAGATGCATTACTCTGGAAACCAAGTAACTTCACTACTGTAGCCTAAATACCAACAAGTACAATGTACCCATATTACAGAAGGATTGCAAACTAAGTCTATCCCAACCTGTCCCACAGTCATCATGTTCAAGGAGCTAAAGAGACCCAAATCCTAGTCCTGGCTCTGCAATGTTCTCTAGAGCTCAATACCCTTCAGCGTGTCCTTTTCTATCAGCCAAAGGAGGCCAGCCAATCTTTTCCAGGCTTAAAGGTTAACCTGTGTTAAATGAAACTTGTTTTGGGGCAAAAGAGAACTGTTGCCTCCTGTCTTACCCTCAACCAGAGTTAATTCCTTTAAGATAGTTTCTCTGTGGAAGATAGCATCAAGTCCCAAACTGCCATCCCATTAAAATGACCAGCACAATGGCCCACTGTCTTGTCTTTGAGCAGCTGCATGCATCTGGAAAGGTCAGCCTCAAGCCAGTAGTGCCTGTCTTCCTCACAGGATGAATCTTTTTTCTTTAGAACAGAATGAAAAGCTAGCTAGAAATGCTCTTTACCTATGATTAGGTTGGCTGGGATTTCTACTCCATCCTGATTACTCTATCCCATTTGAGGTAACATTAAGTATTTTGCACGAACATAATACAGTGGGTTCATTCTGGATATCAGCCTGGTGAGGGAAGGCCACCTACCAATATTGGCTACGATAAAAGATGTGCCTGTACAATTCTCTAACTCTGGTACAGAGGCCATAGAACCTCTGCTCCCTTACACGTGTTAGTATCTAAAGGATGCCCTCACTTGAACTGGCCCAAATCTTCAAAGGGACCAGGATTACTGCCAATCAATCATCCGCTTCCAAAGAAGGTCAAGCAGGCAGAGTAGCCAGTCACTGCGACTATCTATGGCCCTTAAAAATTCCCATCCTTGGATCCTATAGTTGTTACATGAACAACCAGGCCCATCAGTTATGTATCTAATCATCATCCTTCACTCCTGGCAAAAAAAAAAAAAAGTAGACATTATGAAAGGCAAAAATAAAGATGCATACACCCTAGTAATTCTGTCAGGTAAGGGAGAAGCCCAGTTAGTCAATGACCAGGGACCCACATGTGACCACGTGCCTAGGAACCTTCCGCAGTTCTGACATCCTGCTTCACTAGCCACCTCTGAGAGTGAGGTTACAGGCCTCCAACTCCCGGAGGCCACACCCTGCATGTGTCACAATCCTGATGCAAACCCCAAGGCCAGGAGTCCAACCCCAAGGTAGGGCAGCAGAGGCCTGTTATATAAGCCGTGGGCCTCACCCTCCCACCCACAATTCTTTGGGGAGAGGGACCTCCGCCCGAGAGTATTTTGAGCAACATCTTTTGGGAAAGAAATCATTTGTACCAGGACCAATGAAACGTGGGCGGTTTCGGATTCGTCACGGATGGTCCAAGGATCTTGGGGGATGGGAAACTAGCTAAATGACCTTTCAAGGTCCCTCAGCAGGGGCCTAGAGATTTGCAGGATAAGTATTAGGTCTATTCTCGCTACAATAGACGAAACCGCACTTCAGAAATGGGAAAAGGATTGAGTCCTTAGAATCTGAGCCCTTTATCGGTGAGATCAACTCCCTAAAGGACACTATTGGTCGCTTTTTAAGCTAGAAGAAAAGCAGTTAGGATTCAGAAAAGCAAACTCGGACACAGTCTCCGCCCCAATGGAGTGAGACGAACAGCCTTAACCTCCAAACCCAGGACCCCCAAGACCCACCTGAAAAGTAAGTGCAACTTAGGGTGAAGGAAAAAGCGTGCTTGCCAAGGCCAGAGAGAATGTGGCCCCGGAGGGCTTGAGGGCAGCAGTACAGAATTACCTCATCACGACCCGCTTCCCCTTCACGTCCAGCTTGTCCAAAGTTAGCTTGTTGGAAAGCGACATTTTGGCAATACGGTGAGGTCGAGAGGCCCGGAGATGAGGAAGAGGAGAGCAGAGCGGCAGACGTGCTCTTTTGAAGCGTGCAAAATGCCGGGCCAAGGGAGGACCTACGGGCGCCCGCCCCGCCCCGAGCCCCGCCCCCGAGCCCGCCCCCGAGCCCGCCCCCGAGCCCGCCCCCGGACCCACCCCTTCCCAGCCTCTGCGCCCAGAAAGCGAAGGAGCAAAGCTGCTATTGGCCGCTGCCCCAGAGACCTACACGCTTCCATTGCTCGACGGTGCTGTCCATCTGCACGAGACTGGTGGGACGTGTTCCTTCCATTTGTCACGTCCTGCACGACGCGAGCTGCCGGGGAAACTTCCTGACTAGGGGAGGAGTAGAAGGTGGCGCGAAGGGGCCACCAAAGAACGGAGCCGGTTGGCGCCTACGGGTGGATGTGGAATGTGTGCGAGGCCAGAGGGCACTTGTGCAGGGCCAAGTGCCCAGCGCGGCTGCTAAGGCGCATGCTCCAGACTGCCTTGGGAAAAGCCCCTCCCCTACCCGGTAGAATTCCCAGGCGCCTTTTCTAGACCTTTGCAAATGTCATCCCCTTTTGGAATCCTCTGCTTTCTCGGCTCCCAAATGGAAGTCTACATAAGGTCTTACTTAGTAATCGAAACCTCTCAGAAGTCAAAAGAGGACCAGGCCTTCCCCTCCTCCCTTTTATAATAAAAATTACAATATAATTGTTGTAGTTACATTATTCATAATGACGAATACATACAGCATGTGTCATGTTAACTAACAATGCTCATAAAATTCCTAAGTACGTTCTGTTATTAAAGATGAAGTAACTGATAGACAAAGATTTAGTGTCTTATCAAGATTGCAAAGCATCTAAGTGATCATTTCATTCCTGGGCCACTGGGATTTAGATTGCTTTGGGAGTGTAGCTCAGTGGTAAAATGCGTGCCAGACGCCATGAATCCAACCTCCAGCACTGTTTAAAAACAAAAACAAAACTTTAAATCTCTACTCACACTCATTTGGGCTAAGGACACTGCTCACTGGTAAAGTGCTTGCCTAACTGTCTGCGGCAGGACAACTAGTTAGGAAATTGCAGGGCACATGAGAAATGTAAGCCCTTCTTCACTCTCCTGGTTTTTTCTTTCCACCTCTCTCACTGGCTGATACCCAGGAGTGACTAGCCAAACCACCTCTGGAAATTATTATGTGAAGGAACTCAGGAAGACAATAGCATGTGTTTTCTATCATCTGCAGCTTTTTATATAAGCATATACATGGTAGAGACAGGTCCGTGAAAGGGAAAACAGTTTTAAGAGAACAGAGGAAGGAAAAAGAACTGGGTAACAGGAGCCACGTGACATGGAAGAGACAAAGAACTGCGGGAATGCTGAGAGCCCCCATGGTTATCCAATAGCAGCAGTGCAGTCTGAAATCAGATACTTACAAGTGACTTTACACAGACTGAGGAGGTTGTCCTTACGTATTTAAGTACACACACACATGAATTTTGAGGTCTGCACCTTTCCCTGCTAACTGATCTTACTGACTGCATTCTGTCTTTCTGTTTTATAACTGCTTCACTCTGAATCCTGGTGAAATTCTTTTCCATGGTGGATGACAAGGTCTCTGGGCACGTGAATGCACCCTACCTCCTCAGGTTCTGATGGAGACTCCATAGTGCCAGCAATACTGAACTGAATGTCCTAATGCCAGCTATAGATCTCTATATATAACTACCTTTTAATTTGTGTTTATCCTTGCGTGTGGGTTTTTTGCCTGCATGTATGTCTGTGTTTAAGATAAACCTTTGTTTTTGCCAATCCTTTCCAACTTTTCTTCCTTTCAACCTTCCAGGGAAACAACTGGAAGTTATTTCCAAATGATTCTCTGGACTTCTTATCATTTAATAGCTATTCCATTCTGGCTGAGTTATCATTGTAATGAGTCAAACTGTCTTCAGATAAGGTAGAGCTACAATATTGACTATCAAAGAGGAAACTGCAAACATAGAGTTTGACTCCGTAACTTAATGAGTCTCCCCAGTTATTAAGCACTTGCTGTTTGCCAGGCACTGCTGAAGGCTGAATAGACATGACTCACTGCTCTGAATAAGAACTTTATGAAGTAAGTTTTATATCTTAAACACAAGAACACTGAAGACTATAAACATTGGGAAGCTTTTTCCACTACTGGCCTAAAATGACAGAGAGAAACAGCCAACGATGAGAAGAGGCCTATGACAACAGAAAAATCTGAAAAGTAGAAAAATCTACAATTATACACGTGAGTCAGGGTAAATATGGACCAGATCCCTTGGGTGTTATAACAATGTTAGAGACACAGTTTTTCTCCTAACAGAACTGGAAACCTCATTCATTACAATCAGTTACCTCACCAGTTCCCACCTTCCTTGCTTACAGAAATCCGATTTAATAGAGTGTTGGGTTAGTGGCCAGTGCTCAGCAAAGATAGGCTTATCTCCTAGCACCAAAGGATAAATCACTGTTGACCTAAGATGAGCCTGGTAATTCCATCCCCCACATGTCCCTTTGTCACACATTGGTCTGGGAATGGGCAGTGACCCAACTTAGGTCAATGAGATAAAAAGGGAAGTCTGCTGTTCTGGGAACAATGGAGATCAGTGAGAAAAGCAAGCTCTGCACATATATGGACTCATTTCTAATTAACAGAATGATGGGAGGTCGCTATGGAGATCTCTTTCTCCCTCCCTCCCTCTCTCCCTTCCTCCCTCCCTCCCTCCCTCCCTCTCTCTTTTTCCTTCTCTTCTCCTCCCTCCCCCTTCTTCCTTCTTCCCCTTCCTTCCCCTTCCTCTCCCTCTCTGATCCTTCATTCTGGGAACAGAAGCTGCCATGTCTTAGGATCATTCAAATAGTGTCATGGGGTGGCCCAGATAGTGAGGAACTCAGAGTACCTTTCAACAGTCATCATAGAAGTGAGTCTTGCTTCCTGCAGCTTTGTAAAGGAGCCAGCCACCTTCGAAGTGGACTCTCTCGCCTCCAAGTCAAGCCATGTCTGCATATAATTACAATCTCAGGAGGTGATTCCAACTAAAACCACTTTAAGTATTGTTAAATTCCTGACTCACAGAAAGTCTGAGATAGTATTTATTGTTTGGAAGTACTAAACTTTGAGGTACTTTATTATTCAGAAATGCATAATCAATACGGAGTCTCAGCAATGATTTTGTTTTGTAAGACAAAATCATAACCCAAATATTGAGTACATAATTGAGTCCTTTTTGTTATTTTTGTTTGTTTGAGACAGCTTCTCTTTGTTAACAACCATAGCTGTCCTGTAGCTCACTGATCAGGCTGGCCTCAGAACTCACTGAGGTCTACCTGCTTTTTCCTTCTGAGGGCAGTCAGCAGTTTACTGACTTAACTAATCCCAGCACTATTGCACTACCTACCTTTCTATCGTGTGAAATAAACAAACCTCTAATGCGAGTAATAATCTACTGAGTATAGTGTTGCTTGCCGCTGAAACATCTCACTACAGTATTGGAATTAAATGGCACTCAAATGATTAAGTTTACAGTTTTGTAAATTCTGTGTGTGTGTGTGTGTGTGTGTGTGTGTGTGTGTGTGTGTGTGTGTGAGATAGGATCTCACTATGTGATCCAGGCCATGTTCAAACTCATGAGCCTCCTATGTTAAACTCTTGTTTGTTTGTTTGTTTGTTTGTTTGTTTGATTTTCGAGACAGGGTTTCTCTGTATAGCTCTGGCTGTCCTGGAACTCACTTTGTAGACCAGGCTGGCCTCGAACTCAGAAATCCACCTGCCTCTGCCTCCCGAGTGCTGGGATTAAAGGCGTGCGCCACCACGCCCAGCTGTGTATTTGTTTGTTTGTTTGTTTTCAAGACAAGGTTTCTTTGTGTAGTCCTGGATGTTCTGGAACTCTTTCTGTAGACCAGGCTGGCCTCAAACTCACAGAGATCCACCTGCCTCTGCCTCCAGACTGCTGGTGTTAAAGGCGTGCACCACCACACTTAGCTATAACTCTTCATTTGGGGGGGTTTGGGGAGCATGCTGAGGACTGAACCCAAGGCATAGCAGTGTAAAAACTCTATCACTGGGCAGAATAATCTTGTGATTCCAACATTGTGACCTATAAAGAAAAAATCACTTGAAAATGTCTAATAGGACTGGTGAGATGGCTCAGCGGTTAAGAGCACTGACTGCTTTTCCAAAGGTCCTGAGTTCAAATCCCAGAAACCACATGGTGGCTCACAACCATCTGTAATGCGAACTGATGCCCTCTTCTGGAGTGTCTGAAGACAACTACAGTGTACTTATATATGATCAATAAATAAATCTTTTTTTTTTTTTTTTGGTTTTTCAAGACAGGGTTTTTCTGTGTAGCCCTGGATGTCCTAGAACTCACTCTGTAGACCAGGCTGGCCTCGAACTCAGAAATCTACCTGCCTCCCGAGTGCTGGGATTAAAGGCATGCACCACCATGCCCGGCTAAATAAATCTTTTTTAAAATGTCTAATAATTTCACATTTTAAGCATAAACATAGTTGTAATAAAACAGATTATGAGCAATATCATGAAAAATTAAAAACAGTTTATAATATGACTATACTATAAATCCACATTTTTAGAAAAAATACTAG
>LR752478.1:11265-46572 GCA_902729485.2 Mus minutoides
AAGACAATCTTTTTCCTCGTTGGGTACAAAAAGAATTTTTCATTGTTGGCAATAATTGAATTTCTTCAGACAGTATAGCAAGTCTGTCTTTTATTTTGGTTCAGAAACATAAGGAGCACGTACTTGCTGATTAGCAATCTTAATGTCCACTAGAATAGAGCTATCTGTTTAGAAATATTCTCAAATACTTCTTGTGTGTAGCATCAGATTCTTTCATCTGTCCTCTCTTAATCTAGACATAGCGATAGCAAGAAGTTTTACAGACTTCAACTTCCTCCACATTCTCAACCCTCCTAATGCTGTGACCCTCATGATGTTGTTACCCCCAAACATAAAATTACTTTTGTTGCTACTTCTTAAGTATAATTTTGCTACTGTTATGAATCATATTGTAAGCATTTTTGGATATAGAGGTTTGAGAGAAGGGTCAAGATCCACAAGGTTAAGAACCACAGATGCAGAGTCAGACATGGTTACCTTGGGCCTGTTCTCCCTGCTTCTGGTGTTCTATCATTGGGTTCCTCTGGTTCTATGAGTTGATGGTAAATAAGCTACCCTATGATTTGGTCTCCCTTTTTCCTATGTAATGCATTCTATCTCTCACTCTCTCAATTGGAAAAAAAAACAAACAATTTGATAATGAGACAGGAAATAAGACTTTTCTTTTTTCTGCTTTTAATCTTAACAAGCAAGAAAGAATGAAGCATTTCTTACTGAGAAATGCCTCAAAGCTGTTACGGCATTAGTGAAGAAAATAAAAATGCTTAGTCTGGACATTTTCCCTGTTGTTAAAACATTTTAGGAGGCATTGGATCACATTAATTTCTCTAACTTTCATCTTGTAAACCAAGGAAAGAGATCAGCTGGAATAAGACTATAAGAGTTCATCCAAAAATCAAGAAGAAGAAAAAGAAGGGGAAAAAAGAGAGGCATCGTACATAGATGAGAAGGGAATGCAATGAGTGAGAAGAGAACAATCTGATGCTGTTTGAGGCGTCACTGCAGAGTGGTAATTATAACTTAAAACTACATCAGGCAGACATCTTTATATTCTAAATTAGTTAACATTTTCCTGAATTTTAACAGAAAAAAAAAACCGAAATGGAATGACATACAATATGTTTAATTCTTTAAATCGACCCAGGAGTACATGAGCAACACTAATAGGAGTCCACTGGTTTGTAAAGGTAAGGACACCAAGTTGGGTAGACATGAAAGTGGGGATCTCAGAGGAATTGGGGAAAAAAAGGAATATGATCAAAATCCAATGTATGAATTCTCAACAAAGTAAAATATTTTCTAAATAAAGTGAAGTAACTAAATGGCCTGTGTAAATTAACAATTACATAATAATACTTATTTCAAGAAATTTATCTTCTTTTTTTTTTCATTTCTTTTATTAGGTATTTTCTTCACTTACATTTCAAATGCTATCCCCACGGTCCCCTATACTCTCCCCCCATCCTGCTCCCCAACCCACCCATTCCCTCAAGATTTTGCTGACAGGACCCTGATATAGCTACTCTGATGAGGTTATACCAGTGCCTGGCAAATACAGAAATTTATCTTCTTAGAAAATAAAAAAAAAGAAAAAAGAAAATTTAAAAAAAATGTTTAGCATTTACCAAGATTAGCTCTACTCTGAAATGCACAGAACAAGAAAATAATCCATAGCAACACAAAAGAAAATTGTGGTTCTGAGAGGCAAAAGAGAATGGAAAGTAACTTTTGGTGGATGTGCATTCTTCTGGCAGTGATGATGTTGTTTGCATCTAGATAATGGTAATGGTTGCATAACTTGGTGAGCATACTAGAAACTTAAATTATACAATTTAAATGGTGGTTTATCCAGCATAGCTCAATAAAATTTCAAAATTAAAAAAATCTAGCTATGTTGTTTTGGTCAAAAATATAAAAAAGTTTTACTTTTATAAAAAGAAGTGAAATACAAAAACAAGAGTGATAAAGCCATGCAAGTGGTAAAGTAATGACAGCAATGCTCCTGCTCATACTGTGTAAACTCCCTTTGTCTCTATTTATATTTCATTCATTACTTTAGTATGATACTTCATCTCAGCATCTGCAATTGTAACAAATGCTTGGAAAGTCTTTTGTTCAGAAGCAGATGCTGGTCTGACAGAAACACACTTGAAAATGTTCTTGTCTGGGTCATAGTGTCCAACACATCTGTGAACTCGGCCTCTAATCAGTCTTGGAAGTTCACGATCCTGTTTTTCAAAAATAAAAGTCAAAAATTAGTTATTGCATCATCTAAAGCTTGATGTTTAACATAATAAGATCAATTAAGTTGATGATCATATTGGTCAAATATGATCAATGAATCACCCTGAATGGTATTACAATATCATTATCTCTGTTACATGTATGCACAGGTAACCTGTCACTGAGGGATGGCCCTAAACTGGATAGGGTGTCTAATTAACTAGCAAGAAGTTGCTTCTTAGAACATTTAAGAATCCTCCCCATGGAAGGAGTTACAGAGACAAAGTTCAGAGCAGAGACTGAAGGAACAACCATCCAGAGTCTGCCCCACTTGGGGATCCATCCCATAAACAACCACCAAACCCAGACACTAGGCAGATGCCAACAAGAGCCTGCTGACAGGAGCCTGATATAGCTGTCTCCTGTGAGGCTCTGCCAGTGCCTGGCAAATACAGAAGTGGATGCTCACAGTCATCCATTGGTCAGAGCACAAGGTCCCCAATGAAGGAACTAGAGAAAGTACCCAAGGAGCTAAAGGGGTCTGAAGCCCTACAGGAAGAATATCAATATGAACTAACCAGAACCCCCAGAGCACCTTGGAACTATACCACCAATCAAAGAAAACACATGGTGGAACTTGTGGCTCTAGCTGTATATGAAGCAGAGGATGGCCTAGTCAGTCATCAATGGGAGAAGAGGCCCTTGGTCCTGTGAAAGCTCTATGCCCCAGTATAGGGAAATGCCAGGACCAGGAATAGGGAGTTGGTGGGTTGAGGAGCAGGGGGAGGAGAGAGGATAGGGGATTTTTGGAGGGGAAACTAGGAAAGGGGATAACATTTGAAATGTAAATAAAGAAAATATCTAATAAAAAAAGAAAAAAAGAAAAAAAAAAGAATCCTCCCAATAAAAGCTCATGAATTATGTACTCTTTTTACTAACAGAATTTCTACTGCAATAAGACTATGGTGTGTAGTTTCATCTTTTTTTAGCATAAGCACTGAAAATTAACACGTTAAAATACTCACAATTTCATAAAATACACATGGAAGAATATTTTTCCCATCTCTCATAAGAAAAGTCTTTGAATAACGTGGGCCAGGCGTGACAGCTGAATCCAGGACAGCTAATCAGCATTAAAGTGGGGAAATGAATATAAATAAACATAAATAAAATTTAACAAAGAAATTGGTTATTTAAATGTCATCCCATAACATCTCTCCCAGTTTTACTTATTCAGTGGTGTTTTACAGAGGAATTTTGTGTGTTCTGTAGACTGCATGAACTTCAGAGCCATAACAACAATAAAATGCACTACAACAACAAATAAGCATCACAGTTTAATGAAAACAACATCGAATTAGAATTCTACTGTCAGGTCTTCAGCTTAATACTATTTTATGACATTGTTTAAACTTGATTTGTTTTATTTTCTAAAATGAAATATATTCATGTATAAAATGTTCATCTCTCAAAGCTGTTTCTTCATCTATAAAAATTTAAGTCCTAATTCACATTTAACTCCATGAATTTTATCAAATGGTGTTATTCATCCATTTAATAACCATTTCCTGAGTACTGATAGTAGACATCTGCAACCTAAATTTCCCCTAATATACATAATCTACGTTTTCAAATTTGTATTTTCTTCATGATATCCTAGGTATTCCTAATGGCATTAAAAATATCCAAAATAAAGCCAGGCATGGTGGCGCACGCCTTTAATTCCAGCACTTGAGAGGCAGAAGCAGAAGGATTTCTGAGTTCAAGGCCAGCCTGGTCTACAAAGTGAGTTCCAGGACAGCCAGGACTATATAGAGAAACCCTGTCTTGAAAAACTGAAAAAATAATCCAAAATAGTATTATTGAAGTATTCTTGAAATATTATACCTACCCAATATTTCAAAAAGAAGTACAGTTTTCTGCACTTGTGCTCGCCAATACTTCATGCTCTCAATAACTGCAGAAATAATTCTTAAAGAATTATCTTTTTCCTTTAACTGATGCAAAGTACCTTCCTTTCAGGAAAAAAGCATAGCATTAGAAAAGTGTTTCACTTTATTCATTATACTATTTGATCTATGCAAAGTCTAGCTTCTTATAATAAGTAAGTCTGTAGAATGTGTAAAAAGAACCACTAAACATTACAATGCAATTAAATCCCCAAATTAAACCCATCATTACATTTCACTGCATTATAGAGTGAAAACCAGAATATACTTAAAATAAAAAGAATCACAGAGTCAGAGAGATGGCAAGGCGGGCTAGGCACTAGCCATATAAGCCTGATGACATGAATTTGATCCCCAGAATTCACAAAAAGATGGAAAGAGAAAAACAACGCCACAAAGTTGTCCTCTGACCTCCACACATACTTCCCCTACCCACATCATACACACAATAATAAGTAAAGTGTTAAAAGATTTACTTATATTGTTATTCACTTACTCCATTAACTTTCTCCCCCACTGAATAAGCATTCCGTGCCAGCACCGTTACAAACAGATAAGTAAAAGAATCCCTACCCACACTGTACACACATTCATTCATGCATTCACCTAACAAATACTTTTTTAAAACTGAAGAAAAATAAGCATAAAAGTAGAAGGGGAACAAAAGGTGGAGAGGGGAAATAAGTATGAATGATGCAAATATAATTTTCATAATAAAACCCACTACTTTGTAGTATAATCTACACTAATAAAAAATGTAAGTACTTTTGGGGTATCCAATCTGTGCCAAAGCTACTCAAGAAACAGCAGTGAGCAAACAAGCAGGCATGGTGGCACATACAGGAGTCAGAAGTAGGTGGGATTCTGTGAGTTCAAAGACAACCTGGCCTACATAGCAGGTTTCAGACCACCCTAGTAAGTGCTGCATGGTGGGACCCTGTCTCAAAAACAAGAACTAATGACGATGATGATGATGATGATATATCTTCACATTTCTAATCTAAAATAGTATTCATCAAACAAATGAGCAAATAAGTATAATAAAACATTAGAAATTGTTATCATCTGTGCATAAAAATAATAGAATAAAAAGATAGAGACAGGGTTTATCATTTTAAGTGGGTAGTTAAGTGGGGGCAGAGACTAGCACATGTAAAAGTCCTGAAATAGAAAAGTTCTTGCATTTTTTTGTACTTTGTATTTTTTTGGCAGTCTCAACTGACCTGGACCCCCAAGATCTCTCAGACACTGAGAGATCCATCCAGGCAGCATACACCAGCTAATATGAGGCCCCTGACACGTATATAGCAGTGGACTACCTGGTCTGACCTCAGTGAGAGAAGATGCACCTAACCCTCGAGAGACTTGAGGCCCCCAGGAGTGGGGAGGCCTGATGGGTTTGGGGTGGGGGTAGGGATATCCTCTTGGAGACAGGGGTGGGGGAGAGGTATGGAATGGGGAGCAGTTGGGGGGCAGACCAGGAAGGAGATAAAGTCTGGACTGTAAAAAAAAAAAAAGGATTAAAAAATAAAAGAAGATAAATTTTAATGAAAAAAAGATTTATTTTCTTTTATGTGTAAAGCTGTTTTGTATGTATATTTATATATGTATGTACCTTGTGCCCACAGAACAAGAGTTTCAGAATGTTGTGAGCCATTGTGTGGGTGCTGGAAAGAAAGTCAAAGTCCTTCAGAAGTATAGCCAGTGCTCTTAACTACCAAGCTATCTCTCCAGCCCCATACTTTATGGACTTTTTAAGATCTGAAAACAAGCCTAACTTTCAAGGGTTTGGGCACAATTTCCTTTCAGGGAATGAGGGTTGTAAAGAGTACCTAATGAAACTTTTTTTCCAAAATTTCCCTATCTTCTCCCTCCTAAGCAAGATTTGAATATGCCTCCTTGAAGATGACTGCCACAGTGAGTCATTGTTACTAAGGTGACAGTGTCATATCATCATTCTGTGTACATGGTATTGAGAATCTCTATAAAATATGCTATATTTCCAGAAAAACGGAATTTACCCTAATTTCTTGCTAACATCAATGATGTACAGATTATGATCAGAACAAATGCCAGAGTACGTAAGCCCCCAAACACTAACAGAGTACGTAAGCACCCAAACACTAACAGAGTACGTAAGCGCCCAAACACTAACAGCAGTAAGAAGCTGAAAGAGCAGTGGGAGAAAAATAAAATTACTAAGACCATGAAAACTAGGCCCATAGAGGGACACAAACATTTTAAAAAGGAAATCTCCACCTCTCCTCACATTGACATCCTCCCAGCGACTCCTGTTGGCTGAAGGCAGAAAACAAGGATCCCAAGGTGAGGCACCAGGTAGAACAATGCAGCCTGCCAGAACACAAATATTCACAGAACAATAATCCACTGGGCCGTGGGGTGAGGTGTGAGAGAGAAGATAGAAGATAACCTGCACATGTGTAGAAAACATGTCAAAGAACAATCAGAAGTGCAGCTTAGGAAAAGGTACATGCTCTCTAGACTATAAATCAAAGCAGAGAGATACTGTAGTATTCACCATTTTCATCCCAGTGTGAAGAGTTTTAGTTGAACATCACTTTGCAATATGATGCAGAAGGCAAAAGAGGCAGAATAGGACCAGATTATAAAGTAGAAGTCAGTAAACTATGGCCTACACCCCAAGTCTAACCTAACCCACTATTTCTGTCAACTTCTACTGGACCACAGCCATGCTCATTCATTAATGTGCTATCTCTGGCTGCGTCCAAGTTACAATGGCAGAGTTCAGTCTTGTAGTAAAATAACTACAGCAAAGACAGAATGGTCTATAAAACCAAAAATGTTATGTGGCACTTTACAAGACATTATTTCTGATATCTTTGGAGAGGAGGGAAAATGACATAATAAAAAGCATGGATTATTTGTACAAGCAATGGATAAACTATTGTTACCTTAATAGTTAAAAGAGCAAGAACCAGAATCCAGTAAGAAACTCTAGTCATTATAAAAAAAAAAAAAATCTAAGACATTTCAAAAGAAAACCAACCCTCCTCCGACTCCAATGGGAAGCTGGATATTTATGCTAACCTACATATACCATGTATGTATTTTTCTAAATATTTACTACATGTGCTTAAATGTATAAATAAGCTTATTCTTTAATATTTACATGTTTACCTTCAGAGAGTTTTCTCTTGGAATATCTCCCAACACTGTTTTCTTAAATGGATTTTGTTGAAAACTTGGTTTAAATGCCTGCAGTGCACTGGCTCTGTCTGGGCCTTTCATTGTAGAACCAGGCAGTTTTGATAAACATGTTTGTCGGGATACTTCAGCTTCTTTATGTCCAGGTAAGTTAGGAAATTCAGGCGTTTGGAACTGTTTTTGTTGTTGAGCTCCCAAATTCACTGGACAAGAACTGAACTCACTGTTTGCCACAGAGCTTACAGTTTTATGCTGAGGTCGGAAATCCCAAGTTCTCAAGCTAGTGTTTCTGTCGTTGCCTCTGTAACTGTAAAAGAAAAACAGACTTCTCTGAGTCTTCATATTTAGGAACAACTGATAAAATTTTTCATTATTCTGACAATCTGTGGTTTATAGCTACAAAGTAGCAAGACATTTGAAACACATCACTCATTACACAATGATATAATATATTATTACTTCTCTTTCAAGATGAAGAGAGAGTTTGGGGGAAGTAGTAACACATACAATGTTAAACAGCAAGTCACTGGTAAATTCAGAGAAGACCAGTCTCCCAGCTCAGTACACATTGCTACACATACATGTTTATATTTCAGCCTCCACATAACAGTAGTTTCTAAGTAGAAAATTTTTTGAGGGCTTTTACTTCATTCTTTATATGTTTATCTTGAAATTTTCAATAAAGTTAAAAAAAATAAACTACAGCTTGCCTGTAAGGTTGTTTAATGTTTTATGCTTTAAAAAGCCCTACTAAGCCGGGCATGGTGGCACACGCCTTTAATCCCAGCACTCGGGAGGCAGAGGCAGGCAGATTTCTGAGTTCAAGGCCAGCCTGGTCTACAAAGTGAGTTCCAGGACAGCCAGGGCTATACAGAAAAACCCTGTCTCAAAAAAAAAAAAAAAAAAAAAAAAAAAAAAAAAAAAAAAAAAAAAAAAAAAAAAAAAAAAAAAAAAAAAAAAAGCCCTACTAAACAACATGTTATAGCATTTCTTTACTACATTATGTAAAGCTTGTCAGTATGGGGTGTTAATAAAGCCAAAAAAAGTATATTTTCTAAGTAGGCCAATTAAGAGTTATATGGAAAGGAAAAATTAGTCCAACTCACAAACTCTTAATCATGAGTAATTTTCCTAGAAATACCGGCATTACAAGGCAATCAATACAACCCACCCATTGTTTGGGGGAAAAAAGACAGGGAGAATCTAGTGATCAGCATAAGGACTAGGTTTAATGGGGCCTAAGGTTTGTAGTTTGAGAAATACTGTTAACAAATTAACTATGAATTTAAGAGTAAAAGGGTAAAAAAGATCATAATTATGAATCTTTAAATTATAAATACCACAAACATTATAATATCAAAGAAAATATTAGAATTGTAGTTATTCGTAGTTATTTCCTCAGAATTGAAACATTCCTTCCTTAATGGAAGAAGGGGGCTCAAAAGATTGAGGTAGCTAATGAAATTCAGAAAACTCAGAAAACTACCAGGTCCTTCCCATAGTTATATAAGCAGAAAAAAAAAAAAGTTGCAGAGAGGAAACTCCAGAGATGAGCTTTTGTGGAGTCATCAGCCATATTGGGGTAAGTTTTTCCATAAGTCCTCCATGCTCTATGTGTAACATCTCACACATGCTTTTTATTATAGAGAAATCATTGAGAATCACTACAAAGTATGACATGTTAGTTATATTTCCAGAAAATAAAGAAAAACAGAATTTACTCTGATGTTTTCCTAAAAACAGTAATTTTTGTATCTCTGAGTAGAACAAACACAAAACACTTAATCAAAATTAGCAAATATATATTGTTATTATATTATTAAATATTATATTAAAATATGCTAAGTGAAGAAATCTAGGCTCATCAAGACTAACGTGACTAATGTCATGTTCTCGAATATGTGGATCCTAGCTTCAATTTCTTAGAAGTATTTTTTTAAATTTAGAGTACCTGTACAGGCTAAGAATCTAGAAAGGGGATGTTGAGGAAGTACCATAAGAGAAACATAGCAGAACATAGGTAATATGTAAAAGTAAGTTTTATTCACCAGATGTAATTGACAACTTGGAGTTTTACAGCTGAATAAGCTTACCCTTTCTAGAACTCTGGTTGGCTGGTTCAACTCAGCTATTCTGGCTCAAAACTCCTCTCCAAGATGACTATTCAAACTGACTTCTCTCAGCTTCTCCATGAATTGGTCTGCTTAGAAAACTGCCTCTGAATTCCATGAACTAAACTTCACTGACTAAATAAACTGAAGGAAACTGCATGAACTCATGTGAACTCAACTGCATTCAACCAAACTGCACTGAATTACTCTGAACTACACTGAACTGATCCGAACTGAACTGAACTGCACTGTACTGCACAGCACAGCACTGCACTGATCTGAGCTGAACTGAACTGAACTGACTGAAGTCCACTGCATTGAACTTGTCTCTCCTCCAGACTCACTCACTCTGCACTTCTCTTATGTCACTTCTCTTTCTGTTTATGTCTGTTCTCCTGAAAGTTGGGTGTATTCTATGTCTGATTCGTTCTGTCAAATCTTTCGTTGATTTGACACTTGTCTGCCCCTCAATTAGACACCACTTTCAAACATGGCTGCTTTCTTCTACAAACTGACTTTACCTACATTGTTTGAAATTAAAGGTGTGTACTGAGGGTGTGTCTGTATTCCAGCCAAAGGGATTAAAGGTGTGTGGTGTGTCTGGAGCAGGATCACACAGGCCTACATCTTTTCATGTGATCCCTTGCCTAAACAGCCATAATGCTGGATTAAAATTCCTCCACAGTGATATGAAAGAGCTGGGGAACAATGTGGGAGAAAGGGTTTATGTAGGAATGAGGCTAGGGATACAGGGAAGATAAGGGGCATAGCCAAAACAAAATATATATGAAAAAAAAGCTATATGAAAACCCATTCTAAATCAGTTTAAACTTCCCATGTATTCTACTTCCACAGATCAAAGCAAACTACAGATCAAAAATATTTAGAAAACAATTACATCTGTACCAAACATATACTTAGTCATTATTTCTTAAGTACACAAACTATATAACATTTACATTGTGTTACATTGTGTAATTTAAAGTATACAGGAAGGTATACATAGATCATATTCAAGTATTAGTTTGTTAGTAATGTAGAAATTTCCTAAATGTATTTATAAGAAAGAAAAAAGATTTTTTAAAGGAAAGAAGAGAAAGAGAAAACATATGCAAACTCACCCCCAGGCACTTTGGCTTCTTTCAGCATTTGACTGAATAGATTTAGACACAGAATCTTGACTTCTCGGGGGATAAGAAGCAGAAGCTGGTATTTGCCTTTCAAAGAAAATTCTTGTTAAACACAATTCGTTTTCAAATTGATAAATGTAAAATGTATACAGAAAGTAGCACCAGTAAGTAACAGACATACATGTATTGGTTCATATTAATTTTTTCACATACCCTGTATTCACTGTTTTCTTTAAAGGAGCCACCTCTGGATTCACAGCTTCCCACGCCCAATCTCAGAAGTATAAGAACACATAAAAATAAGATTTTATTTTTAAAATAATTCCTTACATATATTTAATTTGGTAGTTCTCACAAGTTGAAGAAATAGGCACAGTCTTTAGTAGCACTTGATTGAAGAATTTGTCACAGCCTGCCTAATTTTATAGATGTCTTTCTTACCCACTGTATTTAAGCAAAGATAGTTTAACCTGTCTTTTCCACAACTGATCCTAATATAGTGCCTTGTAATTGGCAACATAAATTTAGTTGAATACAGTGTTTCTTAAATTTTATGCCACCCACATCAAGAAATGCATCATAACTGTTAACAAGATAACTATCTGTGAATCTAACAGAGAGACACAGAGTCAGAGTAAGATAAAATTTTAACATGATATCTAACTCTTACTAAGTACGGTATATACTTCCATATACATTTTCTACTCTGTTCTAGTTACTCTCTTATATCCTTAATTTCTATTTTTATGTTTTAATTCTTTGCATATGGGGGGTGTGTAGTGCACATGAGTGTAGATGCTCATGGAGGCCAAAGGATGTCCTGGAAGTTGGAGGTGTAAAGTAGTTCTAAGACACCTGATATGGGTGTTGGGAACCAAACTCAGGTCCTTTGAAAGACTAGTGAGCCCTCTTAACCACTGAGCCACCTCTCTTTTCCCATATTCTCTTTTTATAAATGTTGATTGTATTCCAGACTAATAGGCCAAAACAAAAATTCACATTTCCTCATGAGATAGCTCACACTTTCAATTTTTCAAGATCAATATTCATGCTACTTATAAATCATTTTAAATGATGAGAAAGATTTTAAGTGATTGTGAATGCTGACTTGTGCATGTCCATGTGAATTTCTACTTTTTATACATAAAATGGGAACAAGGGTCACAGATGACTCTGTGGGTAACAGCACTGCCATGCAAGCCTGATATGCTAAGTTTAATACCAGAATCCCACATTATAAGGAGAGAACTGACTCCCAAAACTGGTTCTCTGACCTACACACACACACACACACACACACACACACATATATATCATGGTATGCATACAACTGTAATCATACACACACACTAATAATAAAATTCAAATTTTAAAAATGGAAACATTATATGTTACCTTTCTACTTTAAATTTCTAGTATGGAAGAAAAAATGAATGCATCAAAGTCTATGAAAGCACACCGAAAAAATTTAAAAATATGAGTGTTGCTATACATAAAATTATTTAATATTTTATTCACATAATTCCATTAATAATTTTAAAGTTTGTTTCTAAATTTTAAATATACATAACCAGAATGTGCCAAATATATTTCAGAATATCTCCCTATCAGTGATTTCTTCCAGAAGGAAGTAAAAAGACAGTGAATATTGAGCCAGTGAGCAAGATGGCTTAGCGGGAAGCTTTGCCATCAAGCTTAATGACCTGAGTCTCATCTCTAGAACACACATGCACAAATAAATAAATAAATAAATAAATAAATAAATAAATAAATAAATAAATAACAAAAGTAAAGTCTCCCAACACTCACCACTATAGCTAATTGGTTCCCAGATGACAAGATTTTAGTGGTCTCACTTAAAATGTAACACATATTAGAAGCTTCCTGACTCTAAAACTTAATCAAGAGTTACAAAAGACAGTCAGTCTCTGAGAAGTAGAGATAGAGTATGTAAACTCCCAGCAATGGCAACTATCATAATTTACAAATAAGAAGTTTTTGACAGTGCTGGAGACTAAAACATCTTTGATTGAGATGACAACAAACTAGGTGTTTGGTGAAAGCTTGTTCTTGCTCCAGAGAGAGCCCCTCTTAGTGTGCTCACATGACAGAAGCAGCATACTTCTTCATCTCTCCTTTAGAAGGCCACTAGTCCTTTGGTAGGGGTGGACTCCTCAGAACTCTAAGTGCCTCCTAAATGTTTATCTCCTACTCACTGGTTAAGATTCAACTTAATAATTTTCAGATCCCAGAAAATACTGAGGGAGACAACAGAGAAAAGACAGGAAAAAAGAAAGCCATGACTATAACCAAGCACCAGAAATTCCTGGGCTTATTCTTTTTCTACCATCTACTTTTTTCCATTTTTTTAAAACTCTATATACACTTTTTCCTGTTTCTGAGGTAACTCTAACCCTTCCATCCTTTCCTAAAAAATATATGTCACATTATTCTATGTTCTAAGAAAGAAAAATAGTCTTTGCAATGTAGGTTCCTACTTTATTAGAACAAAGGCTCCAAACATAAAGATAGACTCCATTTAAATGCTAAGCCATCCTTGTATACTAGGCAACTCAAAACTCCTGTGCTGGAATGCTCAGAAGGAGCCAAGTAATCTCTATATCTGGGCAGTGAAAAGCAGCAGGGACATTCTGCAATGAGAGACCCAGCAATTTTCTACTTTCTAGTTCTTGTCTATTGAAATTTTTTTTTTTTTTTTTTTTTTTTTTTTTTTTTGGTTTTTCAAGACAGGGTTTCTCTGTGTAGCCCTGGCTGTCCTGGAACTCACTTTGTAGACCAGGCTGGCCTCGAACTCAGAAATCCGCCTGCCTCTGCCTCCCGAGTGCTGGGATTAAAGGCGTGCGCCACCACGCCCGGCTCTGAAATTTTTACTTACTCATTTTCTTACCTGTTGGAAAAGAAGGGAAATCGTAACTGGCAGAAACAGTACTGACACCTGGATCATTCTGAAGTGGATTAGAAGTTAATGGCTGTCTGTTCCTCTTTTTCTGATTGAACAATGGCACAGGCAAGCAGCCTACATAGAATGCACCAATAAATTAGTATGAAATAGGTAAATAAGATGTCTACATCTAGAATAATTTCCAGTAATAATATGTAATGATGCACAGTTTACTGTCTACTTCTATATGCTAATACACTACAGATATATTTCGAGGCTCTTGAAATAATTTTTGCAATCTTTTAGAAGCCCTCGTAGCTTGCCAGTGTCTCTAAAGTCCTTTCTTCTCCTGTCTGTTTTTATTCCCAAACCTTTCCCAAATCTATCTTTTATTTCCTAAATTTCCCTCTTCTGTTTGTCTATTTCCTTAGCTGCAGAGTGACTATAAAATATATCAAAGCTAAGAAAGAAAACATTTTCAACCATGCTTTCTAAAAATCTAACCATATTTTCGACCACCAGCCTCTCAGACCATAGTTACCAAACTTTAGTTTGACTAAGATTTATCCTGGAATTCTGATTAACATGTAGATTCCAAGGTCACAATCTCCAATGTTGAAAGTTTTGTTTCAATTATTTACTCTGGAACCCAAAATTATACTTTCAATAAGCACCCCAGCTATCTATAATGATATTTTTCTATGGATCATTTTTTAAATGTCTTAAGACAATAGTTCTCCACCCTTCTAATGTTGTGAGCATTTAATATAGTTCCTCAGGCTGTGGTGATCCCCAACTATAAAGTTATTTCATAGATATTTCATAACTGTAATTTGCTACTGCTATGAATTGTAATGCAAATACCTGACATGAAAGATGTCTAATGTGACCCCCAAAGGGGTCTTGACCCATAGTTTGAAAACCACTTTCTTAAGAGAATGACAATACCTAATCCAAGTAAAAGAAAATACCATCATCACTTTCTCCACATGGCAAAAGCAGTCAAAACAATAAATAAACTTTAAAAGCTACAAGAGAATTCAGGGTCAAAAGAGGTCTTCAAAGCAATAACTAGAAAAACAGAGATAAAAGCCAAGTTTCTAAATCTCAGTTCAGAAACTCTTAACACTACCATTGTCTGCTGCCCCATTCTCACTAGAGAACACTAACTCAGGAAAAACTCTAATAAAACCTATTATCACATAGATTCTTGAAACAGGATGCCTGGGTTTTAACTGTGCCTTCAATGAGGATTTGAAATAAAACTTCAAAGTTAAATATGAACAGTTTCCTTAAACTCTTTGACCAAAGAAGCATAACATAATGATTAAGAATGTGAACTCTAAAATCAAATTTCTAGGTTCAAGTCCTATTTCTACCACGCAATAGGTTACTTAGTTAAGGTCTTTGTGTCTTGGTGCCTTATCTAGAACACAGAGGTGGCAGTAAAGATTAAATAATACTTGTGACTAAATGTTTAGAATATGGTGTCTCATCATAAATTATCATTATATATCATTGTATACTTCATTGTACATCATAATCATTTCCCTGACTCTTGTCATTCTTGACTTCTATCCTCATGTCACCTCACACTTGGGAAAATAGAAACATTACAAAATATTAGAAAACAGCTTGGTTGTTGGTGGCTCAGACCTTTAATCCCAGCGCTCAGGAGGCAGAGGTAGGTGGATCTCTGTGTGTTCAAGGCCAGCCTGGTTTCTAAGGGAGGTCCAGGACAGCTAAGGTTACACAGAGAAACCCTGTCTTAAAAAGAAAAAATGCTGCTAGGAGTGGTATATGGGTGGGGGAGCACTTCTTAGAGGCAAAAGGGAGGGGGATGTGATAGGGGGTTTGCAGAGGGAGACTGAGCAGGGAGGCAACATTTGAAATGTAAATAAATAAAATAACCATTTTAAAAAAAAAAAAAAAAGGACATACTTTTAAAAAAAGAAAACATTTTAACAAGACAATCGAAAAAACACAAATGTATTTCTTTCTTTCCTGCTTACAACCATAAACCAACCCCTTAAGTTTTGTAGAAAAAGCACCAGAGGAAATCTCAGTACATTTAATTTTACTCTCATCTCTACTGCTAAATAAATACTTTGCCTTGACAAGCTTATTTTGCCTCTTTTGACTACAAAAAAAAAAAAGGCTAGACGAAATGTCTAATTTCTTTAAACATTCCTCCCCAAATGTTCCTATAAATTATACATGTTTATGTACTATATGAAAAATACCAAAAACAATTAGATGCTGTTCAATACCTGCTGTACTTCGGGCTGAACTTTCATTTAGGTTCCTCTTCATTTTCTTCTGTGTCAAAGCTTTTTGTATTTAGCTCTTGACATTTACAAGATGAAGTTAACTAAACCTTAGAAAGAAGAAACATGTAACTCATATTCATCAACAAGATCAACTTTTCAATCAATTAATTATGGACAGTATGGATTAAAATTGTCAGATGTTATCACCTCAGGAATTGTTTTGTGAATAAAAATTTAAAACATACCCCATTTTCCCATTATGTTCAAATAAATTATGACATGGGTGGATATAATCTTGTTTTCTAAATATATATAGAGTTTCCACACAGTCTAAGCAATTTATTTCAGAATTCAGGACCCATGATGAGAATTCTGAACCAAAGCTATAAGGGAAAGGAGTTACAGCACTGGCAAACTTACAGAAACAAATAAAATATATTTCCATTGTATTTTTTCTGATTTGAGCTTCCTAATATATTTATATCTTATTATAATTTATTTAATTCAACAAGTGTTTGCCCATGAAAAAAAAAAAAAAGGCCAGACACAAATCCAAATAATTTCTACTGCAAATCCACAGCCCAGTGAGCCAGACTGATGTGAACACAGGTAACAGAGCGATCAAAGAGGTAGACATTAAGGTCCAAATAATATCATTTGCAAAAGTAAAACTCAAAAACAAGAGACCAAGGACTGTCTCTTTGTGTGTCTTGAACAGAATATAGGAAACTCTTAAATATTTTTTCTACCACTCTAGTAATGAGAACAAAGATGGAGCCTTTTTTTTTTCTCAACACAGAAACACCAGCTCATCCTAAGCCTAAGGAGACCTTACAGGAGCTTAATACCTTAAATATCCTAAAACTATGACGTGTAGAATTTATACGACCCAGACTTGCCTCAAACTTCTGATCCTCCCATCTCTACCACCCAAGTGCTGGAACTGCAGAGGCAGGCCACTATGCCTCGCTCACAAATACATGGAAGTGCACTATAGTCTTCTTGGGCCAGTAAACTTTGTTGCCCTGAACCCAGATTCCAAGAGAACCGGCTTCAGCTGGACCAGGGGTGGGTTGATGGGAATGGGGTGACTGAGGTGGCAGGGGTAGGGGTGGCAGAAGCAGGGTGATTGGGATGACAGGAGTGGTGGAAGCAGGGGGTGGCGGAGGCAGTGGTGGGGGCCTGGTGGGGGCCGGTTGGCGGGACTGGGGTGACTGGCGTGGCAGGGGCTAGGGAGCAGGGATGGTGGAGGTAGGGTGGCAGGGCTGGTGTTGGGGCGGGAAGAGGTCCTACCCAACTCACTGCCAAGCCTGCCCTAAGATCACCATGGCCTCAAGCAGAGGCCAGACAGGGCCTGCTTGCGGCCTCCTTAAAGGAAGGGAGCGATTTTCCAGTCAGAATTCGTCTTCCCTTCCAACACCTCCCTCCCGCCTGACACACCCACTCATAGGGCCATTTTGGGTCAACAAACGGTATTTCCCTCCTTGAATCCCCGGCCCACACCATGTACAAAGAGAGCCGTCAAGTTAACCTCGCTTCTGTCAGCAGCAGCCACGCGGAATTTCCCGCCTCTGAAAAAAACCGCCGGAGGCTTTGCGCAGGCGCACCAATCCCGAAACGCGGTGCAGTGTGCAGGCGCTCTGGAGCACCTGAGCTACGTACTACGCAAGCGCGCGGGGCGGGGCGGGGCGAGGCGGGGTCGGGGGGTCGGGGAGGGGGCAAGGCCTCGCGAGAGTTAAAGGAACAGGAACAACTCGAGTTTTTCTGCCCGTAAAGGCAAAAGCTACGCCTATTGCTTTGTCGCTTGTAAGGTACAAAGCCGGCTTGGGCATGGCTCTACCTCTTTAGCTGTTTTGTCCACAGACAGAAACCTGTTCTGGTTATGGATGAGGCAGAAGGAGGTCCCCAGCCCAGCCTTGCCCCGCCCCCCGTGGCATCAGGAAATCATGGCCTCCCTTCCCTTCTTCCTTGCCCATTTCCTAGACCCTAGAAGTTTTCTAAGATGCTGCTGACATCCTAGACTGTGTCTAAAGAGATTAATTCCCAAGGCAGCAAAACAAGGTGTGTCTTGCCTAATGTGACCACACATCTGCCATGGGTCAGGTAGGAGACCTGTGGGGGAGCTGAGGCCCGTTTTAAAATGACCCCCAATCCAAAGTAGAGAGCAGGCGGGCGGGCAGGCAGGGCTGGTGCTGCCATTGTTAAGGAGAGCAAACAAGCACATGGGCCACAGAGGTCTACAAAGGAAGCAGGGTGGTGTGAGGATCTGCGCTCCTTCCTATATAAGGAACAGTTGGAGAGGTGAACAAACTCATTAAGTTGGTAACTTTTCTTGATTTCTCTTGAACCTTTCACATATGGGTGGAAACCATTTCTTGGAATAATTTCAGAAATCTCATCTGTAATTCCCAGTTGCTGAATCCTTACAAAGCATGCATTTTTTTGTCCCTATCCCGCCCCCTTTTTAAGACAGGGCCTTACTGTGTAGACCAGGCTGGCCTCAAATTCAGAGATTCGATTATCTCTGCCTCAAGGTGCTGGGATTAAAGACATATGCCACCAAACCTTGAATTAGTGTCTTGAGTGTAGCTGACACCACGACCATGTCAGGCTTCTTACTTGAGGAGGAACTGTGCTTAATCTAATAATGCTAAGCCATCTCTGACTTGAAATTCTAAATTTTTGAACTAGAATAGCCCTGCTGATGGTTCTATAAGGAACTGTGTCTAAACCCAAAGGAAAGTGTAGAGGACCAGAACACAGACTGAACAGAGTCCACCTGTCTGTCTGTGTCCATCCTGGTGGCCCATTACCACTATAGCTCCAGAGGCCTTAGACAGTTGTTTCACAGAAGGAAGCTAGCTTAACCACTATGCTAAGTGGTCATGACTAGTGGTCATGTGTCTTCTGACCATGAAGACATCAGGCCAACCAAACACCAGATCAAACAGGATGTGAAAGCTGTGGTCACAATGATATCACCCAGGTCAACACCCTGAGTTCAGCCTAATGGAGGAAGACAGCATCAGTTCAACTGACTAGGATTCTCTGGACACTGTCACAGCAGAGTCCAACTCTTTTATCTCTATAAGAATGTTTAGTGCTGGAGAAAAAAATTTCTAGTATTGCTCTTCCAGGGAACCCAAAAAGTTTGAGTCCCAGTGTCAAAGCATACATTTTTAACACTGCTATTAGATTCACAGAGACAGCCTCCTGTCAAGAGAAGCTTCTGTCACAGAAGCCTGCCTGGAAAACATGGGGAGTTCTTGGCTCTGTGACTTTGGGCATGTGATGTCTACATTTCCTTCCTTGATAAAATAGCAATAACAATATTTACTTAATTGCCTTAAAATATTAAAAGAGATAGTAAATGGTTCCAGCACATAATATGTGCTCAATAAAAGTTAATTCCTGTTTCCAACAGTGGCTGCCATTTTGGGGGTATAGACTAGCTACTTAGAATAAATATCTGCTAGCTACAGTATAGCTACTTAGAATAGATGTCTTTGCTCAAAGACATGTCCTCTTATTTCCCTGTCTTCTGACTATCCAACATAGCTGAAGGGAAGTAGAAAGGGCTGCTGTGGAGAGATGTTTATTAGTAAATACCTAGAAGAATATAAAAATGTATTACTTTCTTTGTCAGTAAATAAGAGTGGTAGTGAACTGTGAGGAGAACAATAGCTTCCCTTTGGTTCTGGCCTGAAAGGGTCAGATCAGTTAAACTGAGGGAAAGTTCAGGGGCCGTCTCTCCTGAAAGGGAGGGGTGTCCTAACAACTTTCTGTGGGCCAAAGTTATCTCCTTGTTTCTGCCAAGAGTCATTATTTATCCAGTGAGGAGAATGTCCTTGGGTCTGTTGAAAAACAGTTCCTTCTTCTGAAGACATTCTTGTTATGAGAAAATGAATTCAAGAATGATAATACTGTGTAAGTTTAACTAAACAAAGATGTTATTCTTTGAGCAAAAACTGCAAAGTCATACCCTATGTACATAAGCTGAAGAAATCAGTAAAGCTTTGCTACTTGCCACCAGAGCGGTAGTCCGGCTGTCTCTTTTAAGGTGTTCTCTCGAAGCTGGTCTTCATCAGACTGGATGGCGGGATAAAGAATAAACTTTTAATAGGATCATTTTCAATATGGAAAAAGGCTTCAGCAAAATGTCTGGAAAAAAGACTTATTTGTACTTACCTAAATCATGAGCATAAGAAATCTCAAGGAAGTGGAATTCGGCTTGATACATGCATACATACATAATCCCCCCCCAAAAATTAATAATTTCTCCCTAAAAGAGCAAGAAATAAGTTATGACTCAATGGTAGAGAGATTGCCTAGACTATTTGAAACCCTTGATTGTATCCCTAGCACCAAAAAGAAAAAGAAAGAAAGAAAAGAAAGAAAGAAAGAAGAAAAGAAAAGAAAAGAAAAGAAAAGAAAAGAAAAGAAAAGAAAAGAAATACAGAGTATCACAACTTTAACTCTAGTGAGAGGGATAACCTGTACTGCATCTGTAAAGAATGTAGATATGCGCCATATGGAATCTTTGCTAGAAGTCCATGAACTCATGCACTCTACCCTGGCTCTGTTCTGGTTATTGTTCATCTCCACCCAGACTGTCGCTCAGGATGGATGACAGCAATAGAACCACAGAGAAAGGATAGAGTTAGAGCTGTTAATAGTATGATTGCCTGACTCCACATTATCTATAAGAACAGGGAATCCTTTTTATCATCTGTCCTAGCTACTTTTAGCTGTCAGCCTGACACAGCTGAGAATCGTCTGAGGGAGCCTCAGTTGAGGAACTGCCCAGATCCAATTGGCCTGTTGCCATGTCTGAGAATGAATGTATTGATCTGGGAGGTCCCAGCCCACTGTGAGTGGTACCAACCCTCCCTAGGTAGGTGGATATGGGCTACATAAGAATGCTAGCTGAGCAGAGGCAGAAAGTGGGCTGTACATGTTCCTGCATAAATTCCTGTCCTGACTTCCCACAAGGATGGATTAAGTTGCTTTTGGCCAGAGTGCTACTCTATCACAGCAACAGAAAGAAAACTAGAATATCTTCTGACATGCTGTTTCAGAAACAGCCTCAGCTTAATACCTCCAACAAAATTTCTGAAATAAACTCATTTGATAGCCATACTGTGAAGTCAAACTTTACTATGCCTTAGTCTTAAACTACATGATCATATTAAAAAATAATAGTAATCTCAAAACTCAGGAGGCTTACAGGAGGCTCCCAAGTTCAAGGCCAGTCTGAGCTACATAAGGAGTTGAAGCCAGCTTAAGCTATGTGGCAAGACCCTGTCAAAGCAACAACAAATTAAAACCTCAAAGTAGCACTTTTTTAAAGTATTTTAATCAATAGATGATAACTAGGAAGGATTTTATTCAATATACTATCAATTCTCTGAACGCTCAAAAATGAACTAAGAGTAGAAAGACTTTGCCAGGTGCTTTGGGAAAGAGAGTTGGTGCTGTGGGAAACCAGGAGTTAAAACTCTTGGAA
Organism: Mus minutoides; assembly: GCA_902729485.2. Classification (NCBI taxonomy): domain Eukaryota; kingdom Metazoa; phylum Chordata; class Mammalia; order Rodentia; family Muridae; genus Mus; species Mus minutoides. The sequence goes on from LR752478.1 coordinate 32,543, forward strand.
GTTAACTTGGTATAAGAGAGTGAACGCCTCTGTTGCCCCAGTTCTAAGCAAAAGCTTTCGTTTTCTAGTAAAGCTTTCTGCAGGAGACAAAGTGTACACAGTAACAAGGTACGTATGCGAGCTGCTGTCGGTCATTAACTTCCCAGGGAGTATTCACTTGGACTCATCACAGAAACTTGAGAAATGTGAAAGTGTACTTCAAAATGCTGACCTGTTAAAATTCCATAAAACAAGCCTCAAAGTTCGAGTCATTGGTGCCTGCCACGAGTAAATTACTGAAGCAGTGTTTGCAGAGAGACTAGGGCAAAGGACAGAGCAAACCACAGGTCAGCAGGAAAGGAACAAAATATGTAGGGCAGGGTGGTAATAATTCACCACAGTTCAGTAAAACCACGAGAGCAGGAGAACTGTTCTCTCTCTACATTTGGCTGTTTTCATCGTTGTAAAGTGTTCAGTGTATGCTGAGGCAGAAAGAAAAGCAAAGACTACAGGGACTTTGTCTTAGATTACAGCAGTAATTTCGAAGTGTAAGCATACTTGACTTTTTTATTTATGCATTATAATCTCTTTAAAAACAAAAGGGATTGAGGCACTGGCTTATTAAATACTATGAAACATTTTGAATTTCCACCATATATTTGCTTTGTGTGTCTTGTGATTCTACACTGTGCTGGCTGTTTATGTGAGCTCTGAAAGAGCAAAATTAGGAATCCAAAAATAACAGAGTCACTCTGTTGTCCTGTAGCAAACACTGGCCTTAATGAGAAACATGGCTCCTGGGCCTAGCTTTCTTTTATGTAACTGTGGAAACTTAATCGGGCTGAGTGCTTCCTTCCTTTATCCTTGGCAACAAATGTCTGCCCTTTATAACTCATAAAGTGAATTTATGAATAAAGTAAGCAGACATCTGTGGGGGGAAATTATAGATAAACCTACCCTGTATGATAAATGATTGCTTTATTGTGTCCTTAGGAAACAACTTAGTATGGTTTCATGTGTGTGTATGAAAATATATAATATTTCCTATACTTTAACATTTTTTGGCTTTCTGAGTGATTGAACTTGAAATCAAGTAAGATTTGGTTCCGAGTTATTTCTCCAAAGCTATGTAATCATCTTATCCTGGATTAATTCCCCTAGTAAGACACACCCCCCCTTTAGAACAACACATTCCAGAAGAAAGTCTTTGATGCCAGTAAATGAAATCATGTCTGCATACCTCATACAATGTGGTTAAAATATATGTAATATATATGTAATATATGCTTCTATGTCATTTTTGTATATATTATGTTGCAAAATATTTTCAGGCATTTAAGAGATTTAACTGACTGCTGCTTTTCATTTGGTATTTAGACAACAACAACAACAACAAAAAGACATCATAGAATTACCAAAAGCTTCATGAGACAGAAGTTAAAGATGTTTCAAAGTCACTTTTTAAAAATAATTTTTATTTATTTCATTCATTATTTGTGTGTAAGAGACAGAGAGAAGAGAAAGAACAGGGGCACATATGTGGCAGGCAGAGGACAACTTTCAGAAGTTGGTTCTCTCCTCAGGATTGAACGCAGCAATATTTTTGCCTGCTGCATTTCTGCCATGCTCTGTGTCACCCACCCTATCATGACTGTGTTCTTGTACCTCTGACTGTGGACAGCTATGCTGAAAGAAAGGAGCTATGCTGTTCAAGAGGAGGTCAGAGATATCAATGCCTTCAGATCAGGAAAAGTGCTTACTTTGGAAATGTTTTTAAATGTCAGTGGAAACAAAAACACGGAATAAACCACATTGTTATATTTGGGAGGATTGAGCTTAATGTGGTATTATTTTATAAATAATCATTCTGAACAGAAAACAGAATTTTTATAGCAGGGGATGCTAACACAATTGTACTACGATCTGCTAACCATCCAAGTTAGAAGTTAACAGCTGCATCACGAACCTTGCATATTTTAATCCAAATATGGTCAAGGGAGGGGTTACAAAAGGGAGTGTCCATAGAATAAACAGGCTGGGACATTGTGACAGAAACAGTTGTGAAGTCAGTTCTCAAGAGAGCTCTGTATTTTGCACTTCTCAATTAGATCTAAACTTGGAAACTTTTCTCAGAAGTTAACCGTCCTTTGACCTCTTTTCTTCTGAATTGCAGAAATCAGACCAGATTTTGGTATTGATTAAAATGACCTCTTGTGTTGCTAAAGAACCTATTAAGAAGATTGCCATATTTGGAGGGACTCATGGAAATGAATTGACAGGAGTGTTTCTAGTTACTCACTGGCTAAGGAATGGCGCTGAAGTTCACAGAGCAGGGCTGGACGTGAAGCCATTCATTACCAACCCAAGAGCAGTGGAGAAGTGCACCAGATACATTGACTGTGACCTGAATCGTGTGTTTGACCTTGAAAATCTTAGGTAAGACTGTTCTCTATTCTCTGAGAGTGTATATAGGTGAGAAGTGTTAGTCATTGGGAATAAGAACATGCAAATGCTAGTAAGTAGTCAGATCCACACATAGAACATCCTTGGTGAATAAAATCACTTTCACTTTTAATCATGCTACGTTACGAGTTATGCAACTACACAAACTAAGCACTCACGTGCTCTAATCTTCTTTTGCTGTATGCCATCCAGTATACAGCAACAAATAAGAAATATCTGTAGTTTTGACTCACGTGACTTGAAAGACACAAATATAATAATCCTCTACATAAATTTGTGTTGAGCAGCATGTAAAAATAAAAATCTAAATTCTCAAAAAATTTAAAATAAATGACTGGTCGTTATACTGGTAAACATACATGGTAAACATGTTGTGTGGGAAACTCACCACATGCTTTACTTGCAGGTATGTCTTCCTCACTATGTCCAGGGAGGAAATTATGACATTTTGATTAGTACTTTTTGAATGAAAGGGTGAGTAAGCACCAGGAATATGCCTTCTTCATTGCAGAGATGATTTCCAGGCAGTGAAGACTCTGGTACAAACTATTAAAAAATAACTAGATAATAGAAATATATGGACTTATGTTTTAAAATATGGTTGAGAGACTCAGTAGAGAAGTATAAATCTAAACCGTTATCGTGTATAGAACAACCTAGAGGTTCTGTTCCCTAGCCACACTGACAGGCTGGATGAGGCACTGAACACGGACGCATGCATCAGGAACAGGCAGTATTGTACACAGACAGACACAAGCAGTGGGGATAGGCAGAGGAAAGGAGAAGAAACAGGTGAAATAATAAAAACCATAAGTAAATAATAATAATAAAACCCTTTGTAAATTCTTGTATCTATAAGATTTTGTTCAGACAGTCCCCAGCCTGCAATTCTAGCTGCTTGGAGAGCTGAGGCAGGAGGCAATCCTCCATCCTTGGCTGCAGAATAAATTCAAAGCTAGCCCACTTGAGAGTATTGAATTGTGATGTCAACACTTGTTCCAGAAAAATGCATGTAAGTATGTTTGTGTAAGTTTATGGTTTGTCATTTGTAAACTATGTCCCTGATCCAGTAGTCACTCCCAGTCTTGGATATAAAATACCCAATGAAGACGTGAGCACCAGGGTTTGACTCCGTCCTCTCACTAGAACCATAGTGCTGGGCCTGATGCAATAAATGAGCATAAGTGCACCATAACTACACGCAAGTGCTTATAAAATTAAAGGGTATATTTTATTCAAGCTTGAAGTCACATGGTAAATTTTGTTTGTGAAGCCCTACCTGAGACCAGCCATGTAAATAAACCTAACATTTTATAAGCATGCCAGTGGAACACTGGACCTGTGGAATCCGTTGGAGAAAAGGTACAGAGAGTTTTTTCATTTGCAGAGGTTTCAGATAAGTTTTCATGTCCCTCATAGATTTGTTTTGTTTGTTTTTTCAAGAGAATGTTTCTCTGTGTGTAACTCTGCTCAAAAACTAGCTCTCTTTCTCTCTCTCTCTCTCTCTCTCTCTCTCTCGCTCTCGCTCTCTCGCTCTCTCGCTCTCTCTCTCTCTCTCTTTCTCGGACTGGACTCAAAGATCCAGCTGAAGATCTACTTCAGAGACTCACTTGCCTCTGCCTCCCTAGTGCTGGGATTAAAGGCATGTGCCACCACTGCCCGGCTTCCCTCTTTAATTTTTAATACATAAGGTTTACAGTTCGTTCTTTGTGTACTGTTTCTGTTTTGTGTTTATGTTATCATAGCCATAGACATTGTTAATCTTTTTCTTCCTACTAAAACAGCAAAGAGATGTCTGAAGACTTGCCATATGAAGTGAGAAGGGCTCAAGAAATAAATCACTTATTTGGTCCAAAAAATAGTGATGATGCCTACGACATTGCTTTTGACCTTCACAACACTACTTCTAACATGGGTTGTACTCTTATTCTTGAGGATTCCAGGAATGACTTTTTAATTCAGATGTTTCACTATATTAAGGTAATCTCAATGTTATTGTATTATATTAGGATCCTTTTTTTTTTTTTTTTTTTTGGTTTTTCGAGACAGGGTTTCTCTGTATAGCCCTGGCTGTCCTGGAACTCACTTTGTAGACCAGGCTGGCCTCGAACTCAGAAATCCGCCTGCCTCTGCCTCCCAAGTGCTNGGATTAAAGGCGTGTGCCACCACCACCTGGCAGGATCCTTATTTTTAAGTCATTGAAAGATGTCAGGAAGAGAGGAAAAAGAGAAATGGATTGCATTCCATAGCAAAATGGGAGGCTGGATGAAGTACTGTACAAAGATACAGAGGCAGTGATGATAGGGAAAAGAAAGTAAAATAATAAATACAGTGAGTAAAATAATAAAACACCTGTGAATACTTGAATTCACAGAGCTAAAACTGCTATCCGGATGGCCACCAAACCTGCAGTATTTGTTAAAACTAAGTAAAAATAATACCAAACTTTTAAACAATCCAGTTGAAGCATCTCAGTTGCAGAGCCTTCGAAAGATCATGAAGAGACCACTCAGTGTTGACTAAAGTCCTAGGATAGAGAGACTTGGTTGTGTAATGTCTTGCCTTTGGCCCATTTGGTTTCTGTGCACTGACACATTTTTTTAATGTTTTATGAGTGCATCAAGACTTCAACCCTGGCAGAAAATCAGAGTCAGGCCCGGGCACTTCAGCAGAGGTTCCAAAAGTGTAGTCCACTGTGTCCTCCAGAAGCTGGAGGGGCTGAAAATGGTGGAACGGGACCAAGGCGAGAGACACAAGCTAGTACTCGGGAACAGAGATAAGCTCAGTGTGTTTAGTAAGTTCAAGCCCAACCAGAGCTACATGTGATGCTCTGTCTCAAAGTTAGTAAAATAGACCTAGAGACCTGGCTCAAATTCTCATAGAACTAAGCAGAAGTTGTGAGAAAAATCACACAATATATGTAAAGATATAGACCATAGGTGGTAACAGAATTTAAGAAATAAGACCAATATTCCAAATGTCCAGCGACAGGCCCAAAGTGGGATCCAGCTCAAGGGGAGGTCCCAAGGCCTGTCACTATTACTGAGGCTATTGAGTGCTCACAAAAAGTAACCTGTTATAACTGCCCTCTGAAAGACCCAACAAGCAGCTGAAAGAGTCAGATGCAAATATTTGTACCCAACCAATTGACAAAAGCAGCTGACCCATGTTGTTAAATTAGGGAAGACTGAAAGAAGCTGAGAAGGGTGATCCTGTAGGAGGACCAGCAGTCTCAATTAATCTGGACCCCTGAGATCTCTCAAACACTGGACCACCAAACAGACAGCATACACCAACTGATATGAGGCCCCCAACCCACATATAGTAGAAGACTGCCGGGTCTGTGTTCATTCAGAGATGATGCACCTAACCCTCAAGAGATTGGAGGCCCCAGGGAGTGTAGAGGTCCGAGGGGTGGGGGGTGGCGTTGCGGTCATCCATGTGGAGACAGGGGGTTGGGGAGGAGGTGTGGTATATGGAGCAGTCTGAGGGTGGATCGGAGGAGGGGGGCAGGGAATGGAATATGGAGTGTAAAAAAATTAATTTAATAAAAATAAGACCAATATTCTGATAAACAGTTAAGTGTAAACAAAGATGAAAGGAAAAGTAGCCAAATGTTCCAAAGAAATATTTGTTTCCTATTTTTGGTTTTCATCCTGGAGTACTGTTTTGTGGACAGTTTGCCCAGAAGCTAATATAATTTGACTTTATATGTAATTCGTTTGTATGGTTCCAAAAGTATAACATCAGGCTTTAGAGAACGTTTCATAAGACTGTCTAGCCAATTCTGATTATGAAGTAGAGCATATTGAAGGGACTATTATTGACTCTGTAGCAGCCAAGAGAAGAAAACATTCTTTGCACACTAAGAAAGATGTTTTCAATTTTCTTCAGAATTGCATGGCTCCATTACCCTGCTCTGTCTATCTTATTGAGCATCCTTCCCTCAAGTATGCAACCACTCGGTCCATTGCCAAGTATCCTGTTGGTAAGTCACACTTCCTGCTGGCCCAGGTAAAGAAATTGAGCCTAACTGACACAAAAAGAACATACCTCACATATCACTCATCTTAGAACTATCTGATAAGCAGATTCACTGTAGACAAGCCCTAACCCATACTTAATTTCCTGAGTTTCTCTGAGCAGATCTCTATATTTATTCTTGCTTCCTTTGCAGTAATACTCAAGCTTTGAAATTAGTCTAATGTTCTCCTCATTCCCAAAATTCACATGGAATAAAACCTTCTATGAATGCCTGTCAGACTCATCCCCATTGTTATTGCAAGAATTTGTGTATTCCATAGGTATTTGTATGTCTGTTACAAAACAATACTGTGCTAGGTCCTGACACACAATCTCCAAGAGCTCAGTATCTAATGAGAAGAGGGAACTTTAACCAGATAATTACTCTATAGTGGCAAACTGCTAAAGTAGGGGTAACACCATTCTGTTTCCTGAGAGATCTATTAGTATAACTAGTTATCTACAAAGTATGCTGTAAATAACATTGCTACTACAACTTGAATCAATTTTGTTAGACCTCAGATGTTTTAACAAAATAATTTGAAAGATAGGTGAGAAATAACATAAGCAAATTGCTGCAGACTGGACTCAGACGGCCCCTCAATCAGGGTCGCTGTACAGGTGGGCAGGGAGTCAGCAAAAAGTGACAGACTCAAACACAAGGGAGTGTTGATCTGAATGTAATTTCTCAAAGCGAGTATCAGACTTATATTACAGAAGGAGATAAGGAAGTTAAAGTGATACATTATGATCATCCAAGGTACATTGACGTTATCTGATGCAAAATGACTTTTACAACAAAACAGAGGAATGCATACATTAAAAACTAACGGGAGCCAACTGGGATAAAAATCAATGTTAACACTATTGCATACGCCAGCAAGATTTTGCTGAAAGGACCCTGATATAGCTGTCTCGTGTGAAGCTATGCCAGTGCCTGGCAAACACAGAAGTGGATGCTCACAGTCAGCTATTAGATGGAATACAGTGTTCCCAATGGAGGAGCTAGAGAAAGGACCCAAGGAGCTGAAGGGGTCTCCAACCTTGTAGGTGGAAGAACAATATGAACTAACCAATACCCCCAGAGCTCGTGTCTCTAGCAGCGTATGTAGCAGAAGATGGCCTAGTTGGCCACAATTGAGAAAAGAGGCCCCAGGCTGGTGAGATGGCTCAGTGGGTAAGAGCACCCGACTGCTCTTCCGAAGGTGATGAGTTCAAAATCCCAGCAACCACATGGTGTCTTACAACCACCCTTAATGAAATCTGACGCCCTCCTCTGGTGTGTCTGAAGTCAGCTATAGGGTACTTATGAATAATAATAAATGAATCCTTGGACCGGAGAGAGCAGGGACTGAGCAAGTGGGACCGACCGGAGCGAGCGGGGCTGACCGGAACGAGGAAAAAAAAAAAAAAGAAAGTTGAAAGCCTGCCTGAGTTACAGATGCCAGGCCTCGCCTAAGCAACTTTAAAAAAAAATAAAAAATTTTAAAAAGAGAAGAGGCCCCTTGGTCTTGCAAACTTTATATGCCCCAGTACAAAGGAATGCCAGAGCCAAGATGTGGAAGTGGGTGGGTAGGGGAGCAGGGCAGGGGACGGGGGAGGGTATAGGGGACTTTCGAGATAGCATTTGAAATGTAAATCAAGAAAATATCTAATAAAAATTGGAAAAAAAAGATCAATGGTAACAAGCAGCCCCACCTAAGGTCAGCTTATTTTTAGATGCCAGGGGCAAGGGCTTCATTCTAGACTATTGTATAGTCCACCTTCCCCCTAGGCCATTGTAAATTCCTGTGTGTGGGAGTGATTCAGCTATCTATTGTTCTAAGTACTCTAGCTCCTTCTTAGACCACAACCTTCCTTCTTCCTAGGCCATTGTAAATTCCTGTGTGTGGGAGTGCTGTTGTTCTAAGTATACTATGTAGACTAGCCCTGTTCTAGTAGAATGTAATGCCTGATTTCTATCACTGTCTATCAACACTAGAGGCATTTTCATCTGAATGAGTAACATTCTTACAAAGATCAAAGCCCAAGGTTGGCTCAACAATTTCCTAGGATATTGGAACACTGGTGAAGGCTAATCAAGCTTAGCTATTTATCAGAGTCAATCCTTAGAGGCACTTATAATAAAACCATATTGAAGGAAAGCACACAGATCCGTTCACCGACTAAAGCAAGGATAGATTTGGAGCATTCGTTTTACAGGATATCACGGTTCCAGGAGACTAAGTTTCTATGAACTTTTAGCCTTAGGACTGTGTCCAAGCTTTTGGACCTGTCATGCAAGCCACTACTGGAGTGGGTGTGGCAGCAAATGAAATTTTTTTTTAAAAAGAAAAGCTCTGACTATTCAAATAGTGATTTTGTTATATCGTTAAAGTAATTAATTTATTATTATAATTAGAGAACTATAGCCAAAATGTGCATAATGTTGGCTAAATATCGAATATCCTTACATAGTTTAAATAAACCAAAGCTTTGGCCTGAGGCTATAGCTCAGTGATAGAGTTCTTGTCTAGTATTCTAATACTTCAAAATATATAGACCAACTAACAGATAAACAGGCAGATAGGCAGATAGACAGGCAAAATGAAAAGTTAACCAGAGCCTAAATGATACAGTATAAGGCTGTGGGTGCAGCTCAGTAGAAAAACGCCTGCACCACATGCATGAGGGCTGTCAGTCAGCTGTCAGCACTGCACAAATAACAGAGGAACAACAGACCGCATGCTTTCCTCTGACACGGAATAAAAGCATAAGGCTTCTGAAGTCTGATGGATCCATCTTAGTTTATGGTATTTATGGTCAGTGCTTTCTTTCTGAGTTAGAACAGATACCTGCTAATACGTTGACCCTTGCAAATAGAGCTAAATTTGAAAACATTTTAACCTGAGGAGTTATAATTTAGAAATGCTAGTGTGTTCTTCTGATTTTGATACTTTATTTGGAGTATATTTATTACATAATGAATAAAAAAATTGAAGACCAGAAAAAGAACTTTTGATAAAACATTTTATAGTCACAAAGGCTGCTGCCTCTTACAAATTTATTTTAACTGGTACTAACAGTATAGGGGCCACTCTAATGCCAAGTTGCCTCAAGTCTAACAGAATCATTCCAGATAAACTTAATCCCAAAGACTGGTTTGTAGTTTGCTGCAGCCAGCCTCATGATCAAATGCTAGCACATTCATTCATACTCCACGCCCAACACTACGAGTAACTAGGCACAACCTTCTTAGATTCTAGGCATCATCTCATTTCAGATTCAGCACTTGTTTAACCATTGTGTCTTCCTTTCCATCCTGAGTGTGTCATGGTGTTATCCTATGGATTTGACTGTTCAGCAGTGGTAAGCGATCTTATGTAAAAGTAAGTTTTTAGTTTGAAAAACATTCTCAACTTAGGAGAACGAACTTCAATAACTAATTCTTCTACATGAAGTGTCTACCCTGCCACTCTGTGGCCTTTGGTTTCCATATAGCTCCACCATGGCACTGGTTCTACACATGAGTTGTCACCTGTACCTACACAGTGGTTCTGGGGTTGGCTTCATGACCAAGATCTATTTCATCCCCAAGGCTATGTAGAATACTTTGGCCTACAGGCAATCTGAACGTTATAATTAAAAGTTTATTACAGCATCCTATTTTGTTATCTCTCAGAGGCTTAACCAAGAGGAATTCAGGGGAGAGAGGCAGTTGTCAAGTAACATAATCAAATGAAAATTTAAAAAATAATTCTTGATTCTTTAAATAGCAATTTAATAGTAATATAAATTAGAACAGTCAATATCATGAGGTACCATTATCTTTTGTAGTTGTTCTACTATCTTGAATATGTCCTTACTGTGGCCACAAGATACTGTAGTTCTAAACATCATATAACAATAGTTTATTAAATAAAGTCTCAGATTTCCCTGGCACCTCCTGTATTTTGTGCCCATCAGTCACTAGAGTGCTGGGATTACTACAAGTGACTTAACTACATTTAAACTCTTGAGCTGAAAACAAAGTACATTTACCTTGAACTGTGGTACCCAACCAAAATTCTGGTTCTGTTAGAATAAAGAAAGATGAATTTCAGGTGAATAGACAACTTCTACAATACACAGACATATACAGAAACATATTTTTGCATAGTTGTACAAATTTATGCATAGAAAAATCCCTTACCAAGACCTTTGTAAAGAAAGGTCTGTTTGTGTGTATAAGAGGCTGCAATCAGGATGTAAAGTGAATAAATTAATTATTGGGGGGAAAATCCAGCACACCAAGCATGCTGACTCATACCTGTAAATCCATCACTTTGAAAGCAGAGACAGGTGGCTCAGTCTCTGAGTGCTCCCAGGGATTCAGGTTGGCCTCAGCTGGAGAAGATGCACATAATCCTGAAGAGACATGATGCCCCGCCCCCTCCATCCTCTCAGAGGCAGAGGGGAGGAGAGTTGGTGGTGGGGGGAGCTCTTCAAGGAGGGGTGGAGAACAACATTTGGGATGTAAATAAAATAATTCGTGTGAGAGAGAGAGAGAGAGAGAGAGAGAGAGAGAGAGAGAGAGAGGAAAGAAAGAAAAAAAGAAAGAAAGAGGAAAGAAAGAAAGAAAGAAAGAAAGAAAGAAAGAAAGAAAGAAAGAAAGAGGAAGACAGAGAGAGGGGAAGGAAGGAAGGAAGGAAGGAAGGAAGGAAGGAAGGAAGGAAGGAAGGAAGGAAGGAAAGGAAAGGAAAGGAAAGGAAAGGAAAGGAAAGGAAAGGAAAGGAAAGGAAAGGAAAGGAAAGGAAAGGAAAGGAGAGGAAAGGAGAGGAAAGGAAAGGAAGCAGAGGCAGTAGGATCCCTGGGAGTATGAGGCTAGCCTGGCATACATAACAAATTCCAAGCCAGCAGAGGCCACATAGTAAGATCTTGTCTCAATAAAACAAAACAAAACAAAACAAAACTGCTTAGGAGAGTTGCTAGACACCTATCTTAGTCAGGGCTGCCATGGCTGTGATGAAACAGTGTCCAACAGCAATGTGGAAAAGGGTTTATTTCAGCTCACATTTCTAGGTGAAAATCCATCACTGAGGGAAGCCAAGGCAGGAACTCAAAGAGGACAGGAACCTGGAGGCAGGAGCTGATGCGGAGGCCATGGAGGAGTGCTACTTACTGGCTTACACATCACGGCTGTTCAGCCTGCTTTAGAACCCAGGACCACCAGCCCAGGGTTGGCACCACTCACAATGGGCTGGGCCCTCCCTCATAAAAAAAAAAAGACAGAAAGAAAACTAAGCTAAACAATTTTTTTACATGAAGATAATTTAAAAATATATATATAGTCCAAGACTCTAAACACATTCTTTTTGAACTGGTTTTTTACTGGATTTTGTTTATATTTCAATTGCTGTCCCTCCCCTCCACTTCTCTATTCCCTTTCCCATCTCCCCTCCATGAACCCCACACTCCATCCCCCCTTTGCCTCTATAAGGGTTCTCACCCACCCACTCCCACCTCACCCCTCTAGCATCTCCCTTCTATGAGGCATCAAGCCTACACAGGACCAAGTGCCTCCCCTCCCACTGAATGCCAGATAAGACAGTCCTCTGCTACATATGTAGTGGGAGCCATGGACCAGCCCATGTATGCTCTTTGGTTGGTAGTTTAGTCCCTGGGAGCTCTGAGGGATCCAGTTAGTTGATACTGTTGTTCTTCCTATGGGGTTGCAATCCCCTTCAGCTCCTTATTCATTAATAACAAGGTGCACTTTGGTTGAATAGAAAAAACTACATTGGCAAAGAGAGACCATTATCAGGTGATTCTAATCTTGGAAGGACACTTAATAATAGACAACTGCATCTTTATATGCCCCAGTACAGGGGAATGCCAGGGCCAAGAAGTGGGAGTGGGTGGATAGGGGAGCAGGGCAGGGGGAAGGGTATAGGGGACTTATGGGATAGCACTTGAAATGTAAATGAAGAAAATATCTAATTAAAAATGTGAAAAAAAATAATGGACAACTGCATTTCTTAACAGCTTTTCATAATGCAGAGCCATGTGGTGTTCAGGGTCATCAGGCGATATTAGGGTCAGCAGGGTGCTAACAGTATGTGGCATTCTCTAGTTCTTTCTATATGTCATTTATCTTCCATAATATGGAATCATCTCTTCTTCATTCCCACTCACACCTTTAAAGGGTCAATATGGACACAATAAAGCTTGAGAATTCAAAAACTGTACATAGTAAGTTCAATATGTTGGGAAATAGAGTAAAAATAAGATGAGAAATTTATGAGTTGGGTAGAATGGAATGAGAATATGCAATATTACAAATTGCAAATAGTTTAAAGAATGGAGAAAGTGGTGGTTGAAGGGATGAGTTTGTGGCAAGCTGGACAGGAGAAAGGGGCTCGGTAGGTGGTTTACACAAGGGGTACTTTATAGGATGGTTTACACAAGGGGTACTTTATAGGATGGTTTACACAGGGGTACTTTATAGGATGGTTTACACAGGGGTACTTTATAGGATGGTTTACACAAGGGTACTTTATAGGATGAGGGTGGATGCCTAAGCAACCACTGCAAAGACATGATGCATAGACTTACTGGGATAGAATAAATGAATATAATTGCATAGAAAATGAAGAACATCGCACCATTTTATCAGTAAGATATAGTTACACTGTTATAATAAAGGCAAGAGTGTCACTGAATGCCATGTGAACTAAACCCAAAGCTTAGTTAACTAGACTTCTGACTACATAGACATACTCCTTCCTGCTAGGTTAACTGAAATCTATGACAGTTTCTCCTGTGGCAGCCTATTTCTTGTCGGCCTCACTTACACTCCATCTTTACCTAGGTAATAAATTTTTCATGTCTTTACAACACTGAGGAAATATAAAAGAAAAAGATAGTTCTTAGTTGAGCACAGTTCTGTGGGTTTCCACATTCTGTATTTATGCTGACATTGTCTCTGTTATTTTCCATTATACTAAACAGTCATACCACACTGTGACCTAGATCTTTATATTTCTAATGCTTAATTTTCTCAATATATTTTACTATGTATGTAAAAGTGATTGTGTCTCCTGTACATAGGTATAGAAGTTGGTCCTCAGCCTCACGGTGTCCTGAGAGCTGATATTTTAGACCAAATGAGAAAAATGATAAAACATGCTCTTGATTTTATACAGCATTTCAATGAAGGTGAGTGGTGGGTGGCAGTTGTCTCCTGTGTTTACATACATGGCTTAACTTTGGGGGTGTGGGGTTGTCTGTGCAAAACTTAACCACTTAAAATTGAAATAGTAATAGCATCTAGGTCTTATTTGTCATGTTTATGATCTTAGCTAGCTCTATCTCTGTCTCTTCCGCCCTCTCTTCCACCCCCCTCACTCTCTCTCACTTTCTCTCTCCAGGCTCTCACTATGTAGCCCAGGCAGGACTTGAACTCTCAGTGCTCCTGCCTCCGTTTCTTGAGGGTTGGCATGACAGATGTGTGCCACAGTCAATTTCTAGATGCTTTTTGAAGATTGCATTTTTTTTTTTTTTGGTTTTTTGAGACAGGGTTTCTCTGTGTAGCCCTGGCTATCCTG